>JARHVA010004053.1:15000-492500 GCA_037957365.1 Torreya grandis | reverse complement strand
TGATAATCAAGTACAATAGTGACCTATCTTATAACTTGGAAAATGCAGCTCATATAATGCTCCTTGTAATTAAATTGATTAGATGAATTGCAATAAGAGATTTATATATCATAGAATAAAGAAAAGAATAAATAGATCCACACAAAAATTGGTGAAAGAGCAGAATACTTGAATATTATGATTAAGCCACTTCATGGGAGAAACCTCCACAACAATGCAATAAGAACAAAATTAAAAATATGATGATAAGGGATTAATGAGTACCTCCTATATATACTCTAATTATCTAAGTTTATTTTATAGGTTGACCATACTAAGAACAAAAAGAAATAAAATAAGATAATATGAAGTTGTATAAGCCACAAGTCATCCACACATATACCTAGATGCACTATAGGTTATGGGTGTAACATGCCCCTTCCCTTTAAATCAACATTATCCTCAACATTGAATTAGACCAGGATGTTTTTATATTAGTGATTTATCCTCCCATGTTTCATCTTTAGAATTCAAGTTCATCCATTTGATCAAAAACTCCTTAATAATTGTGGTCTATAGTTGCTTAATACACGTGTGATGGATCTCTTCAGGATATAAAATGACATTGCCTTCTTCATCTAATTCAGGTAATTTAGTTTGAGTGGAAACTTTGTGTCCAAGTACCTTCTTCAAGAAATATACATGGAATACCAAATGTATGCAAGTGGATGGGGGTAATTATAGCTTGTAATCCATACTACCAATTTTTTTCAAGATCTGATAAGGGCCATAATACTTAGGTGCCAACTTATTATCCATTTTTTGTTACTTCAGAGACATCTAATTTTATGTCTACAAACACTTAGATGCCTAATCACCTATGTCACAATGCCACTCACTGTAGTGTTGCTTTACTTGTCACTTCATTCTATTTTATATCATTGTTAAATTCTTTCGTAAACTTATTAGTACCCCTTGTTGATGGTGAATGTGTTCCTCAATAGATCAAACCTTAGTATGCACTATCAAAGATAAAGTTAAGGATATGGGGTCATACCCATACAATGACACAAAGGGAGACATCTTAGAAGAAGTGTCATACCACTATTCAATAAGTGGAAGACATTGAACCCATTTATCATGTTTGTCAAAAATAAAACAATGAAGATACCTTTGTATAATTTTGTTGACCACCACTATTTATCCATAATATTGAAGATGATAGGATGAGATATGAGCCAATTGGGTACCTAAACATGCAAATAGTTCATTCTAAAAATTACTAGTAAATATGTGATCTCGATCACTTATAATGATCTTTGGAGTTCCATGTAATTTATGAAGTGTATTGAAAAAAATACAAGCTACTGTACTGGAAAAAAATGGTTGTCATAAGGATAAAAAATTATCATACTTGGTGAGTCTATCCAAAACTACCATGATAATATTTTTACCCTTAGACTATGGTAACCTCATAATGAAATCTATGGAAACCTCCTCCCAACATTGTCTAGGGATGGATAAGGGTTGTAAAAGACTTGTAGTCTTAATGGTTTCGCCTTTGTTTTGTTCACATAATATGCATTCAGCCACACAGTTCTTGACATCCCCTTGATTCCTTCCCAAATAAAATCTTGCTTGATTATATGATATGTTTTCAATAATCCTAAGTAACCTCCTAGTAGAGATGCATGAAATTATAAAAGGTTTAGATTTTTGAGGAGAGGATGCCTACAAAGGTATAATATGTCTTTATATGATAATGTGTTCTATTTCCATGTAAAAATTTCAATTCCTTCAAAACCCTGATAAATATTTTGAATGAAATCAAGTCTATCACTATCATTCTCCCATTATGATCTTGTTTCCTCTAGCCAATCTACCTGCTAAATATTCATTGTACATAACAATGACTCAATTGATTCATCTCTCTAGGATACTGCATTTCCCACCACATTCTCTTTTTTTTTCTTATAGACTTTTTAAAATCATAGGCTAACATTTTCGTAACCCATTTTTATTATTCTTCAGATGACAATCATTGTTCCAAATGTTTTTGAGGCTATCATGATTAGTCTTTGCATAAAAGTGATAACCTATCAGATAAGGTCTATTTTGTTTGATTGCATGAAAAATAACCATTAGATAAAGTCTTTCTCATTGATTTATTTTAGCCTATTTTTATCATTTAGATGGTGAATTTAAAATACCAGTGGTCTACCTTCTTACATGAGCACAGCTCTCATGTCATATCATTATGTGTCACATTCCATAATAATTTTAAAAAAAATGGGGTAGTCAAAACTGGAGATGTACACATAGACATTTTCAACTATTCAAATGCTTTGGTAGCTAAATTACTCCACGTGAAGGAGTCTTTACTCAATAAATAAGTGAGTGGGTCTGCAATGCTACCATAATTTTTGACAAACCTGTAATAATAACTAGTTAGCCACACAAATATTCAATGTTTCTAAAGGTTATTGGTAACTTACCACTCCATCATCACTTGTATTTTTTAAGGATCAAATTTCTATCCTTCATGTGAAAAAATATGACCCAAGTAATCCACCATTTAGACACCAAAAGCAAATTTGAAAGGTTTGACATAAAGCTAATAATATTCTAGAACTTAAAGTACATGTTTCACATGCTTCAAATTCTCATCCCAATTTTTGTTGTATATGAGGATATCATAAAAAAACATTAATATAAACTTTATAAAAAATGGGACAAAAACAATATTTATCAATCTTTGAAATGTATATGGTATATTTGTGAGGAAAAATGGCATGATGGGTAAGTGCAATGAAATGATGGGCCAAAAGGGGTTCTTAAGTGGACATGTTTTTCCTAAAAAATAGGAAACCTCAAATTATACATATTATTTGAGACACCTAAATTTAAAATTTTAAGATTTCATGTGAACATAAATTGTAGCGTTTTGAATCTAGTTTATAAACTACTAAATTATTTTTGAAATGATCAAGTATAAGTAGGTCAAAAATCTAAAATTTGAAGAGTTAATACTATTTTTTGGAAAAATTTGAGTATATAACTTTTTGTGTGGTCTATCATTTTTTAGCATCATTTAGTTTTGTTTTAAGCCCTTTGGTGGAATGTTAGATAAGATAATATAGTTTGCAACCTATATTTTTTAAAAAATTAATTAATTTTTTGTTTTAAATTTCACAATGCAATACATCCTCAAATATGATGAATAACATATAGCCAACCATGCGCCCCTCCCCTTACATGTAAGTATCACATAGGTGGAATTATTGTGTATGTGGTAGTACTACATATGCAGATTTATCGTATATATGATTTGATGTGAAATGCATTTCACATCCATTTTACCATCTTATTATTTTATTATAGTTGTTTTAAATTAATTGTAATTCAAAATTATAACTTTTGGTTTAACATATAGGGTATAGTGTTTAGGGTACACTCGTGAAGGCAATTGAGGACAATTTGATCTGATTGAACCTATTTGTGAATATACAATGTGATTTTGGGCTCAATTACTCCCAACAACATCATAAATTAAGCCAATTAGTCAATTTTCCCAATACATAATGTGGGTTGCATTGAATTAATCCATATGAATGTAATTATTACTCTAAAGTATGTTAAGTGAGGTTAAATTGATTATTTTAAGGTTTAGGGTTTAGAGTTTAAGGCTTAAGGTATATCAAGCTTAGGTTTTAGGGTATAAGGTCTAATCATGAAGGTACATCCACCAAATTGAGCTCCTTTAACCTTTTTTTGATTACAAAATATGATTTTAAGCTTAATTGGCCTTGGGCACATCATTATAGATTAAACAAATTAGTCAATTATAATAATGAGTATTATGATTTGAAATAAATTAATCCTGATGAACATAATTATTACTCTAAATAATGTTAATTAAGGTTAAATTGATTGGTTTAGGGTTTAAAATTTAGGGTTTAAGGTTTAATCATGAAGTCAATTGGGTTGTTTGAACCCATTTGTGAGTATAAAAATTGATTTTGGCCATAATTATCCTTAACACCAACACAAATTGAGCTAATCAGCCAATTTCACCAATAAGTAATGTGATTTACATTGAATTGAGCCCTATTAAAATAATTAATTGGGCTAAATCGAATGGTTTAAGGTAAATATGGTTTATAATTTAAGCTTTAGGCTTTAAAGCTTAGCGTATATAAGGTTTAAGTTTTAGGGTATAAGGTGTAATCATGAAGGAAATTATGATCAAATTTAGCTTGTTTAACCTATTTGTGACTACAGAATGTGTTTTTGGGCTCAATTGGTTCCCCATGTCATCATAGATTAAGCCAATTAGTTAATTGGGGTAATGAGTGATGTGATTTGGACCAAATTGAGCCCTAAAAATGTAGTTCTTACTCTAAAAGATGTTAATTGAGGATAAATCAATTAGTTAATGGTTTAAAATTTAGGGTTTAGGGTGGATAATTGTGAAGGAAATTAATCTTCTTAAACCCATTTGTGAGTACAAAAAGTGATTTTGGGCATAATTATCCCTAATGTTGAATTGAGCCCTATAACATAGTTAAGTGAGGTTAAGTCAAATGGTTTAAGTTAAATATGGTTTATGATTTAAGGTTTAAGATTAAGGGTTTAGGGATTAAGGTTTAGGGTATCTAAGGTTTAGGTTCTAGGGTTTAAATTGAGCCTTATGAACATAATTCTTACTCTAAATGTTGTTAATTAAGGATAAATTGATTGGTTTAGGGTTTAAAGTCTAATTGAGAAGGCAATTGAGGATAATTTCAGTTGCTTGAACTTATTTATGACCATAGATTGTGTTTTTAGGTTCTATTAGACCCTATACCATGACACATAGACTAAAATAGTCATTTGGGATAGTTATTAGTGCAATTTAGACCAAATTGAGCCATATGGACCTAATTCTTAGTCTAAATGAAGATTATTGGGGATCAAATGATTTATTTATTTTTAAAAGAGTTTATAATTTATTGTTTAGGGTTTTTAGGTGTTGAAGTTTAGGGATTAAGCTTTGTTTTGAGGTTATAAGGTCGAAGAGATCAAGGTTTTAGTGTTAAGGGTTTAGGTTAGGGGTGTTTATGCATACATCCAAGACTGCTTAAAAAATAAGAAAAAAACATTTAAGTCAATGTCCTTTTCTTTGGATCGAGACTTTTATCATTTGGTTACTCTATTTTATTATGTTCTATATGTTTTAGGTCTTTTTTTAACTGATTTGATGCATTTCCTCAACATTAAATGTTAAAACACTTTGTCTACTCATGATTGATTAAATAGTGCATGTCTATGTTTTACTAATTTTATTGTCATCCCCACTTGGTACTACACACCAAACATGTCTAATTTTTAATAATTAGACTATTGTCCCCATACTCAAAATTTGATAACATTGTGTATCATGGGTGATGACTTTCATAATAGTAGGAAGAAGAACTTAAAGCATAAAATGTTGGAGGAATTACAAGTGTATAGAGAAAATCAAAGGGAAAGAATGTAAAAACTTCATACAAGTTAGTATACTATCCATAATGAATTTAATGTCACACATAATTATGAAATGAACAATGATATTATAAAAAAAAATTGAAATTAAAATTGAGAATTATGATAGTATACCAAATTATAATGCAAGTTCACATTCAAGTTTTATGGTTTTTAATTTTGATGATGATGATGATAGAATGAATTATGATGTACATTGCATGGAAAAACCAATTGGTGAAAATAACAATCAAGAAAATGATATGGGAACACCATTAAATGAACAAACTAGCAATGAATAAAACAATATGGATACACCAAATCAATCAATTTTACCACTAAAAACACCTCCTAGAATTTTGAAAAGAAGGCCCTTGTATTTAATTGAAATTGATGAAAATATTGTCAAACCAATGCCTAAAAAAATGTCTTGGCACCATATGAGAATAAAATCTAAAATTTTTGGGACTTGCACTTTCACAAATTAAATGAAACCCAAAGATGCTAATTATTTGTTACATTGATGAAAGTGCATAAGATGAGACTTAAAATGAACACCCTATGAATAAGAAAATCTAATATTGATGGTTTAAACAGGGAAATTGTTGAAAATTTTCATAATTCATACCATCAAATAAGTGTGAACAAACATACCAAAGATGGAAACATTGTTCTATGTGTTATTGCAACTTCTGTTGTATGTTTCGAAACAAAGAATAAATGATTGATTAGACAAATAAGTCAAGTATTTCACATAAATAGAAAAAACACTAGTGAAAGAAATTGTCATACTTAGAAGACTTAATGTTTCTAATAATCACTTATGGGCCTTCTTTGGTAGACTCCCATAGAATGAAAAGGCTATAGATGATTTCCTATAAGATTTACTTGTAGAATTTTGGAAAGATAACACAAGGGTATCACCTACTATTAGAGATGTAGTAAAAAGAAGAGTTAGTTCTCGTAATTGCGAACCATAACCTGAACATTTTTTGGATATGACTCGAACAAAATTATATTCTAAATTTGTTAGAAAATATCCACACATTTCTATTAGTCAAATATATTTTGAAATGGCTAAATCCTTTTATGTGAAAGTCAATCACATGTGCACTAAATATTATTATAGGCAACATGTTAAATTTTTGATGCATTATGATATGTTTCATCATGTTTGTTGTACCTTGCATATTGATAACATTTTTTAGGAGTGTGGATTGGAAGCCCCACCAAAATTATCAAGAGAATTTATTCCATCTATTTTTTGTGAATGATGAGATGGACAATTTTTTTATAATAAGGCATGTTTGGATGGAACTTGAAACATTTATGGTGTATTGCCAAAATTGAAAAAATGTACCCATGAGGAGAGTACACAAGAAATCAGACAAGAATTGGTTGGTTTTAGTAAATATAAATTTGTGACATATCAATTAAAATATGGAAATAGATATAAAAGGTATGAGCTTGTTACAAAATAAATACTTGTTTATAAATTTATGGATAAATTCAAGGAGGAAATTGTATATGATTTACCAAGGAACACACATAGAGCTTGATGGATAAATGAAAAATTCAAGTTAAGTAAGGAAACATTCCCAATTGGTACTTTTGTTTTAGTAGTCGACTTTGAAAAGAATTACACATTGTAACCACAAAGAGAGGTTCAGCCATAATACTACCATTCATTATAGGTTTCCATTTTTGTGCATATAGTATTCATGCATTAACATGATAATATAGAGCATGAATGAAAAATATTAAGGGAGTACAACTGCTATGTCAAAAATGATTGAACACATTCTTTATAGTATGTGTAAGGTTATTGTTGACCAAATTTTGACCCTAAGTCAAAATTGGTCACCCCTTATAGGTTAAAATTCATAAAGGTGTCTAATGTTTCCATGGTATTTTTATGGTCTCAATCAATCTTAAATATTCCTATATGGTCATATATGTCTTTGTCTAGCATTTTCTATGTTCTAGTCTTAGGCTCACTTTTCTAGTCCTATGGTCAATCACAAGTCTTAGAATGGTCAAAAGTATAATATAGTCTAGGGTTATTGTAAAAAGGTTATTGAGGTGTAATTAATGTCATATTATCATGATCTAGCTTTTATTTGACTCATACTTGCAAAAACTAACATTTTGGCCACTTTTGGGCCCATGAAGAAGAGTTAGACATGACACCTCAAGAAGATAACTTTTCAGGAATACTCCAAATGCCATTGATATCAAAAAAAGTCATATATGGTTTAAGAATAGTCAGAGTCTGATAGAACCTATAATTTAATGATTAATCTTGGTAAAATGACATTTTATAGGCACATGTATGACCTTGAAAGATCCTTTTTCAGTTTTGGACATAATTATTTGCATTTTAAGGAACTGAGTTGGCTTATAGTTCATCCTATCATCCTTAATCTACTGGATAAATAAAGCTAGTCAAAAATTATCTAAAAGGGTATCTTTCTTATTTTATTTCTAACTAATAGGACAAATGAGATCATTAGCTGCCACTCACTAAATGGTGGTATAACACTAATTTTCACACTTATTCCAAGATGTTTCCCTCTATGTCATTATATGGGTATCACCCCCATTCATCATTTTATCTTTTATAGTGAATCCAAAGGTTCAATTTGTTGAGGAACATATTCACCAACAATAGGAGGTGCTAGTAAGTTTATGAGATAATTTAGCAATGGCACAAAATAAAATGAAGAAACAACCAAATCAACATTGCAGTGAGTGGCATTCTAACATAGGTGATTAGATATTTATGCATTTGTATGCATATAAGTTGATGTATCTAAATTAAAAAAATTTGATAATAGTTGCCACCTAAGTATTATGGCACTTATCAGATATTGCAAAAAAATTAGTAGTGTGTTTTATAACTAGAATTACCCCCATCCACCTTCATACATCTAGTATTCCATGTATCTTTCCTGAATAAGATAATTGGAAATAAATTTTTCACTCAGACTAAGTTACCTGAATTGGATGATGAAGGCCACATCATTTTAGAGCTTGAATAAATTCTTCACAAGTGCATTAAACAACTACAGACTAGAGCCATTACAGAATATTTGATTAAATGGAAGAACATGCATTCTAAAGATGCAACATGGGAGGATAAATCATTCATGTAACATCATCCTATTCTTTTTTAAGATTGAGAATAACATCATTTTGAAGGGGAGGGGCATGTTATGCCCTTAACTTAAAGTGCATCTAGGTTCAATTTGTGGCTTACACACCTTCATATTATCTTTTTGTATTTCTTGATCTTGTTAGTATCATCATCCTATGGAATAACCATGACTAAGTAGAGTATATATAGGAGGTAGTGGTTAATATTTTATCATCATATTTTAAATTTTGTTCTTATTGCATTGTTGTAGAGGTTGCCTCCACGAAGTGGCTAAGTCATAATATTCAAGTATTCTAATCTTTCACTATTTTTATTTTTAATTTGTTTATTATTCTATTAATTATATAATATATGATTCTAGTGATATGAATCATCTAAGTAATTTCATTATAAGGAGCATTCTATGAGCCATATTTGCCAAGTTATAAGCTAGGTCACTATTGTACTTGATTATGTAATGTCCCTTACTTAGGGGCTCCTTTTCTCTGCACAAGATCTGAATGACTGTAATATCCCCTACCAATAGAGATATATGAAAGACACAAAACTATGATACCAAAGACCAAAGCTCTGATACCACTTTGATGTCCCTTACTTAGGGGCTCTTTTTTTCTCCTACAAAAGCTCTGAACAACTGTAATATCCCCTTCAATCAGGGAATATAGAAACATATAAAGCTCTGAACAAGATACAATTTGCAGAATAGATTCAAACATGCATAAACAAATCACAGATCTTATCATTCATCCAGCTGATTACAATAGATGTCCTTTCTTATGCAAATCAAAGAATATTACAGATATGGTCTTAAAAACCCTGAATTCATGCAAACTGGGAAATAACTTGCAATTCTGGAAGTCTCAGCCTTTCTGTGTCGACACACAGGCGCCGTCGTCGGTCGATATATCACCGACGTCGGTCACTGTCGGTCGGCTTTCTGCCGACGTCGGTCTTCAGTCGACCGATGTCGGTCACTGTAGCCCTTTCTCTGCCGAGGTCGGTGCCTGATGCGATCTGTACGGACCTGTACGGACTTGGTATGGCCGCCAACCTGTCTCTTCTTAACCCCTGATAGCTGAATAGCCTGATCTCACGAATATAGATTCTAACACAAGATCTATCTCTGTATAATTTATTGAATCAAAACTAAATAAAGAAAATACCTGGAAAGCTCTGTGATAAACTTCTGTGTGAAGTTATCTCTCAACCCTGGAATTCTGTGATAACTTGTGGATGAAGCTATCTCTCAGATCTGTATCTCTGTGATAACTTCTGGATGAAGTTATCTCTCAATTTGGCAATAAATCAGCTGATATCTCACAGCCTCTAAATCACACACAATGAAGAGGGAACGTTCTTCACTGCAATGGAATCCTGGAACCCTTGGCTCAGTCTTCACAGAAGAATTACTTCAATTTTCAATAATCAATAATCTATGCATAATCATACTCTCTCCCATGAGAAATCTTATACCCTTTCAAAGGTGTGCTGGCTAAAATTAGATTTCCTCAAATTAGAACTTGGGGTTCTAAAATTAGAATTCCTCAAATTAGAACTTGGGCTTCTAAAATTAGAATTCCTCAAATTAGAACTTGGGTCTTAAAATTAGACCAATTAATTAATAATTAATTAATATCTAATTTAAAATTAGACCAAATAATTAATTAATTAATAATTAATTAATATCTAATTTAAAATTAGACCAAATAATTAATATTTGATTAAATCAATCAAATATTAATATCTCCCTCAATACATGTCGGATCCACGAACCGTCTGAAGCTGGTGAACTAGGGAGTGATCCTGCACATGACCATATCAAAACAAGGGTGCTCCGCTGTATGTCAAATATCCCTAAATAATAGGAGCTCAAGTCTAATGTGTCTGAAATACCCTGAATGAGAGCCAACTATAGGAATTCTGTAAATCAAAGCCAAGCCAATCTCCATCATGACCCTCTATCCATCCAATCAGCCTACGAAGGTCGCATAATAGGCTAATCATCAGGCCTGTCAATGTCCACGAAAAAGGGGACATGACAATCCGCCCCTCCAAAAATTGCTTGTCCCCAAGCAATCTCGGAACAATGAACCACTCGATCCACCTGGATCCCAAATGTAATTATGCTCTGCACTGCTGTAAATCGATGCAAGTACCTGGAACATCAGCAGAAGTAGAACAAAGAGGAACCCATAATCCAATTGGCGAATGCAACTCAACCAAACTCTAAGAGCACAACTGCCATAGTCAAGAACACATGAGAACCAAACTCTCGAAGCATCATAACCCAAGTAGAATGGACAACTCAAACTGCCAATTCCATCTGCAAGAGATGGTGCCAATCCATCCCATAATGGATGGTAAAAAATTGGAGCCGATCTACACCTGTGTGAAATCAAATCTTCTCTCTCTGGGTCAAAAGAAGAATAATGAGCATACCCCACCTCAAAATCCTTGTGAGGTAGCATAGTAGATAGGATCCCTATAATCTCCCCACCCAATCTGCTAATAGCACCAGTACCTTGGATGAGAACACCTCCTGTTACCCTATGTGAATCCAGATGAACACCTGCACTATCTAGCAAATACTCCATGAATGACTCCGTGCAGTAAAAATTATATGTGGAAGCATCAACGTACTCCCCCACACACCATAATTGATCTCTCTGTAAAGGTGGCACAATCAACTGGACCACACTGTCATCTGTGTGAGAAGAATCAATCTGGAGAGGTATCCCAAACTCATCAGAACCAGGTACTCCCAAATCCTGAACCGATGTGTCAGCCTCAACAACATGTTCCTCAGCTACAACTATAGGAACGTACTCACCAACAACATTCAATGTACTAACCTCTGAGTCTGGGGCTGGTGAAGACCGTAAATGCTCTAACTCCATGGTCATCTCAGCCAAATGAAATTGTGACTCCTCATAAGCTAACTGCGTAGTCTCAAGAATCTCAGAAGTCACCTCTAGCTGCTGAGTAAGCTCACTCACCTTATCTTCCTCGACCAACAATGCATCATATGCTGTGTGACCCCACTCCATAAGATAATCTCTGTCAGCGACCAACTGCATATAATCCTGTCTCAGAATCTGGATAGCCTCCCATAAAGAGTCGATCTCTGTCAAGGACAAATAACTACCTCCCTGCTCGATGCTAGTAGGAGAGCCCCATCCATAAACTGCTAATAACTGACGAGCAGCATCGAAATGCTTACAAGCGGTGGAAATGTCTCGCTCACTAACTCTCATCTGATTAGATACATGATGGCACTGGCTAGATTGTCTCCCACACTCCTCCTCTGATGCATGGTCCAAAAGAATAGACTCAGAATCACTGACTGCTGTAATACTACCATCCATACTCTGTGAATCAACTCCAAAGCTCATATCAACATACGGAGTATCAACAACTGTAGCATCACTGTCTAACTGTTCCATACCGAAAGAAACAACCGATGAAACTAAGTCCTCAAAACTGTCCACTGCATCCTCCTAAGTATCTTTTGCAATAATCAGATCCTGGGACTCTTCTACAATCTCTGTCATAACTGAGAGATCATCAACCCTCAGTGCACTAACCCCTGAGCACACCTGTACACTCTGAGTGCAAGCATCGGACTCATCCTCATCTAACTCTGAAGAAACTGCTGCTAAAACTATCTCATCATCACAATCTCCCGCTCCCACATCCTCTGCAACTAACTGAGAGTCTAAATCCCCATGACTAATCTCATCCACATGTCTAACAATTGGTGTAGCACTGCCCTCAACCATTGTTGAGACCTCTTGTTTCTCCTTCGTTCTGTTTTGTGATGTGGACCTTTTACGAATGGATGCCATATACCGTAATAATTTGTCTTCAAATGTAGGATCTGAGAGAGTTTCATTCATCCTCCTCTGGGTTTCAACCAACTGGTTCAAACTTTGTTTCAGCTTCTTCATATCCTTGTCCCACTTTTTCTGAGTACTTGAAGACATCATGGATACTTCGTTGATTCAATTTACCCAACTACCCAACAAGATGGCAGGACATTAGCTCTGATGTGCCCAACAGGATGGCAGGAATTTAGCTCTGATACCACTGTAATGTCCCTTACTTAGGGGCTCCTTTTCTCTGCACAAGATCTGAATGACTGTAATATCCCCTACCAATAGAGATATATGAAAGACACAAAACTATGATACCAAAGACCAAAGCTCTGATACCACTGTGATGTCTCTTACTTAGGGGCTCTTTTTTTCTCCTACAAAAGCTCTGAACAACTGTAATATCCCCTTCAATCAGGGAATATAGAAACATATAAAGCTCTGAACAAGATACAATTTGCAGAATAGATTCAAACATGCATAAACAAATCACAGATCTTATCATTCATCCAGCTGATTACAATAGATGTCCTTTCTTATGCAAATCAAAGAATATTACAGATATGGTCTTAAAAACCCTGAATTCCTGCAAACTGGGAAATAACTTGCAATTCTGGAATTCTCGGCCTTTCTGTGTCGACACACAGGCGCCGTCGTCGGTCGATATATCGCCGACGTCGGTCACTGTCGGTCGGCTTTCTGCCGACGTCGGTCTTCAGTCGACCGATGTCGGTCACTGTAGCCCTTTCTCTGCCGAGGTCGGTGCCTGATGCGATCTGTACGGACCTGTACGGACTTGGTACGGCCGCCAACCTGTCTCTTCTTAACCCCTGATAGCTGAATAGCCTGATCTCACGAATATAGATTCTAACACAAGATCTATCTCTGTATAATTTATTGAATCAAAACTAAATAAAGAAAATAACTAGAAAGCTCTGTGATAAACTTCTGTGTGAAGTTATCTCTCAACCCTGGAATTCTGTGATAACTTCTGGATGAAGCTATCTCTCAGATCTGTATCTCTGTGATAACTTCTGGATGAAGTTATCTCTCAATTTGGCAATAAATCAGCTGATATCTCACAGCCTCTAAATCACACACAATGAAGAGGGAACGTTCTTCACTGCAATGGAATCCTGGAACCCTTGGCTCAGTCTTCACAGAAGAATTACTTCAATTTTCAATAATCAATAATCTATGCATAATCATACTCTCTCCCATGAGAACTCTTATACCCTTTCAAAGGTGTGCTGGCTAAAATTAGATTTCCTCAAATTAGAACTTGGGGTTCTAAAATTAGAATTCCTCAAATTAGAACTTGGGCTTCTAAAATTAGAATTCCTCAAATTAGAACTTGGGTCTTAAAATTAGACCAATTAATTAATAATTAATTAATATCTAATTTAAAATTAGACCAAATAATTAATTAGTTAATAATTAATTAATATCTAATTTAAAATTAGACCAAATAATTAATATTTGATTAAATCAATCAAATATTAATATCTCCCTCAATACATGTCGGATCCACGAACCGTCTGAAGCTGGTGAACCAGGGAGTGATCCTGCACATGACCATATCAAAACAAGGGTGTTCCGCTGTATGTCAAATATCCCTAAATAATAGGAGCTCAAGTCTAATGTGTCTGAAATACCCTGAATGAGAGCCAACTATAGGAATTCTGTAAATCAAAGCCAAGCCAATCTCCATCATGACCCTCTATCCATCCAATCAGCCTACGAAGGTCGCATAATAGGCTAATCATCAGGCCTGTCAATGTCCACGAAAAAGGGGACATGACAGATTATCACTCATTGCATGATTCACACACAAGCTAAAATATTGGGGATAACTGCATAATTCTAAGGTCCCCTTCAGAGTATTATCTATGTAGTTAACACTCATCAAAAAAGAGGTCTTTGTATTGAATCAACACTATGTGCCAATTAACCCATTTTATCATAGCCACCATGAAGATGAATAACTAGGGTTTTACTATTTTATAAGAAATAATAGTCCATGACCTAGATCTAAATGCATCAGATTCAAGGTAACACAGAACCCAAAAGCATCCAAGAGGTTCCATCTAATTTCAGTAGGCATTTCGTACTAGACACATGTGTTAGAGTCATATAATAATGCCGACACAACCATCCTAATTGATACAAGTGTCCACAACTATAAAGGTATAATTTATTGAATTATGTGACTGATTCAAAATTTGGATCCAATCTACTTCTTGGTTGTTCTAGATCCAGATATGTATTTGCATTAAAACTAGCTAAGTACCTTATTTTCTTTATCATTTCAATATCTAACGTAGCTATACTTTCTATATTTAACATCTCAATGTAATAAATCTAGTATATTTTATATTTGAGTTTTACAAACAATTGACCTGCACTAGAGATAGTCTACCATCCTTGTGTCCTAGGCTATCTCCATCCATTTAACCCTAGATTCCTCATATCTACATTTTAGGGGTAAACACATACATCAAAATATTTGAAAAAATGTGGATGAACTACAATCTATGTCATTGTATATATAATCTAAACTGAGTATGTTTTATTAATTTTAGTCAACTAAACTCAATTTTCTTAGGAGCACTAGTGGAGCATTTTTAACCTCTTTATATAATAAATCAGGTGTGTGTATATAAACCCCATTGCCAATTTTCATTTTTTATAGGTAATTTCATTCTATACCCCCATTAATACATAGGTACATGTATTTATTTGTTATTTTATTGTATATATATTAAAATTTCACTTTCATGTATTACTGTATGGATTAGTGTAATTTTACTTAGTGTTATATCCCTTGTGCACCTATAAATGTTCCCTACAAATTTATTGGTTATTATATTACTTGTTTCTTAGATGTTTGTGTAATTGTTGATTATTATTTTAAATTATATGCATTTATTGACTTATATTAGTCCATATACATTATGTTGATGCCTTCCAATTGTCATCTTCCCCCACCCTAGGTTTTAAAAGAACCAAGGCTCCATGTCTAGAACATGCATCGATGTTTCAAACATGTCCAAAGCATCAGTATACGATCCTAGTATAGTTCTTGTAGATTATTTTTCATCTCCTCCCATTTCTTATCCCACCCTTTTCTCTTTCTGACCATTTGATGTTGGTTTGCATATCAATAGGATCTTAATTTGAACTAAATTCATATATAAATATACACTTGCAACGTAATTCATTTAGGGGTTTATTTATTTATCAATCTAAGGCACTAAAAAATAATCAATTGAAATCTATCGAATTAATTTATTATTCAAAATAATCTATTGACCATGAAGATGAATTTAGATAAATCAAACAATCAATGAATAATTCATTGGAGCAATAATATTTATGTTAACGACACATTGCATTGCACTAATTTGTTTTGATGATGAATTATTACTTTTTTTGGAGTGTTGTTTCTAATATTATACAAACACATATGAACTTGATAATATAACAAAGATACGTGTAATACATACCAAAAAACACATTATTTTCTTTAGAATTTTTAGATATAATTTCATAATTAGGACAAGAAAAATGAGACTTAACAATTTAGAAAATTTAATGATTGTAACTTTGATTTATACATCATTATTTACTTGTCTCAATTTTTTGAGATGAATTTTTAATCACTATTAAATATTATTTTTCATTATTAGATCTTAACAAATGTCATGTAATCTAATCTCATAATATTGAAGATACATCTATAAACCATGTCTCTCATTTTCATTAGTGGTGGCAATTTTTAATGTATTTGAAATTAATTCATTATAGTATGGAATATCCTATCAAAAACTACATGATTTCATCCTCATCAAATGTGCACTAATGCTTTTAGATGTATTGGTCCTCTAGTTCATAACAGATGATTTTTTTTCTAATTTCCCATATCTACGACCAAACTACCCTCCCATGCCTTTAAACAAACCTTTCATAGTTTTTAAGATAGTAATTTTATTTTTCTGAGATGTATCTATTTTTATAAATGTTTTAAGACAGTAATGTGTTGTTAGTTTTTACATTGCTATGCACATGCAAGGAAAGATATGTAGAATTTTAAATAAAATTAAATCACAGCCAAATATATGCAATATTCATAATACCAAAGAAATAAGAATTGCAAATTTTTTTTTAAAAAAAACATCTTCAAATTATTGGAATCATTCTCCTTCGCCTGGAAAATAAAGATCAATTACAATGTATTAATAGAATTACATGTGAATATGCTTTTCTAATTATTGAATAAAATATTTCAAATTTATCTAAATAATAATTTGCATTTAATATCAACTAAACTAACTCTAGCCTTTCTAAGGCTTTATTTTTTCTAAAAATATATTAACTAAAAATTAACTATCTAAATTTAGCTCCACAAAAACTGTTCATGTAAACTAAATTTACACTAATAGTCTAAAAATAGAACTGAGTGAACTGCACTTCAGCATCACTTTTTAACATACTCCCCCTTAATTCTAAGAGGGCTCACAATTTGATCTTGGAGTTTCAAAAATTGATCCTTTGCAACTACCTTAGTGAAGATATTTGCTAATTGTTCTTTAGTGTTGATGTATCTCAATTTTACTACCTTCTTCTGCACTAATTCTTAGATAAAATGATGTTTTAAATCAAAATGTTTTATCGTACTATAATGGACTAGATTATTGGCCAATTTAATAGCACTAATGTTATCACAAAAAATAATTGTGGGCTGAACTTGAATCTCTCCAATTTTCTCAAGAAGTTTTCTAAGCCATAATGTTTGTGTACCTATTGAAGTGACTGCAACATACTCTGCTTCTATAGAAGAAAGGAAAACTATCCTTTGCTTCATTGAGCTCCACGTAATCAAACCAGAACCAAAAGAAAAACAATTCCCAGATGTTGAATTTCAGTCATCCAAACTACCTCCCCAATCAGAATCACTAAAACCAACAAGATTGAACCTTTTAAAAGTGTAGTAATGAATACCAAAATATAGAGTGACTTTTGCATACCTCAAATTTCTCTTGGCTGCCTTCATATGTATTTGTGATGGCTATTCCATGTACCTTGAAATAAGTGAAACTAAATAATCAATATCAAGGCTTGTGTGAGTTAGAAACATTGAGATTCCAAAAATAATTATATAGGTTGTCTCATCAACTCTTTCAACACCATCATCTCTACATAACACAACTCCATGAGCAACTAGAGTGGATACTAGTGTACAATCAACCATATCAAATTTATTCAACATATATTTAGCATACTTTGTTTGACAAATGAAAATTTTATTCTCCCTTTGATAAACCTCCATTCCTAAAAAATATTTCATGAGGCCTAAATGTTTCATCTCAAATTCATTCATCATGAAAACTTTGAATTCATCCTTCATCATAAAACTGCTACCCATATACAAAAACTCTTCTACATACAAACTTACAATTAGAATATCATTACCTTCTTGTTTTTAGTAAAGGGTAGGTTCACTCTTATTTATTTGAAATCCATTCTCTTAAAAATATCCATCAATCCTAGAATACCATGCTCTTTGTGCTTGTTTTAGGCCATAAAAAGCCTTCTTTAACTTGTAGACATGATTTTTTTTTCTTTGCAATTCAAAACCTTGTGGTTGTTCCACATAGACATCTTCTTCTAAGTACCCATTCAAAAAGGCACTTTTCACATCCATATGATGGATGCTCCAATTATTTTTAGCTAATAATGAAATCAGAATTCTAATGGTCTCTTTTCTTGCTACTGGTACAAATGTCTCTTCATAATCAATGCCATACTTCTATGTGAAGCCTTTAACAACTAATCTTGCCTTATTCCTTTCAACACTTCCATCATTGTTACACTTAGTCTTATAGACCCATTTGGTGCCAAAATTATTCTTGTCACGTGGAAGCTTCATAAGCTCCCAAGTGTCATTCCTGTGAATAGAATCCATCTCTTCTTGCATTGCTTGCATCCAAACTTCATTAGTATATGCATCTTCAAGACATGATGGTTCAAAATTATCCTTGGTAAGTAAAGCAAAATTCAGTGTCTCACATCTTGGATTTTCTTCATGTGCTTGATTTGAACTCCTTTGATAAATGTCACTCAATCTTCTTACCTTCCTTGTAGATCTAGGACTTGAGTCTGGACTTACAGTTGGAATTGAATAACTAGATGAGGGGTTACTTGGTAGATTTTTAGCACTTGGAACAAAAATATTAGTGGGCTTCCCATGATCAATATCATCCATAATAACTTCATTTTAAAATAGATTTTGAATTCTCCATATGGCCTTTTTGATGACCATAAACTCTCCCTTCATCAAAAATCACATCTCTTGACACAATAAGCCTATTAGTAAGAGGATTATACAACCTATAAGCCTTACTTTCCTCACTATATCCAACAAAAATACATGACTCACTTTTGTGATCTAAATTTTACCTCTCTTGATTATGAACATGTACATAGGCTAAGCAACCAAAAACTTTGAAATAATTAACATTTGGCTTTTTCTCATACCAGGCTTCATACTGAGCCATCCTGTCAAGTGCACTAGTGGGACTTTGATTGAGAATATATAATGTTGTAGCAAATACATCTCCCCAAAAATAATTATGTAATCCCTTTATTTGTAGCATGTTTTGTGCCATCTCCACCACTGTATGTGATATAAGTATGAAACTCACAAATAATTTTAAATTGAACTTTCCTTTGACTATTGTCAACAAAATACAATTCTCTTACTACTGCTCCTTTATTTTCCCTTGCCCTCTATGAGAGACTTCTATTCCTTCCCTTTGTTGTATATGCTATGGACTATTAGGAATATTCATAGCTTTATTTTCCCCTGTTCTTTTCCTATAGGGTACTATTGTGTTCTCTTTTCTCTTCTGTTGCTGTTGCTTTGTTTTCTACTGCACATTCTCTTTTTTCTGATTATTGCCACATTGAATTTAATGTCTTCTACATTCTTTGTCTCTAACTTTTCACTTATTCCATAGCTCCCCCCTAAAAAAAATTTAAAAATGGTCTCCAAAAAATCAAATTTGAAATCGCTGCATTAAATTCAATTGGTGGCTTGTCATGTCTAGTATGGAGTTAAGTAAAAGGAGGTTAAAAATAATATTTTAACACTCTCCCTTATTTTTGACATTCCTACCATGATCAGTTAGAATTTTTTTAGTATTTTAAACCTTCTTATAACTTTTATTTATCTTTTCAAATGCTTTTGCATCCTATTTATGTAGGTTTGGAGCTTCATTTCTGAAATTCGTAGTTCTATTGATAGAGTCTGTAGCTAGACTATTGAAATCCATAGCTACCCTATCAAAATTTGTAGGTGGACTATCATCCATAGATAGCCTACCAAAATTCATATATTGACTGATGAAATATATAGATAGATTGTTGAAATCCATAGATGGACTATAATCTATCGCTGGACTGATGAAATCCATAGTTGGACTATCAAAATCAATACTTGGATAGTAATATGTAGCTAGATTGAGAAATTCCATAGTTGTATTATCAAAATCCATAGCTACAATGATGAAATCCATAACTAAACTATCAAAATTCATAGATGCCTTGATGTCATCCATAACTCTGTGATAGGAGTCTAACGCTGTGTTATTTGAGTATGTAGCTCTATTGTAAGACTACAGAGCTATTATAACACTTTGTAAGCCTAATACTACTTCATTTATGACCCCTTGTCTTCTTATTAAATACATGAAAGTGTCTTTAGATAAAATTTTAGTGAAAATATAAGTTAGCTACTGATCATACATGCAAAAGCTAAGCTCTATGACATGATTTTCAACTAACACATGAATAAAGTGATACCTGATTGAAATGTGTTTACTTCTACCATGAAACACAAGGTTATTTGATAATGTTATGGATGATACATTATCACATTAGACCGTATAAGCTCCTTGCTTCTCCTCATGCAAATAAAAATGTATCCTTCTCAACCATATAGCTTGGCATGTTGTTGCATTGGTTGCTATATACTTCGCTTCAGTTATATAAAGTGACACTATGGGTTATTTCTTTGAATCCCAAGATATTAATTCTAACTTAAAATTAAATACATACCTCAAAGTGCTCTTTTGGTCTTCAAGGAAACCTATGTAATCACTATTTATGTAACCAACAAGCTAAAACTCATCTATTACTATATATAAAATGCCATAATCTCTTGTTTCATTCACATACCTCAAAATCCACTTGCCATCTTACTAATGTGTCTCCTTTGGCACTCCATGAATCTAGATATAAGGTTGATTTCATACATGATGTCTGACCTTGTTGTAGTCAAATACATTAAAATTCTCACTAAACTCTTATAGTGTGTGAGTTCTACATTGTTGCTGCAATCATCTTTACATAACTTCAAGCTTGTCTTAATTAGAGTGAACATAGGGTTATTGTCCAACATCTTGAACCTTTCTAAGACCTCTTTTGTATACTTTTACTGGCATATGAATATGCCTTCATCTATTTTTTTGATTTCTATCCCAAGAAAGTACTTCAAAAAACTCAAATCAGTCATTTCAAATTTATTTTTTATGGTTATTTTGAATTTTTTAATGGACTGATTTGCATTACCAATAAATATTATATCATCCACATACAATACTAATGTTATCTTTATATTTCAAACACTCTTATTAAGGATGATACACTAACCATTCTCAAATCTAATCTTGTACCCATTTTATACATGCTACCCAATGTTGATAAGGTTGTGTTTCGACTTAGGTACATAGTAAACATCATGGATTTTCCTTTTGTCACCTTGTTTGGTGTAGATTGAAATGCTACTCTTGCCCATGACAGGAATCTTATCATTATTTTACATCTTTACCTTTGATTTTATTATTTCATTTATGTGGTTGAACATCTTTTTTTTTGCACCCATGTGGTTACTACAACCACTATCCAAGTACCATGTCTCTTTGCCACATTGTTCAATAATGTTGTAAATTATAAATAAGCTTCCACCTTTTTCATTCCTAATAGGTTCAGCCTCTTATGTATGAGTCAAATTTTATTTTTGTTTATTTATTTCATACTCCTTTCTACACTCACTAGCATAGTGTCCATACTTATTGCAATAATAACATTGGAGGCTAGATTTATCATACCTTTGTGTAGATCTACCTCTAGAAGTGTTGTTTCTCCTTCATCTTCCTCTTTTATTTGATTCTTGATGGCTATCTCTTCCACCTTCTTGACTTCTAAAAGTTATTTCTCTTCTTTTATTGTTTGATCATCTCCCCCTTCCTTTCACATTCACATTTCTCTTGAATGCTTGCTCATAGGAGGAGGTGGCTGATCTATTCAATATTTGTTCATGAGTTTATAAATAACCCATTAACTCATCAACCATAATTTTCCTCAGATATTTTTAATCTTTTATGGAAACTACTATAAGATCAAATCTAATTAGAATAATCCTCAACACCTTCTCAATGACTCTATGATCTTCAAGGTTATCACCACATATCTTCATTTGATTGACAATGTTCATTGTTCTTGTGAAGAAGTCATTGATAGATTCATTCCTCTTCATTTTTAGGGTCTCAAAATCTCTTTTCAAGAGCTACAACTTGACAAGCTTCACCTTGTAACTCCCTTGATATGCATTCTACAAAATATCCCATGCTTGTTTGAAATGAACAACTATTGCTATCCTATAAAATATTGCATCATCAAATTCTATTTGTATATAGCTGAGTGCCTTGGCATCTTTTCTTTTATTCTCATTCAACACATTATTTTATGGTTGGGTTAAGTCATTGAAGGTTGCCATGTCTACAACCTTATTGTACCCAACTTCAACCAACTCTCACAGCTCTTGAGAGTTAAAATTTGTTTTTATCTTGATGTTCCACATATCATAATTTTTACCATCAAATATAGGGGCTGATACCAAGACTCTGAACTATCTGTTGCCATGTCTGAATGTACTCACAATCTAGCTACCCTTCACCAACCTGACTCTGATACCAGTTTTTAGAAAAAATGATATAATATTAATTGTTATATAGATATAAAATAACCAAATTTATAAGGATCAAGTGGGAATCAAATATAAAACACAAGATAAAAACATGGGGGAGAGAATGTGGAGAAATAAACAATAAATTCACATATATTTAAATCTTGAAAAAACTCTTGCAATCACAGCTACAATTGTATAAATATAAAAGTCACAAATAACCTTGAAATGAATTTTCTGTTGACTATTGTCAACAAAATACAATTCTCTTATTGTTGCTCCTCTATTTTTCCTTGCTCCTATTGCTTTCTCTTGAAAAATTATTGCTCCTTCCCTTTTTTGTATATGCTATAGACTGCTAAGAATATTTGTAGCTCTATTTTCCCCTATTCTTTTTCTACAAACTATTGTTGTATTCTCTTTTCTTTTTTGCTACTATTGCTCTATTTTCTTCTTCACATTCTCTTTTTCCTGATTGCTACTAATTTGAAAATAATGTCTTATACATTATTTTTGTCTCTCTCTAACTTCTCACTTGCTTCATAGCTTTTACCCTAAAAAACAAGTTAAAATGGGCTCTAAAAAATCAAATTTGAAATCGTTGCATTAAATTCATTTGGTGGCTTGTCATATTCTGAAGCTACATGTATAATTAGGTAGGAGGAGGTAAAAAATAGTCTTTTAACACAAATATGACTAAATTCTTGTTAGAAGGGTTTTAAGAACCATAAATCTACATACAAAAACCATAAATTGATGTATAACAACCAACTCCACCATAATAGACTAGTCCCTCCCTATCATAAACTGGATTCATGACCTCCATCTTATGAGAAAGTAAGACAAAATATAATGAAAATAGTATTAGAATTGGTCAAAAATACTTCAATAGTTGAGTAGAATATGGGAAATAACTCATTGTTACACATACCCTATGCACTTTTTAAATATTAGTCATTTATGGCTCACTTCTCTAATTATTAATACTAGTTATTTATAACTCACTTATCGAATTACAATTGCTAACTCATATTATAAGTATATTGAACCACACAGTTATTAGGTTAGAGCTTGTCTCATAAAATTATATGAGCTTCTTTTGAAGATGCTTACTTAGAAAAATGATATGGAAAAATATCTCAATGATTATTTTGAAGCTATTTTATTTTATTTTTGATGTTTTGGAGATATTTAAAATATTTATGTATTATATAAAAATATTTATAATCATTGATACAACATTTAAATTTACATATGTTTTATTATTAGATTATGAATAGGTACTACTAATACATTTATTATTGGATTGGGTGCAGATATAACAATAATGAGCTAGGTTGATCTTGGAAGTTTTTTATTTAATAGCATAGTTGGTGTATATAGGTAAAAATAAAAGCATGATGAAATATGGCCACCCCATAGTCAAACCCATTTTCTTTATTTTATGTACTAAATTGTATGTTTTATATATTTTGATGGTGGGATAATTTCATGTCATTTCTATGTTATTTGATTTGTCCATTATGTATTTTAAATGATTTTGTAAGTGAGAAACCAACCAACATTAAGTTAGGAACATGATTCAAATGGATTCCATTGTCATTTGAATGTAAACGAAAAGGATGTTGAAGGTCATAAGACCCTTTAAATTTTAAGGACTCCTCCATTTGTAAGACTAATTGAGGTTTGGGAACTAAAAAAGAAATTGAAATTACTTAATTAGATTTAGTGTGTATTAAAAAACCTTAGTTTTGACTATACTGCTTCTTGTACCTATGGCCATTCTATATCACATTGTTGATTTTAGTTGTATGATCCAAGTTTTCTACTACATTCCTACTTCCATCTCCAATCGATGGTTGGGGTGGGTAGGGATACCCACTAAGGGATGGGATCAGTAGGTGCATGAATTGAGTATTGGCATATTGAGTAATTATCTTGAAATGAACTAGTTGGATATGGAAGTTATGAATATTCAATTTGATATTATAATATTGCATAGTTATATTTTATTCAACCTAGTATGGATACCCTATGCTGAAAGTTTAGGGTTTGCTTCATTTCGACCCTCGATAGTGAGAATTGAGGATTTTGATATCTTTAATTCCCTAAAATTGTAGTATATTGAACCTTCAGTTGTATTCTATTTATCATAGATATAGTTTACAATGGATATGTTGACTTGAGGCTTACAATAACACTAATGCATTTGGTATTTAATTTGTGATGATGAGATCAATTTATAGTATAAAATGCTCTCCCAAGATCATTTATGATTATTGACGCATCAAAGTAAATATCCATTGACTAAATATTTCCATGTACTAAGAGTTCTCTTTAAATTCCTCATCTTGGTTTGGGTCTCTATACAGTGGTTGCTAATCTTGAATTCCATGCAATAGTTCAATATTTATGTCATCAAGGGTTTCATGTTTTTATTGAATGATCATTGTTCCATCTTTGTAGTATATTCATCAATATGAAGGACATTTATCAAATTTGGATGACTTTTGACATGTTCAATTGCCATTTCTTGTTGTCTGTTAACCCTATCATCTAAATCACTCCCCACATCTTCACAATAGACATTCTTGCACATTTTTTTGGCTAGCTAATATGATTATGTATGAATTCTAGTGTTATCCAATGGATCCATGATATGGTTACCATAGATAGCTTGATCAGTTCCTAATTTAATATTTTTCTTATCAGCTTCACTAAAACAAAGGCAATACTTGCAGAAGAACCTTCATCATTTTTGATAACTCCTTACAAAAAAAATTAGAATTCCCCTTATAAACCTCTTGTAAATTTTATTTCTCTTCATATTCAAAAGTTTATCCTTCAATAACATGTGAACGTCCTATTTCTATAGGATATATAGGCAAATGTAAAGGTACACATGCAGTGTCTAATGTGATACCACAACACCTTAAATCACTATCCAATATTAAGGACCTTTCCCATATCACATGAAATAACACCACTATTAGGGAGCTCAAGAACATATAAGAACACATATAAAATTCAAGCTCAAAAGAAAATTTATGTTTTTGGGTGTTATGAATATATAACATGATCATGTTATTAATATGATCCCGCTATCTAAATTTGAATTCAAACACCAAGACATTTAGCTTGGAAATGGCTTGGATTCTTGAGCTAAAGTTTTTGACCTATCAATCTATAGCCGAGTTCAAGAGTTTTGATAAAAAACAATAAAATTCAACTTCGATTACCAAATACACTATGAATTTCAATGGTAAAATTTAAAAACTTAATACCATCATGATGTGCATGATCTCCTCTTTTCAAATATATGATTTTTATAAATTTTAGACTAATTTAAGATTTCAAACTATGTTGATTTCTAACTATACTTTTTTAAGCCACTACATGCTAAAAATATACATGCCTATATATGTTCATGTAATTTTATTTTCATTTATTCAAGTGCAAAACATGTTATATGGTCACAAAATAGGCCTAATTCTCCACACGTTGAAAAAAATATGTTTTTCATTTTTTTGAGGTAGTTAGGGCACACACGAATAACTATTCATTTTTTGGAAATTTTCAAGATCTATTTGCTTGAAAAATTCATGAAAATAATTATTCATTAAAAATTAAAATAAATATAGGTCACAAACTAGAAGATATTATCTAAATGTCCACTAAGGGGTTTCAAACAATATTAAATTTTGCTCAAAAAATGGTGGGTCGCATGGCCATCTATCTACTCTATTTTCTTAAAAAATAGGAGTTACTCTTCAAATTTTATATGTTTGACCTAGTTATACCTAACCAATTTTTTTTTAAATAATGTTTTGGAAACTAGACTAGAAATGCTAAATCTTTTGTTCTTACACTATTTTTAATTGTGCAATGTAGATATCTCAAATTATATACATAAGTTTAGATTTATAAAATTTTGGGGAAATCATGTCCATAGGTAGGCCGCATCCCCCTCCTCTCCATCCCCATCCCTCCACCGCCCCCTACCCCCAACTTTGTGTACTTACCCACACACATAAACTAATAATTAGGGTAAAACTACATATGTTTAAAGACCTCCTTGAAGTGTTGGTTATATAGACAACACTCATTAACAAAGTGGTCCTTGAGGCTAGATTGACACCATGAACCCACTAACCCATTTTTAATAAAGTACAAAGACCTAATATGAAGAGGTAAGGTTTGATCCATAAATAATCATATACAAGCTATGTGTAAGAATATAATACATTAACATGAAGTGGATAAAACACCTAGAAGGTTCTCGGTAATTACTTCTAAATATAATGATTATTCTATACCAGAAAACTATACTGGAATTAAGACACATGCATTAATGCAAGTGACCCAAAGCTAACACAAGTGTTCAGGCCTCTAGAAACAATATATATAAAATCTCACAAATAGATCATACTCTTGTCCCTACTTCTTTCACCTCTACACTTATCAGATATGCCTATGCATTTGTAGATATGCTAGGTATTATTTATTACTTCTATTTATGAAATTATATTTCTATTTTGAGTGTAATTTATGTATTTAACATAAATCAACATTTTAACTTAGAATAATCATTTATCTAAGTTTTTAATTAATTGACCTACTTTAGAATAGTTTTATTCATCCTTATGTATAGGTTATTCTACCCCTTTATCCCTAGACTTAAAACACATACTAAAAAGGGTTAAACATTGTGATAGAAGTATATTGACTAAAATATCTCATTGATAACTCCTAAAATTACAATGAAAGTATACTAAATAACAATCCACCTTTCTAGATAGTCAAAAAATAATCATATAATCCCAATGACATGCCATACAATTCCATTAATAATCTCACAACATTATGTATAAAATGTTAGTGGAAGAAGGTGGTATAAATTTTCCATTTGGAGATAAAATACAATTTAAATATTTTAAATTAAGTGTTATGAATAAATACCAACTATGTTGCATAAATTATGCATAAGGTCTAGTTTGTGTAGCTACCACAGAGACTTAGAGGCATAGGTGTTTGATGGAGAGATTTTTTTCTAAAATATAAGTACTTTTAAAAACTATGTAAACCATATATTATATAGTTACTTCAATTTAATACCTTTGCTTTATTTTTCACAAATACTTATTCTAAAATTGATTTTCCTTGTCAATGGATTTAATATTTCATCTTACACCATTTGTGTGTCATCATCTACTCAAGAGACGTTGGGTCACAAATAAATCCATAAAACATGACCATATTAACTTTAATTGGAAACAAGGTCAAATACTTAATCAACACTTACATGGTATTTATTTTTATCACAATAATATATAGATCCATTGGGTTCTCAATATAATGACCTATTATAGATGGTGCATATAAGTAAAATATCGAGTATGACAATACCCAAGGATAATCACATACATTTGATTAATAACAAAGTAATAATGAATTATAAGCATTCAATGTCATATAAATAAACCTATCAACCACTCTTATCTCTTATAATCCCAAAAGTCATTTTCTATAATAGTCATGACAAGAACAAAATAACAATAAAGTTCATCACATACCACTAGTCACTACTTGTGCCAAAACAAAGAACATAAAATGTATATGTTTTAGAGTTCAAATAGAAAATGAAAATAAATTCATTGAATTCTCTCTCCACTACCCATAATATGCATCTAGTACCCTCTCTATGATGATACTCTCCCTTGCACTAAGGTAGGTGACACCTATGTCATCAAAAGATGATTAAAACTCAATTATCCTATTCATGATTTCAAATATAAATAATAATAAATTATATAATTATGATATAAAGTGTCAATAATTTATCATAATTTCATAAAATTCAATTTTATGAGTGATAATACAAAGCATGGAAACAACAATTGGCTATTGCATAACACATAAAGTAGAACGTAATGTATCTGACTACACATATATAAATAAATAAATTCAACATTAATCATGGTTAATAATGTTAATCGTAAGTAAGTTACTTCTGAATTTGGAATGGGAAAAGTATGATGTGACAACACGGAATTAGAATAACTCAGATGTTTCAAAAAAAATTATCCTAAGGGTTTTATAATATTATAGGTTTCCAATAACATCTTAAAAACATCACAAAAATATAACCAAAATTTTCTTCAAGAAATATTCTATTAAGATATTTTTTTAAGAAACCAAATGTGAAGCTTACTACTAATGTGGAATTTCTAACCCTTCCCATTTTACATAATTAATTCAAATATCTATATAAAATTTTAAAATATATTGTTCATCCCTTAAATTGTAGTTTATATTTGAGTTTTTACATATGATATTGCCTATATGCACTTAAACACATTTCCATGGAGAGAGAATGATTGACATTTCATCTCAAGGTAGAAAAGTGGCCCCTATTATATTAAGGTATAAAAATAATATCATTGAAAACCCATAAGTTTAAAACTCCAGAAATGAAGAAACAACATTTTTTTTAAACTTTCATCCCCACATCATTGTTGTTTTGAAAAGCCTCTATTATTCCTTAAAATGATAGTATACAAGTGTTAAGAAGTGAGTGTGAACAATGAAATTTGTAGATACCTTTGGAATGACTTCCTTTATTCCACATACCATGTCTTCTTTGCTTTTGTATCTTGAACTCCAATAGGTATTATAGTTAAGATTCCACAAGGATATTTCCTTCCTACATAAGAAACAAATCAATAATAAAACATAATATATTAAATTATAATTCATTGAAAATAAATTATAATTCATTGAAAATAAATTATAATTCATTGAAAATAAATTATAATCCATTGAAAATAAATTATTGAAATTCAGTAAAAAAAACTTATGTTTTGAGAAAAAGGATACCTACAACTTTGGCTATACCAAGATCTAGGCCAATTGAATAATATGGAACCAACATGATAACTTCTAGAACCAAAAGCCATGAAAATTTAGACAATATTTTAAAATGAGATAATATCATCTCCAGTTCTCCAAGTAACATCAAATTGACCCATCACACATTTGATCTATAAAATTTACATAATCCCTACCACTTAATAAAATGAACTACATCTTTAAGGAAATTTATTGTACATAATAAAATTCATATGTGCACATGAAAATCACATTTATAATATTATAATGTGTGAGAACATACTATGTGTAGATGCTAAAATCTAATTTTTTTAGTACTCTAGTCTTGTACACTTGGAAATATCCATCAGGGTTGTAACTTATAGTTATAGACCAACCCACTACCAAAAGGCTCACATTGATTATCTATTTGTGTCTAAATTAATTATATCTTAGTTTGACCATTGTTATTATATTTACTAGGCCTTTTATGCTATGTAAAAAAATATAAATCTAATTATTATCCGTCATTACTAGTTTTAGACCTATCCCTATTTTATAGCATCTTAGACACTTGCATTCTAGGTAGACACTTGTGTCAAAACAAGTTTCTAAACCAAAAGTCATCTAATTTTAAAATTAAAAATATCCCAAAGGTCATGCTATGTTTTTTAGTGCAATATATTTTTCAAAAAGGGATTGGAATATATATAAGATGAACCCTCATTCATTTGGCACTTGTCAAACACCTAGAACTCATAATAAACATACCAATAAGCACTCAAACAAGCATTCAAGTGAGAAAACATGTCCTATTCATATTCATCTATATATAAATCATAGAATTAGTATTTACACATGTCTAAATCATTTGAATATTAGTTCATTATCCATATTTTCCATATTAGAATCTAGGTCACTGCATGTGTTTGATTTTCACACTCTACATCCTTGTGCACATAGAAGTCAAAATGTAAAAGATAAATGCATAATTATAAGTCCTTCTTAAAAGTATTATATATCTAGGTTGCACTCATTGACAAAGGGTTCCTTAGGGCATCTGGATGACATGATACCACTGACCCATTTTCCCACAATCACTCCAAGGCTAAGGAAGATAAGGCTTGGTCATTTGATAAAGAGTGAAAAAATGCATGTGCAATTTTAAGACATAAGAAGAAAAGTGATAAAACCCAATAGGACTCTAGTTTGTCACATCCAAATCTAGTAAGTATTCTTTATGTGATGCCTATGTTATATTAGATACCTATGTCGACATAACCATCCAAATTTGACACAAGCTTCCGAGGCCACATAAGGAATATTTTTAGAATCTAATGATTTTTTTTAAATAACCTTATAGTACACTTCTAGTCTATTCTATATTATAATTGGATGAACACAATAAACCAACTAAGTATCATTTGTTACTTATTCAGTGTACTATATATCAATAGTTGTAGTTCATTATTTTTAGCTATACTAGTTGTATAACTTTAGAATATTATATATCTGAGTTTCTATTAATTGGCCCATTCATTAAATTAATTAAATATCATTGTGTAAAATATAATATAATAATATATAACCCTAGATATATACACCCTTATCCAAATTTAGGCTTAAATATTTATTGAATCTAACCTATGTGTCCTTCCATGTAACTCCTAGTGTGCTCTAGGATTTTTCTATTTTTTTCTATTTATCAATTGATACAATTTATTTCAAAAATTATAATTTATTTTTATAAAATCATGTTTATTATGGATAAAAAATAACTTCTTCATCCTCCTATCCCTAAGGAGTGTGATATCTACCATCTATCTAACCAGGTCCATTTATGACTTCTTTAAGGGGTAAGGTGGCCCATCATATCATACCAAAAGAGGATAGCCAACAAACCCTTCATAAATCCATATATGTTACATTTATGTATATTTAATCTAAAGCACATAAGGTTTGTGAAATCCCTACAAGATCAAATAACTAATATGAACATGTTAATTAAAGATTGAAAAAATAGATTACATACATGTAAAATCTAAAATAAGCTAGTGTCAATCTTATATTTTTATCTTCATCTAACAATGTTGTGCCCAATAAGGTTTCATATCCAATTGAAAATATAAAAAATAATATATCTACAAAACTTGATTCAAAAAGTGAATAGAAGCATAATAAGATTCTAAGTGAAATCCTAAGAGAAATGTTATGAAATAAAATAATTCAACTACCTCCTCTAAATCCTATAAAGAGATTAAAATACTATTCTACATATTAAAAAATGCATGGGAATCATACAAATTATATTTTTGAATCAAAGAACAAAATACAAAGTCACAAAGATAGTGATGATCCTATTATTGATACATCAAACAATAAACCCACTCACACTATGAATACCTCTCCTAAAGTATAATTTCCAAAATAATAAATATGGGCACCAAAGGATAATTCTAGACACAAAAATACAAATGCCAAAACTAGATCAATAAAAGATTAAAAAAGAAAAATTGGACCATGAAAAGGATACACAAATACCTCCCAATAATTATATTCAGCTTTCAAACAAATATGGTTTTGGAGAATAATATTTACAACATTTTGGTTATCATGGTGAAGGATATGAAAAACACTCAAATGCATCATTCATCCTATCTCTACAGCTGATGAAAATGATAAACAAGGATTGGGATATCTTAGAAGTAATAATGAAAATCATTCAACTATGTATATCACTTTTTTTAATGCAAATGATCAAGAACCAACAAATGAAAATGAGGTACAAAAGGAACAATTTCAAAGAAAGAAAGAAATACATCAAAAGGATAATGTCATATGTGTGTTTTCATATAAAGTGATCACAAACCATTCCTCCAAGCATAAAATCATTGAACCTTTGATTTATGTTAATAAAGGTAAAAATATCATAGTTTACCCAGCTTGTGAATTCAATATATGCACCTATAAAATTTTTTCATCTCTAGGATATATCATGGAATGTGCGAATAAATCTACTACATCTAATTTGTGTGCTAGATCTATCCAATGTAATGTCACACCTAGATCAAATTCATGCTCTATTATAATTCATATTAATCCATTTTTGAAAAAAATATAATTCTAAACTCATAAAACTAGGGTTACAAACAACAAAGGAAAACATCTCTGAAGCAAGGATATTGAATACAAACATACCAAAATAACATGATACACCTTCAGATTCTGTTATGCCTACATATGGCACTTCTCATTTAGGAAGGGTTATACATATTTTTCTCCTTAAGTATTCTCATTATAATATTTATATCAATGGATATATTATGCAATTTCTGTAAATATTCCAAAAATATAAAAAACATTAAAATAAATTCAAAAATACCAAAAATATTTAGCATGTTTCCAGTTGTATTATTTATTATACATATGTTGTTTGCTTCATGTAATTAGATAACATATTATTTTTTTATATGTGCACATGTGTTTCATTCTTAATTTGAGTGTGGTATAGGCATACCTAGGTACATGATATATGCACATATAGATTTTGGGATTTCTATTTACTCATGTCCTAAGTACATTGAGGGTATCTCTTTTTTTTTTATCATGATACAACCAGCTTATATTATTCTATGAACACTTTACATTATCATTTTTGAGCTTATATATACTTAAAGATGCCTATATCCATGCTTATACCTTTCACATTATACTTGAGGTGTTATGTGTTTAACATTGAATGCAAACAAATATTTTTAGGAACTAGTATGTTATGTTCATGTTGGTTGCCCATTTTCCTTGATTGATATTATCTTGAATTGTATTAATTTTTAGAAATCTTTAATATCCTCCGATGATCATTCCCCCCATGCCATGATTTCCTATTTGGAGATTTTAATATGTCATTGTTTATTATATGTGGACATTTGAATATGTCATTTTATGATTTATGTGCATTTTACCTAGTCATGTCTCCTTGATTGTGTGGAATTTGAACATGCCCCATTATATGAGGTCTCCTTAGTCCATTTCATGTTGCTTTATTTTTTAGAGATCTTTTCATGTTGCCCATTATATACTTTTTTGAACACTCGTGAAGTGGCTACATGAATTGCATGGATTTTTTAGAACTTTTATATTCTAAAATCAAATAAAGTACTAAGATTATATTCATGAATTTTATTTCAACTTAAATTATGCAATCTCATAAATCAAAACATAACTTAATACGTTATGCTATCTTATCTTTTTAAAATTACTCTCTGGTGAGACATTTATTCTTTCATTTTAAATTCGTTGTAGGCCATGCTACTATAGGGGTGTCATTCTAATTTTCAATGGTTGGCTCGTCAACCTCCCCTACCACCTGTCACATCAAAATTATCTGTTCTACAATTTCATAAGTATAGTGAGATAAATATTAATTTTTTTAGATTAAAATAACTACTACCTATTTTCTCTTCTTCTTCTTAGCGACCATCGCATTTTATGGATTCTTTCTCTCTATACCTTCTATGCATGATAGTTAATGTTCCATAGGGAATATATGTTAAAATTTCTTGACTATATTAGATATTATCAAATTGACACTAGGATCCTTGTCCATTTGTTATGTTCACAAATAGGAGAATTGCATTTCATTCCATTTCTAGAAACTATCTTGGAGGGAATCACAATTTTTTCTAGGTCCTTTTCATCACTAAACTCGTCATTGATTTTCTTGATTTCCACAATCAAGTTTTAAAAATATCATTAACAATTTCATTATTAAGTAAAATAAAATTAATGCTAAAAAATTTAGAATATTGCACATGCAAATTTTTAAGTTCACTAAAATGTCCCATTCATCTTCATGACATGAATCCTCTTCACTTTCATCGTCATCTTAATTTTGATCTATGGTGGAATTTATATCTTCTTCCATATGCTCATTGTCTTTCTCCATATAATTTTTTTCGATGCATTTTAACATGTTCAAAGATTGGATCCTATATACCAATTTAAAATTCATCATCCAATTTATGTAAATTCAACTCTCTTTTTACTTAAATACAAACCAAAAAAAAAAACCTATCTCTACCATGTTCACTAAGATACTCTATATAAAAATGTCTATTTTCATATACCATTTTTTTTCAAGGACTTTGTCTTAAAACTTTAAGATATTCACATATTTAATGTTATCAAAACTGACATCATCTCTTTATATTTATTTCCAAGAATTTAGAGAAAAATCAAACACAAGTTTCACACACTATTTTAATTAAAAAATAAAAATCATTGAAAACATAAAAAAACTATAACATTCACTATAAAATAACTTATATTACTCACTTTTAATACGTTTTTATATATTATTATTATGTTTTAAATTACCTTAAAACTTCTGTATATTCACATTCTTAATAATATCAAAACTGACATCATCTCTTTATATCTGTTTCAAAAAATTTGAAAAAAGATCAAATATAAATTTCACTCTATCTTAATTAAAAAATTAAAATAATAAAAAATATAAAAAAAATTATAACACTCACTACAACAAATTATATCATTCACTATAATGAAGGTTTATGTTGCAGCACTAATGGAACGTATCCCGATCCAAATGCACACACGTGATGAGGGCCTCCAAACTAATAATTTAAGGACATCTTGATGATTGTGTTGAATACGATAGTTGAAATCAAAACTTATGGGATTTTAGCTGCACCGGTTGTTACAACTGGGCATGAAAGAAACCCAAAGGTTCCCCCAATAATTCTTTGTTTCGATCAATACAATATGCAGTGTCTCAAATTATATTATTTTTATAATATACATTAATGATGAAAATGTTGAAATTATTTATATATATATATATATATATATATATATATATATATATATATATAAAGTTAAGTTTTTTTTGAATGATGTGGTAAAATAATTTTATCAATTTTTTAAAAATGTTATGTATAATAATTGTGATGTAAAAAAAATTCATATTTATTACAACTATAAAAATATATTAATAAGAAGTAGACAACATATAACTTTTATATAATATTAATATTGTATAATGTAATTATATAATATTATAATTATACTATAATGTAATACAATATAATATATTATAATATAATAATGTTATTATTATAATATATTATAATTTTATTTAATATAATATAATATTATTGTAATATATTATAATAATAATTAATAAATATATAATTAATTATTATTTATTTAATAATATAAAATTTAAATATTAAAAAAATTTCTATTTTTGCTTGTTTTATATATATATATATATATATCAAAATCCTATTCCAATAGTAAATGTATTTGGGAGTAGAGAATGAATCTAGGTAGGTGTATAGCAGAATGAATAGGTAAAAGTTCATTTGAATTTTAATGGTGACCTTTCTACCATTAAATCATTTTTCTTTGAAAATAATATTAATTTTTTTTTCAGACAAGTTAAATTTTTGTATTTTGATGTTTTGTAGCTTTCTTTGAGGTACTCAATTCAATTATATATGTAACATTAAATTCAAAAAAGAAAATTGTAGAATATATAATGAAAATGAAAACTTGAATTGTTTAAAAAATATTTTTTTGAAATATATAAATTTATCAAATCAAAAATCTAACATGACATTTCCATGATTACTTTTTATATTTACCAAAAAATAAATTATACAACAAAAATTTGAATACAATTTTTATTTGACATACATAAAAATTACCTTTATGTTTATTAGTTACACTCTACACCAAAATATTTATAAAATATAATATATTTAAATAATAACTACATTAAATAATATTAAATCAAATTAATCTAAATTGTTGTATTAATTTTTTTTCAATCCAATGTTGAAAAGAAACATATTTTGTTTATTGAAATTCTATCTTGCTTTTTATATTTATATTGTTGTGTGTTCTATGTATGTACCATGGGTTTCTAGAAATTTTCCATAATGTTTTTGACATTGATTTATTCTTCATCCTAACAATTTAAGAGGGTTTAAAATATATTATTACATTAGTAATATGTAATGATATTCGTGGAATCTACGATAATTATTACAGACTCAATTACATTTAATTCCACTCTCTATTGTAATTATTTTAATTCTTTATGATAAAAATATTAAATTTTTATAAAAGAAAATTTCCCAAAGTGTTGTCTGCCAACTTGGACCAGCCGACTCAATTATCCTGCACTCCATGATTCCCTTAACTAAACACCTTGCGACCTCTTCATTAATTAATCTACAAAACATAAAGGGAAGTATTAGATGTTTATCTATAGACCTTAGGGGTATTGGATAGGCATTATCATAGTTATAGTTGTTTGTCATATAGTTAACAAAAACCTTATTTTAGAGGGAAAAAAACTATTTTTTTCACTCCTAGTTTTAAGGAAGCCTAAGACCTTGTATTAGTACCTCGTAATATGAAACACTATGAGAGATATTCATATCTTCAATAATAAACACCAGATTTTATATTTTTATCTACTTTAAATAAAACAATATAAAGGTAGAAAATGTAATATTATATTAATTTTTTATCTGAAATTATATTGAACTGTCTAATAATTAAAAGATCAGACATTTAAACTATAAAATTGATAAAAAGAACTGTCTCAAACTCAACTTTTAACATAATGTTATTATAAATTTAAAAAAACCTAAAAAAAAATATTTCTCACAATAAAAATGTTTTTACTTCATCATCTCTCTCACACTTTCATACACACATAAAAATAGTGTGTGTATTTATATTCAATTTTCATCCATAACAAATTCATATTATTATAAGTTACCAAAACTTGAGTGCAATAGTTTTAGTTAAAACATCAATACATGTTTTTCATCTTAGAATCATTGTCAACGTTTCAAAAATACATGTAAATATTACATATCAAACACAACATGTCATCACATTAATTTTAAATATCATCTACACAATCATTTTAGAACAAAAGTACATTTGATTACAACATTTCATGGCATTTTCCATAATGAAAAATAAATTACACTAGAAACAATATAGTCAAGAAAGATCTTAATAAATATCAACATTGAAATAGTAAATACCTACCATTATTATGAAAAAAATCTAAAAAATCCAAAATAAGGATGGAACAAATGTTGACTGGATCATTATATTTACCATAATATGTATTCTAGGTTTTAAACTTCAATCGATTTATGAATTAATACTAAATGATCATAACTAAAGTGATATAATGACAAATATATTTAAATGAATTATGTTTAACAAATGTAAATATATATATTACATATAAATAAACATGTTCTCACATTAATTTTTCATTCTAAATATCATACATATAATGAAAGTTGATTACTTTTATTTAAAAAATATAAATAAGTCTTACTAAATTTTAGTGATATATTATTTATTTTATATATAATATTACATTAGCTCTAATTAAATTAAATTTTAGTGAATTTAAATGAAATCCTCTTTAAAAAATTATAGTATTGCTATATACATAACGAAACATATTAGTTTGAAGCCTAAAGGACTAGTCAATCTTTGATATTTGAAGTTTATATATAATAATATTTATAATTTGTTAAGACATTACTTAAAGTGATGGTTTTTAATATGTGTTCTTAAGATAGGATGTATATTTTCTAATAGAAACACAAGTTTTTAATGATATACCAATCTCAAAATTTATAATTAAAATAAAATAAAATTAAATACGTGATGATAAAATATGAATCATTTTTCTTTACATTCTATTTATTATAGTACTTGTTCTAGTTTGATGCTTTAATATGTGGATATTAGAAGAAATATATGTTTCATATTATATTATCACAACTTGTGTCTTCTTTTGATCATCAAATTTGAATTTGATTTTGAATTGAATATTTATTTAATCTATGTTAAATGCATTCATCATTAAGATTTAATATATAGAAATATGGAACTACTGCATTTGGAACAATGCAATATAAAACCATTCTAAGTTACTATTATGCATTCTTAGGATAGCATTTATTTATTTTAATGGAAATACAATTTTTTAATGAAAAATTAAAATTCAATTCATAATAAATTAAATAAATATCCCATTTTTATTCATGATAACATCATATTGTTACAAGCTACAAAAACTTGATTATAATAATTTTCATAAAACTTTGATACATATTTCTCATCTTCGAATTATTTATCATATTTAAAAAATACAATTATATATTATATATCAAACACAGTATATTATTACATTACATTTATAAACACAACATACAATTTTCCATCAAACCATTTAAAAGATTTGTTGTTAACATTCGAGCAAGAGCTATAAGTAGGACTAACACCCCAATCGTAGGTTAGGGATTTTTTTTTTTTTTTGCTTTAATATGCGGAGGATATCACTATTAGGGGGGCGGAGACTCATACCGTTTTAATAGCCCTGATGTGTTAGAAACAAGAAAAAGTAAATTTCCAAGTTTCCTATTGTTGTATTCACACTTACGGTTTCTGTTCTACTCTCAATTAAATATTTTGTAAATGAAAACAATTACTTTAGAGTTACACTCCATCTAGGAAGATGACATTCTAGATAATGGAAATTGCGTGTTAGACGTGTTTGCTACCAATGCCAACTTAAAGGGCAGTGACAACAATGTGTCATGATGATTTAATGGACGTGTTTAATTTGTTTCGACCATTTGGGAATCGACCAAGTCATGATGAATTTTTCATAGTTTGCATAGATTTATGATAGGATTATGATATATAAATAAGGTTATTCTTTGCCAGCATTCTATTTTTAGTATTTAAATTTCAAATTAGGGATTTGATTTGATGCATAGTTAGGGCATACAAATTCGGTGTTTACAGATAAATTTCGGATTTAAAATTTATCCTTTTTTTTAAGAAATAGGGTTTAGTAAATAGCACATATATATATATATATATAAATAAAGTTTATTCTAAAGATGATGAAATTAGAGGTTGTATATTTAAGGATTATAAAAATAAGGTTTAATATATAATTAGTTTATAAAAAATTAGAGATTATTATTATTATTTTTTAAATAGAATTAGGGATCAAAAATTGTATGGTTTACTTTATAATTACAAGTTCATTTTTAAAATTGAGATTTATGACGTTAAGAGATTTTGTTTTTATATTTTACGTAATTGTATTATATTGTGTAACTAGAGCTTACAAATTTAAGACTATCTTTCTACTACAATTTAACAAAACTTGTGTTTGAAATGAGTTTTATTTTCTAACTAGCTTTTTATAAATTTAAATTATTATTTAATAATTAATAAAATCATATATAAATAATAGAAGTCAAAATGAAAATTAAAAGGCTATAATATGTAAAATTTGTGATATAAAGTGGAAGGCCAAAAATAATTATGTGGTAGATCTGTTAAAAAATGGAATACAAGTCACTCACATTTACTCATTCAAATATGTAAATTCTGAAAAATATGTTTTGTTTCCCCTTTGGAAATCATGTACATTTAGACATGTAAAAGATATTTATATCTAAAACGTATTAATATAAGAGTTTGAACAAGAATAGAATATTAATAATAAAGAAAATTATGTTGAGAAATAATTGCAGCAAATATTAGTTCAAAACAATACTAATAAATAATCATCATCATCTTAAATTGTAGGAAAATTTAGAGATGGAATGTCAACCCTGCTCTCTCCATGGAAATATGTTTAGGTGCATATAGGAAAATATCTAATGTAAACGTTTAAATATGAACTACAATTTCAGGGATACACAATTTCTTTGAAATTTTTATATAGATATTTAAATTGATAAATTTATAGAAAATGGGCAAGCTTGAACATTTCACATCATCAATAAGTTTTATGTTTACATTATTAAAATTTTAAATTAATAACATATTTCAAAATTGAAATTCAAGTTAAATTTTTATGATAGTTTTAAGATGTTATGAGAAACCCATAACATTATAAAACCCTTGGACCATATATTTTTAAAACACCTAAGTTACTGCTAATACTCTACATTCATAAATATCCTCACTTTCTCATAGGCTTTTTCTTCCTTATGGAATGGATTGTGAAACCCTTAATATTTATAAAGATATTCATGAAGGGTAGTGAGGCTTTTGAGGGATATGTAAAATATTATAAGGTTTCAAAATATATATTTCTCATAGCATCTAACACAAAATAATCCATAATGAATTGGGGTTGAGTTTTGAGTGGGAAGAAATTATTTGCATGTACACAATTGGATTGTATTTTTATTATTAATTACTTTAAACATGCAGTTCATTGTGTTAAGAGGTGAGTTTTAGGTAGTTTTTCTTCATAATTTAATAGGTCAAATGTCTATTATATCTAAATTTACATTTATAGTAGATTTCATAATTAAAATTAATATTAAATCTATGTGATGGTTTTCAATTGTTATGGGAAACCTATAATATTTTGAAACCATTGAGACATATGTTTTCAAAACACCTAAATTACTTATAATGCTCTACATTCATAGAAAACATCGATTTTTCATGGTGTTTTCCCTTTAATGGTATGTTTTATGAAATCAAGAGGCATTCATGATGTGCATTTGATGCAGAAAATAGGCCAACTTTCTTGAGGCCATAACTTTTGACCCGTAGCTTCATTTGAGCTCTTTCACAAGCCAAAATGACTATATCAAAATGTTCATTTCTATCATAGATAGTAAAACCTACTGAGCAATGTTTTTTTATATTTTTTGGAGGCCATACATGATCATTTGAGGGTCCAAAATTGCAATTTAATTTTTTTGGGTTCTTTCTATTTTTAGAAATTGTATATTTTTTGGACTAGATGTTAAGTTCAATTGAATTTCGTTTCATGGTCTAATTATAGTGTTTATGATATTTCAAGAGATTTTTAGAGTTGCACACGTTTGCATGTGAACTTACTATAAATAGCAGCTCATAAAAATAAGCATTTTTTTTTAGGTTTTAGTTTTTTTTCAAATTTTGCATGTAAACTCTAATTTTGAGTTTAGGCTTATTTAACCATGGTTTGGGTTTGTAATTATTTCAAGTCATTCAATACAAGTCAATTCTGAGTTATTATTTTAGATCTTGGCCTATTGGTAACTTTATTGTCTTGATAGTTTTTCGGTTTATTATCATTGAAGGTTTCAAGGGAAAAAATAGAACAAATCCCATAGTGATTCCAATAGCATCTAAAGCAAAAAAAGCTCTAGTGGCCGACCAATGGCTTTAAAAATGAATGGGCAGAAGATATGAGTTTCTTTGTGTTATATTAGCCACAACTCGTGATAGCATTGGGAGCTTCAATGATTTTATGAATGGAAAATTTACAATGGAATGGTAGAGCTTGACCTCCTCTTATGGATATGTCAAATGTAGGTGGGTTTCAATAAATATGTAAAATGTAAGTCGTAAGAGTTTGAATTATAAATTTATTATAACATCCGAAAAAAAAAAAAAAAATCACAATGAACCTAAAATTTTTTTAATAAAAAAAAAATTGAATGTAAAATTATTTTTTGAAACCATTTTACCATTGAACAACCACCTCACAACAATTTTTTTTAATTTACCTATACTTATGAAAATAAAAATAAAAATTCTATCATTTAAAAAACCCAATATCTTACCTTTAAAATGTAAGACATACAAGTAATATAAAGTGAGTATTAAAAGTTCTACATACCTCTCGCACTGCCTCCTTTGTCCTTTATATTGCTTCATTCCTAAGTCATTTTCCTCTTACTTCGATTGCAGATTGGAAGAAGTCGTAAGTTTCTTTGTGTTTAGCCATCGCTCATGATGGCATTCAAATTTGCAATGAACTTTTCTAATGGTGAATTCAAAATTAGAATGACGGAACTCGACCCCTTTCTACATTTAACTATAGTACGTGCTGTGTCATTTTTGAGAAATGATATGTGGATTGGTGTAGAGTTATGTTTTCTTAAAAATATGGTTGTCGACGTGTTTATTGTCAACGTGGAATATTCAAGCTTGCTCGTTCGTAGTCGTTCGTTGTTCACCATTCGTCGTTTGCCATCCGTCCTTCGCTAAAAGGATTAAAAGGATTTGATGTTGGCATTTGAGCAAAGAGCTATGGATAGGTCTGACACCCAAGCATAGACTAGAGGTCATTTTGTTGTCTGAATAGGTGGAGCCTGCTTTATGTGTACATTTTTTAATTGGGGCGTTTGACGAGCTCTGACCTACTAGTTACATTGTTCAGTGTACTTAGAATGTGAATTGGCAATTGCAATTGGACAAGTGAGCCGTAAACAATTAATATTAAAAACGCGTCTAGAGCATATATGTAACAAAGAGTTATTTCTCATTTTTTGTTCAATTATTTAAGTATTTTCGGCCAAATTTAAGACTATTTTCATAATATTCTGTCTTACTTTTTCATAAGATATAGGTCATGACTTCACTTCCAGTTTATGATAGGGAGAGATTCGTTTATTGCGGTGTCGTTGGCTTTTATACATCAGTTTATCAATATCATGCCTTGGTTTTTTCTAATGTGGATTCACGTTTCTTAACACCGTTCTATCCAGAATATTAGTCAAAAGCTCAAAAAAAAGTTTTCCACCATATATGTCGTATATTAATCGGTATTTACAGGGCATATTAAATGAGTGTTTAACCAGGTTCCCAATAATAAATTCCCATGGCTTCATGGAGAGAGCGTAGGGCACATCATAGTTCTGAATTCAGAGAAATCTAACATCCCATTACAGTCCGAATCAAATCTGCATATCATTTTCAGGCAGTGCTGTGGATCCTGGCCATGCGAAACTAATCCCATCGTGGAGAGGACTTGTTGAAGCTCTGTAAAAGAGATATATCCATCTTATTTCCGATCAAAAACCCTTAACGCTTCCATTAAATCCTTCGTCTCATCTTCTTCATCATTGTTGAAGATGGACTGATATAAATGCACAAATTCTTCCAATTGCACGTGGCTACAGTCGTCCTGAGTTTTGGAAAGAGGGCTACTGGCCGTACTGTTGATTGTGCATCTTAGATCTTCTTCAGAAATTTGTAATCCGAGCTTATTAACGAAGCCGCAGATTTCTTCCACGCTCACTATTCCATCTGAATTTTCGTCCACCAATTCATATACTCTTCGAATTTCATTCAGATCAGCCATTTCAAGTATAACAAACGTAGCGAAAATCTTAAAATATTATAACAAGCAGACCCAAATAAAATCTAAACACTGATCAACGTCGAAAAAAAAAAAAAAAAAAAAACACTGCAAAGTAACCGAGAATATGGGTATAGGATATAAGGATTGTTGAGTATTTATAGGAGGCAGAAAAGAAGGTTCCAGGGCGTTACAAGGAAAAAGGAAAGATCCGCAGTAGCCGCCAACGACCAGAAAAGTTGAAGGAAGCAGGTCGGTCAAGATTTTCAAACGGTGGGTTGAAAACGCGGGACCGATTCTTCGTTCACACCTTCATGGCGACGAGAGTCCCATCGTAGATATGGGCAACTACAAAAAAATATTCATCCTAGAGGGCGAATACACTTTTGATGAGGATGAAATCAAATAGTTTCCGATAGGATATTTCGTACCATAATGAACAGATTTCAATTACATTACAAATTGCAAATACCCATAAACATTTAACTATTATTAAATATATACATATTTAAATTAGGTATAATTAATTAATTCTACCACCAAAAAAATAGAAAGACATTTATGGTTTATAAAGGTATCTTTAATATTATAAGATCAGATGACATTCATTAAGATTTATTAACGAAAAATAATATTTAATAACGATCAAAAATTTATCTACTAAAATTAAAACAATCAGAGAATGATGTACAAATTAAAGTTTAAATCCTTAAAATTTTTAAATTGTTAAGTTTCATTTTTGAAAACAATGAGGCAAAAAAAATGTGTTTTAAAAACTATGCTCATCTAATTCGGAGTTCCAAAATCTTGCAAAGTTTGTTGCGCCTTTTCTCAAATCACTAGGAAAATAGAGTTCTTCTTCTTACCCTAATCGGGAAACTATATCTAAAACTCCTAAGAAAACTAATGTGTTTTTGGGTATGTATTACACCTATCTTCGTTAGATTATTAAGGCCTTTGGTGTTTGTATAATATTAGAAACAACACTCCAAAAAATGTAATTATTTATCATCAAAACAAAGTAGTGCAATGCAATATGTTGTTAACATAATTATTATTGCTTCAATGAATTATTCAATGATTTTTTGATTTATCTAAATTCTTGTTGATGGTCAATAGATTATTTTTGAACAATAAATTAATTCGATAGATTTCAATTGATCATTTTTCAATGCCTTAGATTGATAAATAAATAGATCTCTAAGTGAAATGTGTTGTTAGTGTATATTTATATATGAATTTAGTTTAAATTAGGATCTTATTGATGTGCAAACCAACATCAAATGGTCAAAAAAGAGAAAAAGACGGGATAAGACATGGGACTAGAGGAAAATAAACCTACAAGAACTATACTAGGATCGTATACTGATGCTTTAGACATGTCCAAAACATCGATTCATGTTCTGGATAAGGAACCATGGTTTTGTTAAAACTTAGGGTGGGCAAAGATGATAGTTAGAGGGCATAAAAATAATGTACATGGACTAGTATGAGTCAATAAATGCACCTAATTTAAAATAATAATCAACAATTACAAAAACATCTAAGAAACATGCAATAGAACAACCAATAAATTTTTAGGGAACATTTATAGGTGCACAAGGGATATAACACTAAGTAAAAGTACACTAATCCATATAGTAATGCATGTAAGACAAATTTTAATCTATATACAATAAAATATTAAATAAATACATACACCTACGTATTAATGGGGGTATAGAATGAAATTACCTATAACAAATGAAAATTGGCAATGGGGTTTATCTATACACACCTGATTTATTATTCAGAGAGGTCACAAATGCTCCATTAGTACTCCTAAGATGATTTAGTTTAGTTGACTGAAATTAATAAAATGTACATAGTTTAGCTTATATATGTAATGACATAGACATTAGTGCATCCACATTTTTTCAAATATTTTAAATAATGTTTTTAACTCTAAAATATAAATATGAAGAATCTAGGGTTAAAGTGGCAGAGATAACCAAAGGCACAAAGATGGTAGACTATCTCTAGAGCAGACCAATTATTTGTAAAACTCAGATAAAAAATATATTGGATTTATTATGTTGAGATGTAAAAGATAAACAATATAGCTATGCTAGATAATGAAATGGTAAAGAAAATAATATACGTAGCTATTTTTTATGCTAATGCATATCTGGATCTTAGACAACTAAGAATTAGACTGGATCTAAATTCTAGATTGGTCAACTGATTATATAAATTATATCTTTATAGTTGTGGACACTTGCATTGACTAGGATGGTTGTGTCAACAATATTGTATAACTCTAACATAGGTTTCTAGTATGCAATACCTATTGAAACTAGATGAAACCACCTCGATGTTTTTAGGTTTTGTGTTTCCTTGATCTAATACATTTATATCTAAGTCATGGATTGTCGCTCTTTTTCAAATAGTAAAACCGTAGTTATTAATCTTCATGGTGGCTATGATAAAGTGTGTTAATTATCACATAGTGTCGATTAGCCCTAAATACCCCTTTGTCAATAAGTTCTACCTACATAACCAATATTCTGAATGGGGTCTTAGACTTAAATAATTCTCCTCGATGTGTTGTCTTGTGTGGGAATCATTAAATGAGTGATAATCAAGTAGAATGGTGACCTAGATTATAACTTGATAAATGTGGCTCATAAAATACTCCTTGTAATGAAATTACTTAGATGATTCACATCAATAGAATTATATATCATAAAATTAAGAGAATAATAAAAATATTCATAAAAAAATAGTGAAAACATAGAATACTTGAATATTATGATTGAGCCACTTCGTGGGGGCAACCTAAAAAATAATGCAATAAGAACAATATTTGAAATATGATGATAAAAAGATTAACCACTGCCTCCTATACATACTCTACTTAGCCATGGTTATTCCATAGGTCGACCATATTAAGAACATCGATAAATGTAATAAGATAATATGAAGGTATGTAAGCCACAAGTTAGTCACACATATACCTAGATGCACTATAGGTTAAGGGCATAACATGTCCCTCCCTATAAAAACAACATTATCCTCAATGTTGAATCAAAATAGGATGTTTTTAAAAGAGTGTTTTATCCTCCCATGCTACATATTTAGAATGCAGGTTCTTCTATTTAATCAAATACTCTTCCATGGCTTCGATCTATAGTTACTTAGTGTACATGTGAAGTATTTCTTCATGATCTAGAATGAGTAGCTTTTTTCATCTAATGCAGGTAACTTAGTCTGAGTTAAAATCATGTGTCTAATGACCTTATTCAAGAAATATACATGGAATACCATATATGTGCTATTAGATGGGGTTATTTCTAGCTTGTAAGCCATGTTACCAATTTTCTGTAAGATCTGATAAGTGCCATAATACTTAGGTGACAACTTGTTATCTTTTTTTATTTCTTTAGAGACATCTACTTATATGGCTATAAATGCACAAATACCCAATCACCCATGTCAAAATTCCACTCATTGCATTGTTGATTGGTTTATTACTTCAGTCTATTTTATGTTATTACTAAATTCTCTCAGAAACTTACTAGTACCTCCTATTGATGGTGAAAGTGTTCCTCAATAAATCAAACCTTAGGATGCACTATCAAAGTTAAAGTGATGGATTAGGGGGATACCCAAACAATGACATAAAGGGAGACATTTTAGAAAAGTGTGAAAAGAACAGTTATACCACCATTCTGTAAGTGGTAGCCAATGAACTCATTTTTCATGTTTGTTAGAAATAAAACAAGAAAGATACCATTTTAGATATTTTTTGGCTACCTCTATGTGTCCATCAGATTGAGTATGTTAGGACTAACTATGAGCCAACTAGGTGCTTAAACATGCAAATAATTCAGTCCAAAAATTACTAGTGAATATGGGATCTTAGTCACTTAAAATGATCTTTAGAGTACCATGCAATTTTTGAAGTGTATTGAGAAAAGTAGAAGCTATTATACTCATAACAAATGGATGTGATAATAAACAAAAATGATCATACTTGGTGATTCGATTTACAACTACCATGACAACATTTTTACCCTCTTACTGTGGTAACCCTATAATGAAATCCATGGAAACCTCCTCCCAAAATTGGATAGGGATGGATAAAGGTTGAAAAAAACTTGGGGTTTTAGTGGTTTCACCTTTGTTTTGTTGACATACCATGCATTCAACCACATATTTCTGGACATCCCCCTTTAATACTTCCTAAACAATTCTTGCTTGATTAGATGATATGTTTTCAAAAATCATGAGTAACCTCCTAGTGGAGATGCATGAAATTCTCAAAGGATTTTATTTTTAAGGAAAGAATGCCTTCAAAGGTATAATATATTTTTATACCATAATGTGTTCCCTTTCCATGTAATGTTTTTAGCTCCCCCAAACTGCTGATGAATATTTTGAATCAAATCATGGCTAACACTATCATTATCCCATTTTGATCTTGCTTCAGATATCCAACCTACTTACTAAATAGTTATTACACATAACAATACCTCAACTAATTCATCTCTCTAAGATAGTGCATTTGCCACCACATTCTATTTTCCTTTTTTATATACTATTTCAAAATCATAGCCTAATATTTTAGTAACCCAATTTTGTTGTTCTTTGGATGATAATGATTGTTAAAAAAAATATTTGAGGCTATCATGATCATTATTAACCTAAAAGTGATGACCTATTAGATAAGTTCTTCATTTCTTGATTACATGTAAAATAACTACCATCTCTTTCTTATAGATTGGTTTTAGCCTATTTTTTCCATTTCATTGGTGACTTTAAAATTTTAGTGGTATGTATTCTTGCATGATAATAGATCCCATGCCATATTCTGATTCATCACTCTCCACAACAATTTTTTTTGAAAAATATGGAGTAGCCAAAACTAGATTTTTGCACATAGCCATTTTCAACTATTTAAACTCCTTGGAAGCTGAATAAGTTCATTGTAAGAAGTATTTATTCAACAAAGAGGTGAGTGGAGCTATATTGCTATCATTATTTTTGACAAATATGTGATAGTAATTAGTTATACCCATTAATACTCAGACATTATTGAAGGTCTTGGGAACCTACCATTCCATCATCACTTGGATTTTTTAGGATCAACTTGCATTCCTTCATGTGAAATAATATGACCTAGGTATTCCACCTTTTGGACACAAAAAGTGCATTTTGAATTTTAACATAAAGATTATGTTATTCTAGAAATAAAAGTACCTACTTCACATGCTTCAAATTTTCATCCAAAATTTTACTATAAATGAGGATACCATAAAAAAAAATAATACAAAATTTCTCAAAAATGGCCTAAAAAGAATATTCATCAAACTACAAAATTTAGATGGTACATTTATAAGGCCAAAAGACATGACCATAAATTCATAATGGCCTTGATGAGTTATAAAATAGTTTTATGTATCTCCTCATTATCAATTCAAATCTAACAATACCCAAAATAAAGGTCTAAATTGGTAAAATAAATATCGCCATATAATTCATCTAGCAAATTATCAATTATTGGAATATGAAACTTATCTTTGATGGTGTAATTATTGAGTTCTCTATAGTATGGGCACATCTTCTGAGTGTCATCCTTCTTTCATACCATGACCAAGGGGAGGAGAATATTCACTTTGATAGTGTTATATTATTCCTACGTCCAACATCTCATGCACCATATTTTCAATTTCACTCTTCTAAGCATATGGATACATGTAGGGTTTTATGTTGGGTGGTATACTTTTTATAATGAGTCTAATGGGATGATCATGTGCACAAATTGGAATAAGCCCTTTTGGCATGTCATCAAAAGCAACATAATGGTCATTAGGATGTGTAGACTCCTTAGTTGGTTAAACCTCTATGGAAAATAAGCGTGTCATAAATCCCTTAGCACCTTTTCTAAAAATCTTCATCATCTGATGGGAACTAACTAGTTGTGCATATTTATCTCGTAATCCATATAGTTTAAATATCTTGCCTTCTAAATTGAACCTCATAAATTGTTCCAAAAAATTCACTTAATAGTGCCAAAGTGGTGAGCCACTGCACTCCTAAAACAATGTCATCTCCTCCCATGGTAATAGAAAACATAGGGGAATCTAATTAATAGTCTCCCATAATAAGATTAATTCTATGACATTTTATAGAATAATTAATGGTACCACCATTTATAATCATGACCTAAAATTATGAAGCTGGATAAATAAAATAGTTCAAACAAGTAGCCAACTTATTGTTGATGAAGTTATGTGCATTCCCAGAGTCAATTAATACTTTCACCTTCTATTTATTGAGAAAACACACCACCTTAAGTGTTTAAGGAGTACTAATGCCTAAAATTACATGACAAGAAGTAATAGGTTGAGCATATTCAGATTCATCCTTAGGTTCTTCCAAACGTGCCTCTGAATCCTCATCATCTTCTTCCTCCTCATTGGTACCATCAATGTAAAATAACTAATTTTTAACACATTGATGTACTTTTATCCATTTGATATCATATCCAAAACACAAACCTTTTACATGATTTTATTTAATTTCCTAAGGTATCAATCAAGTAGGCTACAAAAATGATGGTGCTAAGAAGGTTCATTCATGAACATTAGTGAAATGTCTTTATTTGATGAACTCTTTTTCCTTAACTAGACATGCCCTTGGTATAGATTCAAATACATTACTACAATGAAACATATGAACCTCCAATTGGATGTTATCTTTGAGGCCACCCAAAAATATGTCAATTAGATTTTTTTCAGTGATGTTTGCCACATGTAAGGAGAGATTCTAAAATTGATGAATGTAATCCTTTACAATCCTAGTTTGGTACAACTTATTGAGTTGGCTAAAGTAGTTTTTTGAGACATTATTATGATAGTGGAGCTACACCTCTTTAAAAAATATAAATAGTGAATCCAGGAGACCTTTATTTTTATTTTGAGCACATAACAATCAATACCAATTAAAATAATTAGGTTCTAGATATAAAGAGCCATGACCACCTTTTGTGAATAGGGAGTCTAATGTAGATCAAATAAATTTTCAATTTGAGTCATCCATGTGAGTAGATCATTAACATCAAACTTGTGCAAGTCCATTTTTGGTAACAACAACTTTACACAATGTTTGGCATTATGATTCTTTAGAAGAGAAGAACCAAATTGGATTGGTGGAGGAATATTTTATAATTGCTAAGTTGAAAATTTGGCCAATTACCCATTCATTTATTAAAATTGATCTTAGAAGCTATTTAGGTCCCCTCTTATCCCTATGAGGTTCCCTTTAACCCCACCAAGATCATATTTTTACACCATTCCCTACAACTCTTACTTAAGTTGTTGAACTATCTTTGAAATAATCAAATTAGAAGTTTCTTACTGCACGCCATCTTTTTGAGGAGTTATAGGCATTTCTTTCCCTTTCTCATGAGCACGAGTGTTTGGCTCTACCATGCACAAACCCTAAGAGTGTTGTGACATAAAAAAAAATATTGGTAGATGATACCATTGCAATCACATTACCAAGATGAATCCAATGACTTCTAATGTGAATAAGTTTGAAACTTTTATGACCCTAAAAAGTATACTAGTAGAATATATCATTTCAATCATATCATACATACAAATCTAATGAATACTAATTTGCATAAGGTAAAAAATTCAATAATTTTTATTACTCATAATTTTTTTAATTTTTTGTAAAAACCCCCTGACAAAAAAAATTATGGAAATAAAAAAATTCAATGCATCCCAAATCACAAGTTATGGTTTTTTAACCTTATAGTGCTCAGGTTGCCATTTTTGAAAAAAAAATCCATCATAAAAACTTTCCCAATTTAAAGCTCAAAAAAATACTTGTAATAAAATTACTTAGATGATTCACAACATTAAAATTATATATTTCATAATTAAGAGTAAAATAAATAGATCCACAACAATAATTGGTGAAATAATAGAATACTTGAAGGTTATGATTGGGCCACTTTAATGAGGTAACCTCCACAAAAATGTAATAAGAATAAAATTTGCAATATGATAGTAAAAGATTAACCACTACCTCTTATATATACTCTACTTAGCCATAGTTATTTCATAGGTTGATAAGAACATAAATAAATACAACAAGATAATATGAATGTGTGTAAGCCACAAGTTGGCCCCATATATTTCTAGATGCACTATAGGTTAAGGGCATAGCATGTGAATCATGTAATGGTTGATAATCAATTTTTTATGGTCTTGGTGGGCAGACTTCACTGATGCCTTGAGGTTTTGGTGTAGCGATTCGTTACATGTGGTATCAGAGCCTCCACCTAGGTTTGAATTGTAGAGTGGGTGGGGTACACTGGTATTTCAATGTTCGATCGAGGCTCGTGCACGGGAGCAATCTCGTGTACATGCGCAAAGCAAGCTCGACATCTGCGGCTTCAGAAGCGTGGTGGGATGTTATGGTCCTGGTGGACGGACTTCACTGACACCTCGAGGTTTTGGTGTAACGGTTCATTACATGTAGTATCAGAGCCTCCACCTGGGTTCAAATTGCAGAGCGGGTGGGGTACGTCAGTATTGCAGTGTTCGGCTAGGGCTTGTACATGGGGGTGATCTTGTGTATGTGCGCAAAGCAAACCTAATGTCTGTGGCTTTCAAAGTGTGGTGGGATGTTATGGTCTTGGTGGATGGACTTCACTGATGCCTCAATGTTTTGGTGTAGCGATTCGTTACATGTGGTATCAAAGCCTCCACCTAGGTTTGAATCATAGAGTGGGTGGGGTACACCGATATTGTAGTGTTTCACTAGGGCTCGTACACACAGGCAATCTCGTGTATGTGTGCAAAATAAGCCCAACATTTGTGGCTTCAGAAGCGTGGTGGGATGTTATGGTCTTGGTGGGCAGACTTCACTGATGCCTCAAGGTTTTTGTGTAGCAGTTCATTACATGTGGTATCAGAGCCTCCACCTGGGTTCGAATCACAGAGCAGGTGGGGTACACTGGTATTGCAGTGAAGCCCAACATCTTCAGCTTTGAAAGCGTGGTGGCATGTTATGGTCCTGGTGGGTGTACTTCTCTGAGGCCTTGAGGTTTTGGTGTAGCGGTTCGTTACATGTGGTATCAGAGCCTCCACTCAGGGCCGAATCAAATTTGCATATCATTTTCATGTAGTGCTATGGATCCTAGCCTTGCAAAACTAATTCCATCATGGAGAGGACTTTTTGAAGCTCTGTAGAAGAGATATATCCATCTTCATTCCAATCAAAAACCCTGAATGCTTCGATCAAGTCCTTCGACTCATCTTCTTCTTCATTGTTGAAGATGGACTGATATAAATGCATAAATTATTCAAATTGCACGTGGCTACAGTCGTCTTGAGTTTTGGAAAGAGGGATACTAGTACTGTTGATTGTGCATCTTAGATCTTCTTCAAAAATTTGTATTCTTAGCTTATTAATGAAGCCGCATATTTCTTCCGCACTCACTATTCCATCTGCATTTTCATCCACCAATTCATATACTCTTCAAATTTCATTCAGATCAGCCATTTCAAGTATAAAAAATGTAAAAAAAATCTTAAATATTATAACAAGAAGACCCAAAATAAAATCTAAACTCTGATCAATGCCAAAAAAAAAGAAAGAAAGAAAACTGCAAAGTAACTGAGAATACGGGTATAGGATTTAAGGATTATTGAGTATTTACAAGGGGCAGAAAAGAAAGTTCCAGGGCGTTACAATGAAAATGGAAAGATTTTCTGTAGCCGCCAACGGTGAGAAAAGTAGAAGGAAGAAGCTCCGTCAAAACACCTAAATATATTGAAACCATTGTGACATATGTTTTCAAAACACCTAAATTACTTATAGTGCTCTAAATTTAAATAAAACATCACTTTTTCATGGTGTGTTCCTTTTAATGGCATGTGTTATGAAATCGATGGGCATTCATGATGTGCATCTGATGCATAAAAATAGGCCAACCTTATAGAGGCCATAGCTTTTGACCCGTAGCTCCATTTGAGCTCTTCCACAAGCCAAAATGACCTTATCAAAAAGTTCAATGCTATCCTAGGTATTACTACCTCCTTAGCAATATTTTTTAATATTTTTTGGAGGTTATAGGTGATCATTTGAGGGTCCAAAATTGTGATTTAATTATTTCTTTAGGTTTTTTCTATTTTTAGAAATTATATATATTTTTTGGAGTGGATGTTAACTTCAATTGAATTTCATTTCATAGTCTAATTATAGTGTTTAGGATATTTCAGGATATTTTTAGAGTTTTACATGTTTGCATGCGAACTTATTATAAATAACAGCTCATAAAAATAAGCATTTTTTTTAGGTTTTAGTTTTTTTAAAAAAAATTTTGCATGTAAACTCTATTTTTGAGTTTAGGCTTATTTAATCATGGTTTAGGTTTGTAATTATTTCAAGTCATTCAATACAAATCAATTATGAATTATTAGTTTAGATCTTAGCCTATTGGTAATTTTATTGTCTTGATAATTTTTGGGTTTATTATCATCAAAGGATTCAAGGGAAAAAACAAAATACATCCCATAGTGATTCCAATAGCATCTAAAGCAAAAAAAGCTCTAGTGGCCGACCAAGGGTTTTAAAAAAAAATGGGCAAAAGCTATGAGTTTCTATGTGTTATATTAGCCACAACTCGTGATAGCATTGGGAGCTTCAATGATTTTATGAATGGAAAATTTACAATGGAACGGTAGAGCTTGACCTCCTCCTATAGATATGTAAAATGTAGGTGGGTTTCATTAAACATGTAAAATTCAAGTTTTAAGGGTTTGAATTATAAGTTTATTATAACATCCGAAAAGAAATAAATCGCGATGAACCTAAAATTTTGTTAATAAAAAAAAAAATTGAATGTAAAATTATTCTTTGAAAACATTTTACCATTGAACAACCACCTCACAACAATTTTTTTTTAATTTACATATACTTATGAAATAAATAAATAAATAAATAAAATTATTTTCTATCATTTTAAAAACCCACTATCTTACCTGTAAAATGTAAGACATACAAGTAATATAAAGTGAGTATTAAAAGTTCTACATACCTCTCGCACTGCCTCCTTTGTCCTTTATATTGCTTCATTCCTAAGTCATTTTCCTCTTACTTCGATTGCAGATTGGAAGAAGTCGTAAGTTTCTTTGTGTTTAGCCATCGCCATGATGGCATTCAAATTTGCAATGAATTTTTCTAGTGGTGAATTCAAAATTAGAATAACAGAACTCGACCCCTTTCTACATTTAACTATAGTACGTGCTGTGTCATTTTTGAGAAATGATATGTGGATTGGTGTGGAGTGATGTTTTCTTAAAAATATGGTTGTCGACGTGTTTATTGTCAACGTGGAATATTCAAGCTTGCTCGTTCGTAGTCGTTCGTTGTTCACCATTCGTCGTTTGCCATCCGTCCTCCACTGTCTAGTTTACCGTCTATTTACTGCCGTTTAAAAGGATTTTATGTTGGCATTTGAGCAAAGAGCTATGGATAGGTCTGACACCCAAGCATAGACTAGAGGTCATTTTGTTGTCTGAATAGGTGGAGCCTGTTTTATGTGTACATTTTTTAATTGGGGCGTTTGACGAGCTCTGACCTACTAGTTACATGGTTCAGTGTACTTAGAATCTGAGTTGGCAATTGTAATTGGAGAAGTGAGCCGTAAATAACTAGTATTATAAACGCGTAACAAAGAGTTATTTACCATATTCTGCTCAACTATTGAAGTATTTTCGGCCAAAATTAAGACTATTTTCATAATATTCTTTGTCTTACTTTTTCATAAGATATAGGTCATGACTTCAGTTACAGTTTATGATAGGGAAGGAGTAGTTTATTGCAGTGTAGTTGGCTGTTTACGTCAATTTATCAATATCACGCGTTGGTTTATTGTATGCGGATTCATGGTTCTCAAAACCGTTCTAACAAGAATTCAGTCATATTCGCTAGTCAAAAGCTCAAAAAACAAAGTTTTCCACCATATATATCATATATTAATCAGTATTTACAGGGCAGATTAAATGAATGTTTAACCAGGTCCCCAACAATAAGTTCCCATGGCTTCATGGAGAGAGTGTAGAGCACATCGTAGTTTTGAATTCCGAGAAATCTAACATCCCATTACAGTCCGAATCAAATCTGCATATCATTTTCATGCAGTGCTGTGGATCCTGGCCTTGCGGAACTAATCCCATCGTGGAGAGGACTTGTTGAAGCTCTGCAGAAGAGATATATCCATCTTCATTCTGATCAAAAACCCTGAATGCTTCGATCAAGTCCTTCGACTCATCTTCTTCTTCATTGTTGAAGATTGACTGATATAAATGCACAAATTCTTCAAATTTCACGTGGCTACAGTCGTCCTGAGTTTTGGAAAGAGGGGTACCGGTACTGTTGATTGTGCGTCTTAGATCTTCTTCAGAAATTTGTATTCCTAGCTTATTAACGAAGCCGCAGATTTCTTCCACGCTCACTATTCCATCTGCATTTTCATCCATCAATTCATATACTCTTCGAATTTCATTCAGATCGACCATTTCAAGTATAACAAACGTAACAAAAATCTTAAAATATTATAACAAGCAGACCCAAAATAAAATCTAAACTCTGATCACTGCCACAAAAAAAAAAAGAAAGAAAGAAAGAAAACTGCAAAGTAACCGAGAATACGGGTATAGGATTTAAGGATTATTGAGTATTTATAAGGGGAAGAAAAGAAAGTTTCAGGGCGTTACAAGGAAAAGGGAAAGATTCGCAGTAGCCGCCAACGACCAGAAAAGTAGAAGGAAGCAGCTCCGTCAAGATTTTCAAACGGTGGGTAGAAAACGCGGACCGTTTCTTCGTTCACACATTCATAGCGACGACTTTTCTTTTCCTTGCATTTGCGTAGCAACGGAAAAATTAACAACAGCACTTTAAATCGTTAAGTCATTATTTAACGTTTATACCAACAAATATAACTGAGAAAAAGAAGATTACTGTGTCTTAAAAACTATGAAAGGTTTGTTTAAAGGCACAGGGAGGACAGTCCATAGTAGATTTGGGCGACAACTAGAAAAAAATATTCATTCGTTGCAAACTAGAGGGCTAATACGTCAAAAAGCATGAGTGCACATTTGAATAGTATGAAATGGAATAGTTTCGGACAGGATATTTCGTACTATAATATACATAAATGGATTTAAATTACATTATAAATTGTAATCAATCATAAATATTTAAGTATTCTTAATAATAAATATATATATGAATTAGATGTAATTAATTAATTTCACCATTAAAGAAATAGATAGATGATTTATAGATGTGTCTTCAATAACATATGATTAGATGACATTCATCAAGATTTAATAATGGAAAATAATATTTAATAGTGATTAAAATTTGATCTTGTTAGATATATGATAACAAAGTTAAATTTTGGATCTTTTTATGGTGCGGTTTATAGCCCACTTCTTGACAGGGGGGTGTGGGGTCACAACACATTCCCCTCCCCCCAACTATTGTTGCAAGAGGTCCAGTGGCAAAGCGAAAAAATCAAGGAGTTAAAACACCTATTTCTAAGAAGATGAATTTCATCGAATTTTATTTTTACAAGGAAAGTCCTAATCGCATTTTTCCACTCTATTTTTAGGAGGAGGAATCATAATTGTGTTTTGCCAATTATGCATATTTATCTTTGTACAGTTACATGTAATCTAAACAATGAGTTTGCATGTAATCTATACAATGAGTTTGCATGTAATCAATTCATAGTAGAATTAATAAAGCTTGATATCTTAGACCGTGGATGTTTCCTTAGCTTTGTTAAGTCTTAATATGTAAATCATTTGTTTTATCTATTTAATTATCTCTGTTATTGGATTATATTATTATTCTATGTTGTAGAGTGCATGGTTTCGTAACAGATTTGAAAAATTCAGACAATCAGATAATGATGTACAAGCCAAGGTTTCAATCCTTAAAGTTTCCAAACTGTTAACTTTCATTTTTTACAACAATGAGGCAAGAGAAAATTATGTTTTAAAAACCATGTTCATCTAATCAAGTGTTCCAAAATCTTGCAAAGTTTGTTGTGCCCTTTCTTAAATCACTAGGAAAATTCAGTTCTTCTTCTTGCCATAATTGGGAAACTATATCTCAACATCCTAAATAAAATAATGTGTTTTTGGGTATGTATTACACCTATCTTGGTTATATTGCCAAGCCCTTGGATGTTTGTATAATATTGGAAAAAACACTCCAAAAAGATATAATAATTCATCATCAAAATAAACTAGTGCAATGTAATGTGTTTCTAACATAAATATTATTACTTCAGTGAACTATTTAATGATTATTTGATTTATCTAAATTCTTGTTGACATTCAATAAATTATTTTGAACAATAAATTAAATTGATAGATTCAATTATCTATTTTTCAATGCCTTATATTGATAAATAAATAGATCCCTAAATGAACTTTGTTATAAGTGGATATTTATAGATGAATTTAATTCAAATTAAGAACCTATTGATATGCAAACCAACATGAAATGGTAAAAAAAAAGAGAAAAAGGTGGGCTAAGACATGGGATGAGAGGAAAAATAACCTAAAAGAACCATACTACTTGATCATACATTGATGCTTTGGACGTATCTAAAATATCAATGCACATTCTATACAAGGAGCCCTGGCTATGTTAAAACCTAGGTGGAGGAAGGTGCGAGTTAGAGGGCATCAATATAATGTACATGGACCACTATAAATCAATAAATGCATCTAATTTAAAATAATAATCAATAATTACATAAACATCCAAGAAAACATGCAATATAATATAAAATAAATTTATAGGGACCATTTATAGGTGGCTACATTATTAGCTACTTTGATGTGCATGTTTGTACACATGCAGGCCAAAGTTAAGGAATTATAGCCATGGATAGGTGCACAAGGGATATAACACTAAGTAAAATTACACTAATCCATACAGTAATACATGTAAGAGAAATTTTAATCTATATATAATAAAATAATAAATAAATACATGCACCTATGTACTAATGGGGGTATAAAGTGAAATTACCTATAACAAATGAAAATTGGTAATGGGTTTTATAAATACATAACTGATTTATTAGACAAAGAGGTCACAAATGCTCCACTATTGCTCCTAAGATAATTTAGTTCAGTATGCTGAAATTAATAAAACATTTCTGGTTTAGCTTATATATACAATGGCATAGATTGTAGTGCATCCACATTTTTAAAAATATTTTGATGTGTTTAACCCTAGAATGTAGATGTGAGGAATATATGGTTAAACGTGTAGAGATAGCCTAGGGCAAAAGGATGGTAGAATATATATAGAGAAGGCAAATTGTTTGAGAGGCTCAAATAAAAAAGATATTGAATTTATTATGTTGAGATGCTAAAGATAAAAATTAAAACTATGCTAAATATTAAAATGATAAAGAAAATAAGATAGTTGGTTTTGATGCTAATATAAATTTATCTAAAATAATTGGGAAGTAGATTGGATCTAAATTCTAGATAAGTCTCTTGATTTTATAAATTTTATCTTTGTAGCTACGAACACTTGCATTGATTAGGATGGTTGTGTCGACACTATTGTCAGAGTTAGATGTAGGTGTTTAGTATAGAATACCTACTGAAGCTAGATGGGACCACCTCAATGCTTTTGGGTTATGTGTTGGATTAACTCTGATGCATTCAAATCTAGGTCATGGACTATCATTCCTTGTCAAATATTAGAACCATAATTATTCATCTTCATTGTGGCTCTAAGAAAATGGGTTAATGGGCACATGGTGTCGATATGTCCCAGAAAATCATTTATCAATGAACATTGCCTACATATCCAATACTCTAACGGGGGCCTCATACTTATGTATTTATCCCCTATGTCTTGGCTTGTGTGTGAATCATGTAATGCATGATAATCAAGTACAATAACGACCTATCTTGTAACTTGGTAAATGTGGCTCATAGATTGTTCCTTGTAATGAAATTACTTAGATGATTTACAATAATAGAATTATATATCACAAAATTAAGAGTAGAATAAACATATCCATAGAAATATTTGGTGAAAGAGAAAAATATTTGAATATTATGTCTAAGCCAATTTGAGGGAGAAGCCTCTACAATAATGAAATAACAACATAATTTATAATATGATGATAAAAGATTAACCACTACCTTCTATATATACTCTTCTTAGCTATGGTTATTTCATAGGTTGACCATGCTAAGAATATCAATAAATTCAACAAGATAATATGAAGGTGTGTAAGCCATAAGTCAACCACACATATCCCTACATGAACTATAGGTTAAGGACATAACATGCTCCTTCATTTTAAAATAACATTATCTTAAACATTGAATCAAACCATAATGCTGCTACAAGAATGTTTCATCCTCCCATGTTGCATCTTCAAAATGTAGGTTCTTTCATTTGATCAAATATTCCTTAATGGCTCTGGTTCACATTTGCTTAGTGTGCATGTGAGGGATCTCTTTAGGCTCCAAAATGATGTAACCTTCTTCATCCAATTCAAGTAACTTATTCTAATTGTAAACACTATGTCTAATTACCTTGTTTAGGCAAGATACATAGAATACTAGATGTATCTGAGTGGTTTTAAAATACCTAGGTTCTTAATGGTTTCACCTTTGTTTTGCTAACATATCATGCTTCAACCACATATTTGTGTACATCTCCCTCGATTCCTTCCCAATTTTTTTTTTCTTGATTCTATGATATGTTTTTTAAAATTATGAGTCACCTCCTAGTGGAGATACATGAAGTTCCTAAAAGATTTTATTTTTGAGGAGAGAATTCTTACAAAGATATAATCTATTTTTATACCATAATGTGTTCCCTTTCCATGTAAAATTTTGAGTTCCCCCAAAACCCTATTAAATATTTTAAATAAAATCATGACTAGCATTGTCATTCTCCCATTCTGATCTTATTTTTTCTAACCAATCTACTTGCCAAATAGTCAATGCACATAACAATGCCTCAACTAATTCTTCTATCTGAGATAGTGAATCTACCACCACATTCTCTTTTCCTTTCTTAAAGACTATTTAAAAATTAGAGCCTAACATTTTAGTAACCCATTTTTATGTTCTTTAGATGATAATCATTATTCCAAAAAATATTTGAGACTATCATGATCAATTTTTAGCTAAAAATGATGACTCATCAGATAAAGTCTTCATTGATTGATTACGTAGAGAATACCCATCATCTCTTTCTCATAGATTGGATTTAGTCTATTTTTTCCCTTCAGTTGGTGACTTGTAAATGCCAATGGTATGCCTTATTTCATGAGTATAACTCCCATGCCATATCTTTATGTGCCAAACTACACAAAAAGAGTTTTTGAAAAATCTGGAGTAGCCAAAATTGAAGTTATGCACAACCATTTTCAACTATTCAAACACTTTGGTAGCTAAATCAATTTTTTAAAGGAGTCTTTATTCAACAAAGAGATGAATGGCACTGTAATGTTACTCTAATTTATGACAAACCTGTGATAGTAACTAGTTAACCCACTAAATACTAGGAGGTTCTTGAAGTTTTTGGGAACTTACCGTTTCATCATCACTTGATTTTTGTAGGATCAACTTTCATTATTTTGTATAAAATAATATGACCCAAGTACTCCATCTCTTGGACACCAAAAGTACATTTGTAAGGTTTGGCATAAATATAATGTTGTTCCATAATTGAAAGTCTTTGTTTCACATGCTTCAAATGGTCATCCCAATTTTTGTTGTAGATGAGGATATCATCAAAAAATATTAATACAAATTTTCTTTAAAATGATTGAAAAATAGTATTCATCAAACTCTGAGGTGTGGATGGTGCATTTATGAGGCCAAAAGGCATGACCATATATTCATAATGGCCTTCAGGAGTTTTAAAAATTGTTTTAGGTATCTCCTCATCATGAATTTGAATCTGACAATACCAAAAATGAAGGTCTAACTTTGTAAAATAAATAACACCATGCAATTCATCTATTAAATCATCAATTAATAGAATAATAAACCTATCTTTGATAGTGTACTTATTGAGTTCCATGTAGTCTAGGCACATCTTTCAAGTGTCATCTTTCTTCCACACCATGACCATAGGGGATGAATATTCACTTTGACTATGTCAAATGATTGCTATCTCCAACATCTCATGCACCATATTTTCAATTTCACTCTTTTAAGCATAGGGATACATGTAGAGTCTGATATTGGGTGGTGTACTTCCCAAAATGAACCTGATGACATGATCATGTGCATGACTTGGAGGAAATCCTTTTGACATGTCACCAAAAGAAACATAATGGTCATCCATCACCCTTTCAAAACCAGGATGTGTAGACTCTTTGGTTGGTTGAACCTATATGTAAAATAAGTGTGCCACAAATCCATCATCATATTTTCTAAGAATCTTATTCATCTGATGGGAACTAACTAATTGTGTATATTTAACTCATAATCCATATAGTTCGAAGGTCATGCCTTCTGAATGGAACTCATAAATAGTTCTTGAAAATTCATTGTAATAGTGCTAAAGTGGTGAGCCAGTACACTCACAAAATAATGTCAAATCCTCCCATGAGAATTAAAAACATAAGGAAATCTAACATGTAGTCTCTCATAATAAGTTTAATGCTATGACATTTTATAGAATAATTGATGGTACCATCATTGAAAATAATGACCTAAAATTCTGGAGTTGGGTAAATGAAACAATTCAAATGAGTACCCAACTTATTGTTGATGAAATTATGTGTACTCCAAGAATAAATTAACATAGTCACCTTATATTTCTTCAGGTAACCAACCACCTTAACAGTTTAAGGAGTATTAATTCTTGATATTGCATGACAAGAAGTAATAGGTTGAAAATCTTCAGATTCACCCTTAGGTTCTTCCAAACTTGCCTCTGAATCCTCATCATCTTCTTCCTCCTCATTGACACCATCAATGTAAAACAACTTCTTTTCATCACGTCGATGTCCTTTTATCCATTTGCTATTGTAGCCAAAACACAAACCTTTTGCATGCTTTTCTTTAATTTATTGAGTTATTGATCAGCTAGACTGCAGAAATGATGGTGCTGGGAAAATGCATTTACAAACATTAGTGAAAAGTCTTGACTTGATCAACTCTTTTTCCTTAGTCAGATGTGCCTTTGGTATGGATTCAAATACATTATTGGGATGAAACATATGAACCTCCAATTGGATGTTATATTTGAAGACACCCAAAAATAAGTCAATGATATTTTTATAAATGATATCTACCACACATAAGGAGAGATTTTGAAACTGATGAATGTAATCCTTTACAATCCTAATTTATTATAAGGAGGGATTAGTTTATTGCAGTGTAGTTGGCTGTTATACATCAGTTTATCAATATCATTCCTTGCTTTTTGTATGCGGATTCGTGGTTCTTATAACCGTTCTAATAAGAATTTAGTCATATTCGCTAGTCAAAATCTCAAAAAAAATTGTTTTTCACCATAGCCGTTCAAAGATATTATATTAATCGATATTTAAAGGGCAAATTAAATGAACGTTTAAACAGGTTCCCAATAACAAATTACGATGGCTTCATGGAGAGAGCATAGAGCACATCGTAGTTTTGAATTCAGAGAAATCTAACATCCTATTACAGTTCGAATCAAATTTGCATATCATTTTCAGGCATTGTTGTGGATCCTGGCCTTGCGAAACTAATCCCATCGTGGAGAGGACTTGTTGAAGCTCTGGAGAAGAGATATATCCATCTTCATTCTGATCAAAAACCCTTAATGCTTCAACCAAATATTTCGGCTCATCTGCTTCTTCATTGGTTAAGATGGACTCATATAAATTTACAAATTCTTCAAATTACAGGTAGCTACACTTGTCCTGAGTTTTGGAAAGAGGGGTACTGGTATTGTTGATTATGTATCTAAGATCTTCTTCATAAATTTGTATTATGAGCTTATTAACGAAGCTACAGATTTATTCCACGCTCAGTATTCCATCTGCATTTTCATGCACCAATTCATATACTCTTCAAATTTCGTTTAGATCAGCGATTTGAAGTATAAAAAACGTAGCAAAAATCTTAAAATATTAAAACAACTAGACCCAAAATAAAATATAAACTCTGATCAATGCCAACTTAAAAAAAACTGCAAAGTAACCAAGAATATGGGTATAGGATATAAGGATTATTGAGTATTTATAAGAGGCAAAAAAGAAGGTTCCAGGGCATGACAAGGAAAAAGGAAAGATTTGCAATAGCCACCAACGACCAGAAAAAATGAAGGGAGCAGCTTCGTCAAGATTTTGAAATGGTGGGTAGTAAACACGGGACCGTTTCTTCGTTTACAGTTTCATAGCGATGATTTTTCTTTTTCCTTCCGTGTGCGTAGCAACGGAAAAGTTTAACACCAACAAATATAACTGAGAAAAAGAAGACTACTTTCTCTTAAAAACTACGAAAGGTTTGTGTAAAGGCACAGGAGGACAGTCCCATCGTAGATATAGTTTTACTTCTTGTTGATGATCAATAGATTATTTTGAACAATAAATTAATTCAATAGATTTCAATTGATTATTTTTCAGTGCTTTAAATAAATATATCTTTAAATGAATTGTGTTATATATATATATATATATATATATATGTATGAATTTAGTTCAAATTAGGATTTTATTAATATGCAAACAACATCAAATTGTTAAAAAAGAGAAAAAGGCAGGATAAGACATGGGAAGAGATGGAAAATAACATAAAAGAACCATACTAAGATTGTAAATTGATGATCTGGACATCTTTGAAACATCAATGCATGCTTTGGACAAGGATCCCTAGCTCTATTAAAACTTAGGGTGGCAGAAGATGATAGTTGGAGGGCATCAACAAAATGTGTATGGACTAGTATAAGTCAATAAATGCATCTAATTAAAAATAATAATAAATAATTATACAAACATCTAAGAAACATGCAATATAACAACCAATACATTTGTAGGGACCATTTATTGGTGCCTACATTTTTCTCTACTTATATGTCCATGTGTATACACGTGCATGTCAAAATTAAGTAATTATGGGCATGGATAGGTGCACAAGAGATATAATACTAAGTAAAAGTACAATAATCCATGTAGTAATTAGCATGTAAGAGAAATTTTAGTCTATATATAATAAAATAATAAATAAATACATGTACCTATGTATTAATGGGGGTATATAATGAAATTACTTATAACAAATGAATATTATTAATGGGATTTATATATACATAACTATTTTATTATACGGAAAAGTCACAAACCTTCCACTAGTGCTCCTAAGATTATTTAGTTTTGTTGACTAAAACTAATAAAACATATCTGGTTAAGCATATATATATATATATAGACTGTAGTGCATCCACATTTTTTCAAATATCTTGAAGTATGTGGTAAACCCTAAAATGTATATATGAGGAATATAGGGTTAAAGGGATAGAGATAACCTAGGTCACAAGGATGGTAAACTATTTCTAGAGTAGACAAACTGTTTGTGAAACTCAGATAAAAAAAAATACTATATTGATTATGTTGAAATGTTAAAGATAGAAAGTACAACTATGTTAGATATTACAATGATAAAAAGAATAAGATACTTAGCTAGTTCTACTGTTGATACATTTATGGATTTGAAACAACAAAAAAGTAGACTAAATTTGAATTATGAATAAGTAACCTGATTCTATAAAATATACCTCTATAGCTATTGTATAACTCAGACATAGGTGTCCATTATGGAATACTTAGTGAAACTAGATGGGACCACCTTGATGTTTCTAGGTTCTATGTTTCCTTGACTCTAATTCATTTAGATCTAGGTCATAGACTGTCACTCTTTATCAAATAGTGAAACCCTAGTTATTCATTTTCATGGTTGCTACAATAAAATGGGTCAATTGGCACACAATGTAGATCTTCCTCAAAGACCCCTATATCAATGACCACTTTCTAAATATCCAATAATTCAAAGCAAGCCTAAAACTTATGTAGTTATCTCCTATGTCATGGCTTGTGTGTGAATTATGCAAAGAGTGATAATCAAGTACAATAGTGGCCTATCTTATAACTTGGAAAATGCAACTCATATAATGCTCCTTATAATGAAATTACTTAGATAACTTGCAATAAGAGATTTATATATCATAGAATAAAGAGAAGAATAAATAGATCCACACAAAAATTGGTGAAAAAGTAGAATACTTGAATATTATGATTAAGCCACTTCATGGGAGAAACCTCCACAACAATGCAATAAAAACAAAATAAAAAATATGATGATAAGAGACTAACGAGTACTTCCTATATATACTCTAATTATCCAAAGTTATTTTATAGGTTGACCATACTAAGAACAAAAAGAAATAAAATAAGATAATATGAAGTTGTATAAGCCACATGTCATCCACACATATACCTAGATGCACTATAGGTTATGGGTGTAACATGCCCCTCCCCTTCAATTCAACATTATCCTCAACATTGAATCAGACCAAGATGTTGTTATAGTAATGATTTATCCTCCCATGTTTCATCTTTAGAATTCATGTTCATCCATTTGATCAAAAACTTCTTAATGATTGTGGTCTATAGTTGCTTAGTACACGTGTGATGGATCTCTTCAGGATCTAAAATGACATGGCCTTCTTCATCTAATTCAGGTAATTTAGTTTGAGTGGAAACTTTGTGTCCAAGTACCTTCTTCAAGAAAGATACATGGAATACCAAATGTATGCGAGTGGATGGGGGTAATTATAGCTTGTAATCCATACTACCAATTTTTTGTAAGATCTGATAAGGTCCATAATACTTAGGTGTCAACTTATTATCCATTTTTTGTTACTTCAGAGACATCTGATTTTATGGCTACAAACACTTAGATGCCCAATCACCTATGTCACAATGCCACTCACTATAGTGTTTGTTTACTTGTTGCTTCATTCTATTTTATATCATTGTTAAATTCTTTCGTAAACTTACTAGTACCCCTTGTTGATGGTGAATGTGTTCCTCAATAGATCAAACCTTAGTATGCACTATCAAAGCTAAATTTAAGGATATGGGGTCATACCCATACAATGACACAAAGGGAGACATCTTAGAAGAAGTGTCATACCACTATTCAATAAGTGGAAGACATTGAACCCATTTATCATGTTTGTCAAAAATAAAACAATGAAGATACCCTTGTATAATTTTTTTGACTACCACTATTTATCCATAATATTGAAGATGATAGGATGAGATATGAGCCAACTGGGTACCTAAACCTGCAAATAATCCATTCTAAAAATTACTAGTAAATATGTGATCTCGATCACTTATAATGATCTTTGAAGTTCCATGTAATTTATGAAGTGTATTGAAAAAAGTATAAGCTACTGTACTGATAAAAAATGGTTGTCATAAGGATAAAAAATTATCATACTTGTTGAGTCTATCCAAAACTACCATGATAATATTTTTACCCTCAGACTGTGCTAACCTCATAATGAAATCTATGGAAACCTCCTCCCAACATTGGCTAGGGATGGATAAGGGTTGTAAAAGATTTGTAGTCTTAATGGTTTCACCTTTGTTTTGTTCACATAATATGCTTTCAACCACACAGTTCTTGACATCCCCTTGATTTCTTCCCAAATAAAATCCTGCTTGATTATATGATATGTTTTCAATAATCCTAAGTAACCTCCTAGTAGAGATGCATGAAGTTATAAAAGGATTAGATTTTTGAGGAGAGGATGCCTACAAAGGTATAATATGTCTTTATATGATAATGTGTTCCATTTCCATGTAAAAATTTCAATTCCTTCAAAACCCTGCTAAAGATTTTGAATGAAATCAAGTCTATCACTATCATTCTCCCATTATGATCTTGTTTCCTCTAGCCAATCTACCTGCTAAATAGTCATTGTACATAACAATGCCTCAATTGATTCATCTCTCTAGGATACTGCATTTACCAGCACATTCTCTTTTATTTTCTTATATACTTTTTAAAATCATAGGATAACATTTTAGTAACCCATTTTTATTATTCTTTAGATGACAATCATTGTTCCAAATTTTTTTGAGGCTATCGTGATTAGTCTTTGCATAAAAGTGATAACCCATCAGATAAGGTCTATATTGGTTGATTGCATGAAAAATAACCATCAGATAAAGTCTTTCTCATTGATTGATTTTAGCCTATTTTTCTCATTTAGATGGCGACTTTAAAATACTAGTGGTTTACCTTCTTACATGAGCACAACTCTCATGTCATATCATGATGTGTTACATTCCATAATAATTTTTTAAAAATATGGAGTTTTCAAAATTGGAGATGTACACATAGCCATTTTCAACAATTCAAATGCTTTGGTAGCTAATGTAGTCCACTTGAAGGAGTCTTTACTCAATAAATAAGTGAGTGGGTCTACAATGCTACAATAATTTTTGACAAACCTGTAATAGTAACCAATTAGCCACATAAATCTTCAAAGGTTCTTGAGGTTATTGGTAACTTACCACTCCATCATCACTTGTGTTTTTTAATGATCAAATTTCTATCCTTCATGTGAAAGAATATGACCCAAGTAATCCACCATTTAGACACTAAAAGAAAATTTGAAAGGTTTGACAAAAAGCTAATATTATTCTAGAACTTAAAGTACATGTTTCACATGCTTTAAATTATCATCCCAATTTTTATTGTATATGAGGATATCATAAAAAAAAAACATTAATATAAACTTTCTAAAAAATGGCACAAAAAGAATATTTATCAAACTTTGAAATGTATATGGTATATTTGTGAGGAAAAATGGCATGATGGGTAAGTGCAATGAAACGATGGGCCAAAAGGAGGTCTTAAGTGGATATGTTTTTCCTAAAAAATAAGAAACCTCAAATTATACATATTATTTGAGACACCTAAATTTAAAATTTTAAGATTTCATGTGAACATAAATTGTAGCGTTTTGAATCTAGTTTGTAAACTACTAAATTATTTTTGAAATGATCAAGTATAAGTAGGTCAAAAATCTAAAATTTGAAGAGTTAATACTATTTTTTGGAAAAAATTGAGTATATAGCTTTTTGTGTGGCCCATCATTTTTAGCATCATTTAGTTTTGTTTTAAGCCCTTTGGTAGAATGTTAGATAAGATCATATAGTTTGCAACCTATATTTTTTAAAAAATTAATTAATTTTTTTTTAAAAAATTTCACAATGCAATACACCCTCAAATATGGTCAATACCATATAGCCAACCATGCACCCTTCCCACTACCCCCCGCCCATCACTGCGCCCACCGTCCCCCCTGCCCTCAACTACCTTAAAAATATCTATAATTATATTATTTTTGAATGTGTATAGAATCAGGGCTAGTTTGTAACCATATGTTTTTTTTTTTGTTTGAATTGATGAATCAAAAGATACATAAAAAAAGATGAACATGTATAGTTGTGACATATAGCATTATAAAAAGACTCACTTAGAAATAAATATAGTTAATAACCTTAAAAGTAATATATGAAAATTTAAATATAAGAACTATGTACATGTAAGTATCACATAAGTGGAAGTATTGTGTATGTGGTAGTACTACATATGAAGATTTATCATATATATGATTTGTGGTGAAATGCATTTCACATCCATTTCACCATCTTATTATTTTTTTTATAGTTGTTTTAAATTAATTGTAATTCAAAATTATAAATTTTGGTTTAACATATAGGGTATAGAGTTTAGGGTACACTAGTGAAGGCAATTGAGGACAATTTGCGTTGATTGAACCTATTTGTGAATATAGAATGTGATTTTTGGCACAATTACCCCCAAAAACATAATAAATTAAGATAATTAGTCAATTATCCCAATACATAATGTGGGTTGCATTTAATTAATCCATGTGAATGTAATTATTACTCTAAAGTATGTTAAGTGGGGTTAAATTGATTGTTTTAAGGTTAGGGTTTAGAGTTTAAGGATTAGTGTCTATCAAGTTTAGGTTGTAGGGTATAAGTTATAATCATTAAGGTACATGAACAAAATTGAGCTCCTTTAACCTATTTTTGATTACAAAATATGATTTTAAGCTTAATTGGCCCCGGGCAGGGCATTATAGATTAGACCAATTAGTCAATTATAATAATGAGTATTATGATTTAGAATAAATTAAGCCTAATGAACATAATTCTTATTCTAAATAATGTTAATTAAGGTTAAATTAATTGGTTTAGGGTTTAAAATTTATTCTTTAAGGTTTAATCATGAAGGCAATTGAGTTATTTTAACCTATTTGTGAGTACAAAAAGTGATTTTGGCCATAATTAGCCTCAACACTAGCACAAATTGAGCTAATCAGCGAATTTGGCCAATAAGTAATGTGATTTACATTGAATTAAGCCCTATTAAAATATTTAATTGGGGTTAAATCGAATGGTTTAAGGTAAATATGGTTTATAATTTAAGGTTTAGGGTTTAAAGCTTAGGGTATATAAGGTTTAGGTTTTAGGGTATAAGGTGTAATCATAAAGGAAATTATGATCAAATTTAGTTTTTTTAACCTATTTATGACTACATAATGTGTTTTTGGGCTCAAATGGCCCCCCATGTCATCACAGATTAATCCAATTAGTTAATTGGGGTAATGAGTGATGTGATTTGGACCAAATTGAGCCCTACAAATGTAGTTCTTACTCTAAAAGATGTTAATTGAGGATAAATTGATTAGTTAATGGTTTAAAATTTAGGGTATAGGGTGAATACTTGTGAAGGAAATTAAGCTTCTTAAACCCATTTGTGAGTACAAAAAGTGATTTTGGGCATAATTATCCCTAATACCATCACAAATTGAGCCAATCAGTCAATTGGGCTAATAAGTAATGTGATTTGTGTTGAATTGAGCCCTATAACATAGTTAAGTGAGGTCAAATGGTCTAAGGTAAATATGGTTTATGATTTAAGGTTTAAGATTAAGGGTTTATGGATTAAGGTTTAAGGTATCTAAGGATTAGGTTCTAGGGTATAAGGTCTAATTTTGAAGGCAATTAGAGCCAAATTTAACTCTTTTAGTTTATTTTTTACTATAGAATGTGATTTTGGGCTTAATTTCCCCACGCGTCATCACAAATTGAGCCAACTAGTCAATTTGGGTAATGAGTGATGTGATTTGGGCCAAATTGAGCCCTATGAACATAATTCTTACTCTAAATGTTGTTAATTAAGGATAAATTGATTGATTTAGGTTTTAAAGTCTAATTGAGAAGGTAATTGAGGATAATTTCAGTTGCTTGAACTTATTTATGACCATAAAATGTGTTTTTAGGTTTGATTAGACCTTATACCATCACACATAGACTGAAATAATCATTTGGGATAGTTATTAGTGCAATTTGGACCAAATTAAGCCGTATGTACCTAATTCTTAGTCTAAATGAAGGTTATTGGGGATCAAATGATTTATTTATTTTTTAAAGACTTTATAATTTATGGTTTAGGGTTTATAGGTGTTCAAGTTTAGGGATTAAGGTTTGTTTTGAGGTTATAAGGTCGAAGAGATCAAGGTTTTAGTGTTAAGGTTTTAAGTTAGGGGTGTTTATGCATACATCCAAGACTGATTAAAAAATAAGAAAAAAACATTCAGGTCAATGTCCTTTTATTTGGATTGAGAATTTTATCCTTTGGGTACTCTGTTTTATTATGTTCTATATGTTTTAGGTCTATTTTTTACTGATTTGATGCATTTCCTCAACTTTAAAAGTTAAAAAACTTTGTCTACTCATGATTGATTAAATAGTGCATGTCTATGTTTTACTAATTTTATTGTCATCCCCACTTGGTACTACACACCAAACATGTCTAATTTTTAATAATTAGACTATTGTACCCACACTCAAAAGTTGATAACTTTGTGTATCATGGGTGATGACTTTCATAATAGCAAGAAGAAGAACTTAAAGCATAAAATGTTGGAGGAATTACAAGTGTATAGAGAAAATCAAAGGGAACGAATGCAAAAACATCATACAAGTTAGTATACTATCCATAATGAATTGAATGTCATAAATAATTATGAAACAAACAATGATATTATAAAAAAAATTGAAATTAAAATTGAGAATTATGATAGTATACCAAATTATAATGCAAGTTCACATTTAAGTTTTATAGTTTTTAATTTTCATGATGATGATAGAATGCATTATGATGTAAATTGCATGGAAAAACCAATTGGTGAAAATAAAAATCAAGCAAATGATATGGGAACACCATTAAATGAACAAACTAGTAATGAATAAAATAATATGGATACACCAAATCAATCAAATTTATCACTAAAAACACCTCCTAGAATTTTGAAAAGAAGACCCTTGTATTTAATTCAAATTGACGAAAATATTTTAAAACCAATGCCTAAAAAAATGTCTTGGCACCATATGAGAATAAAATTTAAAAATTTTGGGAGTTGCACTTTCACAAATTATATTAAACTCAAAGATGCTAATTATTTGTTACATTGATGAAAGTGCATAAGATGAGACTTAAAATGAACACCCTATGAATAAGAAAATCTTATATTGATGGTTTAAATAGGGAAATTGTTGAAATTTTTCATAATTCATACCATCAAATAAGTGTGAACAAACGTACCAAAGATGGAAACATTGTTCTATGTTTTATTGCAACTTCTATTGTATGTTTCCAAACAAAGAATAAATGATTGATTAGACAATTAAGTCAAGTATTTCACATAAATAGAAAAAACACTAGTGAAAGAAATTGGAATACATAGAAGACTTAATGTTTCTAATAATCACTTTTGGGCCTTCTTTGGTAGACTCCCATAGAATGACAAGGCTATCGCTGATTTCCTATAAGATTTACTTCTAGAATTTTGGAAAGATAACACAAGGGTATCACCTACTATTAGAGATGTAGTAAAAAGAAGAGTTGGTTCTCATAATTGTGAACCATAACCTAAACATTTTTTTGATATGACTCAAACACAATTATACTCTAAATTTGTTATAAAATATCTATAAATTTCTATTAGTCAAAGATATTTTGAAATGGCTAAATCCTTTTATGTGAAAATCAATCACACATGCACTAAATATTATTATAGGCAATATGTTAAATTTTTGATGCATTATGATATGTTTCATCATGTTTGTTGTACCTTGCATATTGATAATATTTTTCAGGAGTGTGGAGTGGAAGCCCCACCAAAATCATCAAGAAAATTTATTCCATCTATTTTTTTTGAACGATGAGATGGACAATTTTTTTATAATAAGGCATGTTTGGATGGAACTTGAAACATTTATGGTGTATTGCCAAGATTGAAAAAATGTACCCATGAGGAGAGTACACAAGAAATTAGACAAGAATTGGTTGGTTTTAGTAAATATAAATTTGTGATATATCAATTAAAATATGGAAATGAATATAAAAGGTATGAGCTTGTTTCAAAATAAATACTTTTTTCTAAATTTATGGATAAATTCAGGGAGGAAATTGTATATGATTATGCAAGGCACACACATAGAGATTGATGGCTAAATGAAAAATTCAAGTTAAGTAAGGACACATTCCCAATCGGTACTTTTGTTTCAGTAGTGGACTTTGTAAATAATTACATATTGTAACCACAAAGAGAGGTTCAGCCATAATACTGCCATTCCTTATAGGTTTCCATTTTTGTGCATATAGTATTCATGCATTAACATGATAATATAGAGCATGATTGAAAAATATTAAGGGAGTACAATTGCTATGTCAAAAATGATTGAACACATTCTTTAGAGTATGTGTAAGGTTATTATTGACCAAATTTTGACCCGAAGTCAAAATTGGTCACCCTTTATAGGTTAAAAATTCATAAAGGTTTCTAATGTTTTCCATGGTATTTTTATGGTCTCAATCAGTCTTAAATATTCATATATGGTCATATATGTCTTTGTCTAGCATTTTCTAAGTTCTGGTCTTAGGCTCACTTTTCTAGTCCTATGGTCAATCACAAGTCTTAGAATGGTCAAAAGTATAATATAGTCTAGGGTTATTGTAAAAAGGTTATTGAGGTGTAATTAATGTCATATTATCATGATCTAGCTTCTATTTAACTCAAACTTGCAAAAACTAACATTTTGGCCACTTTTGGGCCCATGAAAAAGAGTTAGACATGACACCTCAAGAAGAGAACTTTTTAGGAATACTACAAATGCCATTGACATCAAAAAAAGTCATATATGGTTTAAGAATAGTTAGAGTTTGATAGAACCTATAATTTAATAATTAATCTTGGTAATATGACATTTTATAAGCACATATATGACCTTGAAATATCCTTTTTTAGTTACAAATAGTCTATCGCTTGGGCTCCCTCAAATAATTTTTTATATGTGAACCAAATTTAAATTATAAATGGCAATCCATACTACTTTTATCCTCCATCGCTACCTTCACAAGCTCAGGAAGGCAAATTTGCATTGAATGGTATGACTAGGATAGAGAGATTTAGGAGCTGAAAATTTTGCCATTGGTAAGGATCCAATTAAAATTAAAGTAAGTGGCATTATTTTGCATATTGGTGGACTCTTATTCATTAATGATCATTAATAGTGATAAAAGGTCACTATGACCTATTCATCTAAGAGGGGTATGTTCTTGAACATGATTCTCAAGATCATAAATCTATGGAGAGGAATGATATTGAGAGTAGTTTTTATAGGTATTATATCTCCTTTTAATTGTGGTTTCATCATCTAATTCATATTTATGAGTTTATTTTATTAGGAATAAAAATCTCCTTATGTACTTGTTATTTTATTGGATTCTACTGCAAGTTATTATTTCCTCTTCATGATAGTAATTATCATATGTTCCTAATGCTTCATTATTCATTTAAAACCCCTCATTTTCATGGAGTTTATTTTATTTTATGTGAGATGTGTTTTATCCCATATCCTTCAAGTATGCTTATTTTTGGAAACATTGTTAGTGTTTGAATAGGTCTAATGGAGTTTGATTGATAATTTAGGATCAATTACCCGTGATAAACCATGATTTAAATTTTTTAAATACTGTCATACTCCTAGAAGTGAAAAATAGATGAATATATGAGCCCATATGCACACTCTCTAATAGGATTCATAGTTGCTTCCTCAATATGCATGTTGTAGGGACTGCGAATTTGATGTGAGATGATTAAGAGTCATGGAGAGGCCTAATTCATATATTCATGTATTCAATGTTGTATAAACACATCATTACCATCATCAATTTGATTCCAATTAGCTGGATACTCCAATTCTCATCTCACTAACTTTTACATTGGTTGACTATGTACAGTCTGTATAGGATCAGTTAGGTGAGTTGAAGGGGGTGACATAAGATCCTTGTCAGACACCTCTATATGCCATTAAAATAGTGATAATGGATGAAAATAAATAGTTCAGTGGCTTGACAATGCTGAAGTAGTTCAAGCATTCAAAGAGTGCCTTTATGTAGACCTTATAGTCTATAGTGACCTACAGGCCCTAAGTTGTAGGTCCACATTTTAGACCAAAATAAATGATAAATAATCACTACAATGTATCAAACATGGAGATCCCAAATCCATTTTAGGTGATATAATCCCTAGATAAGACTAATAAATTACTTGAACAGTCAAAAGGACAACAAACTGAGTGGATAGCCTAAAAGAACACTTAAAGTACCATATACAAAATGAGCAAGGAAAAGTGGTTCGAAGTGTTAGTAGAGGTGTTGAGACATGTTTGAAGGTTTCTTAAACTTTATTGGATACCTCAAGTGGGTTAAGGAGAAATGAAAAGTCCATTGGTCTGAAAATGAGGTTTCAAAACCTAGTATATAGTCTTATCCCTAAAGAACACCTATAGGCTACATGACATAGACTGATATCATACCTAAGTAAAGAGAATTGAAAAATTATTGAGAGAGATTATGATCATAATTGAGACTGTAAACAATCCAAATACCATTGAGAGGGATATTGGTATGACTATGAGATCTCAAGCCCAAGAAATGTAGTCGTGACTCCAAACACATACCCTAATAGCTAGTTACAAGCCTATTTGAGGAATAACTCAGTTACACACTTAAAGAGAAGGGTAGTGTGTGTTTGGAAATTATTTTAAACCTATTTGGAAGTTTTAGTCAAGTTTAAATCCATTGAAAAGGTCAACAATGTTATTGAGGACTAAGTTTCATAGGTGTAGTCAAGATAGTAAACATGCACCTATGGGTTACTAATAGAGGCTTAGTTATAATTAGACCTTAAATTAGGGGAAGAGCATGTTTGGAGATGTTTAAACCTAAGTGGAACCTCCACTGTGCTCATGAAATTTGAGGAGGTTAATGATTTTAGGGTAAGAATTTGAGGTTTAAATCAAGTAGCCCTTATGAGCATCTACATGTAAGAACTATCCAATGGGCTAGTGTTAAGTCTAAATAATAAATGAAGAGATGTGTGTTTTAGATGTTTTTGAAACCTAATTGAAGACCATCAACTCAAATTTCAAGAATACTCAGAGGGAATCTACTGGTGTTGTGGATGAGGTCTCAAACTCAAATTATAGTCAATCGATTCATGGACACCTACATGATATATAAGCATAGGTAGGCCTTAGGCCTTAAAAAGGAACAATATATGTAAAGGAATTTGAGGTATATATCTCATTTCAAAATAGGTCAGATAGGAGTTTTGAAACCAAGAGGAAAATAGACAATACTAATCAAAGATGATTTTTAAAACCTACACACAGTCAATCAACTCACACACAGTCAAGCACAATCATAGGCTTACAGTTAGTCTTGATAAATTTAAGTGTTGAGGCCTCTAAATGCATTCTCATGATTTAAAATTTGGTAAGACATATTTTATGAGTTATAAAAGACATCCATGGTCTCCTTAAAGTTAGACAAATAGTGGAAGTACTCATTGTTTCATCTCAGACCATACCCACTCCTTTGGCAAAGGCAAAACAAGAGACTTAGGGGTCCACTTGAGATTAAATTCACAAACCAAGAACTCTAGACCTCATGAAGGGACTTTGTGGGTAGTGAACAGTCATATAAGAGATCTCCATACACTTCTAAGGTGGACACATACTCAGTTTTTCATCAAATGCCCTTAAGGGCTATCGAGAAGGTAACAAGGCCATAAATCCAGATACCCTTACTAGTGTATCTTGAGTATACAAATGGGTAATGAAGATATGAAAAGATGATTGTGTCATAAATTCATGTAGGTTCTTGTTTGAGATGATAGTTAAGAGTGGATTTTGATTCAAATCACATGATAAGGAAATCAAAAACTTGTTTATAAGTCTAAATCCTTTCTATTATCATCATATGATATAAAATAAGTGTTTTATAAGTCTAAAAATTATATAATTGGATTTTTGACCTATTGGAACTTAATTAGTCCTAGAAACCCAAAAACATGGTCATAGTCCATAATTTTTTCTTTTGAGAAACCAATGAGTTAATATTAGTTTCTAAAAAAAAATTAGTCTCTAATAATTTTAAGGGTTGTCTATAATATATCCCGAAAGGATAGAATTCAAAAAAAAATATTTTTGAGGTTTAGATGCTTAAAATGGTCCTATAGCAATCTTAAAACTGATTATTGGGTTTGAGGTCTTAAAGTTATCTATTTAATGTTTGAATCCATTGAAAGGATTTCCAAAAGTCTAATAACCATACCTTGAGTCTATGATTGACCTTAAAGAGTAATTTTGTCAATAAAAAAGAGTTCTAAAGAGGTTTTACAATAATACAAATGACTATTCTTGAATTTATATATTGACTTTAAAAGAAATTTTCAAAGAAAGGTTCATCAGTGTCATCATAATTCAAGGTGTTTAAGAAACCAAATTCAAAAATACAAGAATGAAGGATGAATAAAAATTATGTAAGAAACATAGAAGTGACCCAATGCTTATATTTTTTAAAATCAAACAATCCTTCAAAGTTTCCAAATCATGAAAATCTAACCATTACCTCAAATATTGATGGGGTACATTACCCTAATCTCAAGGCTGATGTCAAGAATTGGGAAACAACTTCCAATATTACCACATTATAATAGTTGGAATATAATATCTGAGTTATGCCACTTACTAGTTTTTCCACAATATTTTGGGTATATCATATCACCTATTGCATGTGGCCCAAAGGTAGTGGACCTTACCATATGGGTAATGGACCAAAAACCATAGTTAACTTTGCAGTTTAGACAACAATGGTTGACTGATATGAAAGTAGTTATTAGTATTACAAATTAGTGTCTTCTTATTCAACATGATATGAAGGAGGTTAGTATACTATATAATTAATGTGGGGGACAAGTACTAATGATTTATAATAGTTAGTTAATAATAGACACAACACTATTAACACTTATGCAATATAAACAATTTTTGAAAACACAACCACCACGTAGTATCTTGGCTCCTAAATTTGAGAAATTTTTGAATTAAATAGTTCTCAATATTCCACAAATACCAAAAAAATAAAAACACTTAAAAATCTAAAAATATGTTCAACATTTACATATCCTATTAACTACTTGGCATATATGTTGTTGGTTCCATGTTGGTAGATGGCATATCAATATTTACTATATACACATGTGTGTCACACATGTTTTGAGTGTGATTTAGGCATCCATAGATACATCATCCATGCACTTTTAGATTTTGGGTTTTCCCTCTACTCACATCACCTGGATGTTGGGGACATCCACCTCTATATGATAATGAATCTAGGCTATATCATTCTATGATCACTTTACATTATCATGTTTGAGGTCATATATGTAATTACAAATGGCTTTATCCATGATTATACATTTCATAGTATACTTGATATGATTTTTACTTAATTTTACTTTATATCACATATATGTATGAACTAGTATGATATGTTTATGTTAGTTTATTATGATTTCATTTCTACATTTCCTTGAGTGTTTTTCCTTGTTATTATCTTAATTTTTTGAGAATTTGAATATGCTCTATTATTTTCAACCTCTATCCTTTGTTTACAAATTTAAAATTTAAATATGTGATTTTTTGTTGTATGTTGACATTTGAATATGTCATTTCTTGCCTTTGTGGACATTTGACTATGTCATGTCCCTTCCATTGTGTGGAATTTCAACATGCTCCTTGTTTGAGGTCTCCTTAGACCATTGTCTTTTCAATTGATTTTGAGTGTTCTTGAGTGCGTGCTTGATTTCATTTTTATATTTTAGTATTACTATCTATAAAATTCTATTATTTATGTCATTCATCTTAGGGCCTGATGTGATCACATTCTTCATGCTTCAATGATATATTTACCTAGACATATTTTTCTTATACACTACATGATAGATTCATAGTTCACATGGTTATATTATCCTTTTTAGGTAAGGTAACTACCATTTTATACTTCTCCTCACCTAAAATTTGGGGGAATATTAGTGGGGCATGACATATAAGCATGACTTACACATTGCTCCTCAAATTCATATTGTAGTGGGGGCATGTTTTGGAAACATTTTATCAACACTTTCTTAGAATTCAACATACCCAAATTACAAACCAAGGGAATGTTTTAAAAACATGTCATTCACACTTAGACCATTTCTTAGATTCAGATTATAATGGGGGCATGTTTTGGAAACATGTTCTTCACACTTACACCAGTTCTCATATTTAGGTTGTAGTGGGGGCATGTTTTGGAAACATGTTCTCCACACCTACACTAGTTATAGATTCATATTATACTGGAGGCATGTTTTGGAAAAAAATTATCCACATTTACATAAATTGTTAGATTCATATTGTAGTGGTGGCATGTTTTATAAAAATGTTCTCCATACTTACATAGTTATCATATTTACATTATAGTGGGGCCATTTTTTATAAACATGTTCTCCACACTTACACTAGTTATCAATTTAAATTATAGTAGGGGCCTATTTTGTAAACATGAATTCCACACTAACACCAATTTCTAGTTTCATATTATAGTGGGGGCATGTAATAAAAACATGTTATTCACATATACACAATTTCAAAATTGGCCAAAATCATAGTTATATTATTCTAATACACATTTATGGTATAATTCTATACATTGGTACAATTTTTATACACAATTTCAGCATGAGAAATATCTAATATACATGTGTTATGCAATATGTTCCTAATATTGTAAAATCAAATAAGGTTCAGATTCTAAACACTTTCAAGGACTTATCACCCACTAGCTTGGACTTTTATGGACTATATTAAGCTATTATACTACAATAGTTGGTTTCTTTTTGCTATGGTTGAGGTGATTAAATTACTCAATCTTTTCATGTTATAAGTTATAATTATGAGTTCACATTGTTCACTCACACTCATTAGGTTATAAGTATTATTAGGTTGCATTATTGAGCTAATATTAACTGTCAGGTGGTACCTCATCTTTTATCCAAGGTTGGAGCCATGTGTCGTCTAGTCCCTCTCTCTAGATATATGAAATTTCAAAGTTTATATTTATCCTAATTTGGTTTCAATGACTCATAATGATACATATTTCAAATCAAATTACCAAAAGGCAAGATGATTGCACCAATACATAAGTGTACTCCTAAACTTTATTATCTTTTAATTTCAATTATTTCAATACACTGAATTTCAAATTATATGTATTGATTGTATATTATAACATTCTCTTGGTTGTATGTAACTCACTAGAAAAACACTCAAGTTGGACTCAAGAAAAGATAAGGTGTGTTATACACACCCAAACACACATTTATTCTCCTTTTAAGTAGTAATTTCATTACTATATTAAAAGAAGAGTAAATGTAGACAATATTCATGAATTATATAGCACCTCCAAAAGGCTCGTATAAACTATTTGAATAAATGTGTGTTTGGGTGTGTATAAATGTGTGTTCATGAATAAATAAATTCATATCATGGATGTACCTTAAACTTATAAAACTTTCCCACTACCAAAAGGCTCGTATAAACTATTTGAAATATTCTTAATATCTTATCTTTTATTCTAACCAATGTTGTTTTGATGACCTAGGCCTTATATCATTCCCAAAATGTTACAAAACTACTTATTTTTCATACCTATAAGTTATGGACTTGTGCCTATTTTTTAGTTACCCAGGTACTTGCATCCTAGTGAGATGCCTAAGTTGATGCAAGTGTCCTATCCTAATAAAATTGTCATTTCCCTAAGGTCATCCAATTTTAAAATGAAATGTATTCCTATGATTGGCCTATGTTCTATAAATTGGTATATTCTTGAAAGGGATTGGTATAAATATTAGATTAACCCTTATTCATTAATCATCTATCATAGACCAATAAGCACTCAATCAACCACTCTAGTGAGCAAAGATTCCTTATTTCCTCCTATTCCCATATCAATCATAAGGATAAAACATCTATAGGTATGAAGTACTAAAAGATAATTATATGAGCCATATATACCAATTCACAAACTAGGTCACTGTTTTACTTGATTATCACTCATTTCATGAATCACATGCTATGCCCTTAACCTATAGTGCATCTAAAAATATGTAAGGGTCAACGTGTGGCTTACTCAGGTTCATAATATCTTATTGTATTTCTTTATGTTCTTAATATGGTCAGTCTATGAAATAACCATGGCTAAGTAGAGTATATATATAAGGTAGTGGTTAGTCTTTTATCATCATATTGTAGATTATGTTCTTATTGAATTTTTTTCGAGGTTACACCATTGAAGTGGCTCAGTCATAATATTCAACTATTCTACTCTTTCTCCAATTGTTGTTTTGGATCTGTTTATTCTACTATTAATTATGAAATATATAATTGTATTGTTGTGAATCCTCTAAGTAATTTCATTATAAGTGTTATCAAAGCTTCGAATTGGGAAATTTTTTATGATGTATTTTTTTCAAACCTAGCATCCCAAGCACTAAAAGGTCAAAAAAACATAACTTATGATCCTAGACGAATTGAATTTTTTCATCACTGCAGTTTTGTTTGTGATATTTTTTTACAAAAAAGAAAATAATTACAAGTAAAAAAAATTTTGGAATTTTTTTTTACCTTCTAAAATTAGTAGTCATTGGATCTATTTCTATGATATGATTTTAATGGTATTTTCTACTTGTACAATTTTTGGGGATGAAAAGTTTCAACCTTATGCACATTATTAGTCATTGGATTCATTTTGGTAAGGTGATCATAATGATATCATCTATGCATACTTTTTTTTGGTTCATAACCCTCCTAGGTTTTGTGCATGGCAAGGCCTAACACTCATGGTTTTGAGAAAGGGAATGAAATTCCTAAAACTACTCACAAAGATGACATGAAGTTAGAAACTTCTAATTATAGTATTTCAAAGATAGTTTAACAACTTAAGCAACACTTACAAGTCATGGTGAAAAAATATGATCTTGGTGGGGATTAAAATGGACCTCAAGGGGCTAAGAGGGGATCTGAATAACTTTTGATATCAATTGTAATAAATAATCAAGCAATTGGCCAACTTTTCAATTCATCAATTGTATTTATATCCCTCTACCACTCCATTTTGGTTCTTCTCTTCCAAAAAATCACAACACCAAACATGGTACAAAGATATTATTGACCAAAGTGGACTTATGCAAGTTTGATGTTAATGATCCACTCATGTATTAATCAAATTGAAAATTTATTTAATTTACATCAGATGCCCTAATCATAAAATATAGTCATGGCCTCTTTCTATCTAAAACTTCAGTAGTTTAATTGATATTATTGTTTTATATTGACTAAAGAGATGTAGCTCCAATATCAAAATAATGTCTCAAAAAACTACTTTAACCAACTATCCAAGTTACACAAAACTAGGATTGTAAAGGATTACATTCATCAAATTTAAAATCTCTCCTTATGTGTGGCAGACATTGCTCAGGAAATTTGACTGACATTCTTTTTGGTGGCATAAAAAATATCATCTAATTGAAAGTTCATATATTTCATCAAAATAATGTATTTGAATCCATACCAAGGGCATGTATGGCTGAGGAAAATGAGTTCATAAAATAAGGACCTTTAATTAATTTTCATAAATGTACCTTCTCAGCACCATCATTTCAACAACCTACCTGATCAATACCTCATCAAATTGAAGAAAAACATACAATTTTTTTGTGTTTTGGATGTAATAGTAAATGTAGCAAAGGGCATCGATGTGATAAAAAGAAGTTATTTTACATTGAAGGTTTAAATGAGGAAGAAGATGATGAGGATTCAAAGGTAGGTTTTTAAGAACCTAAAGATGAATTTAAATATTCTCAACATATTACTTCATGTCATGTAATTCTAGCCATTAGTACTCCTTACACTCTTAAGGTGGTGATTTTCATAAATAAATAGAAGGTGGATATGTTAATTGACTCTAGGAGTACACATAACTTCATCAACAATAAGTTAACTACTAGTTTGAAATATTTCATTTACCTAACTCCAAAACTTTAGGTCATGATTGTAGATGGTGGTATTATCAATTGTTCTATAAAATGCCATAGCATGAAGCTTATTATGGGATACTCTTTGTTATATTCCCTTATGTTTTCTATTATCATGGGAGGAGATGATATTGTTTTGGGAGTATAGTGGCTCATCGTTTTGGCACTATTGAGAGAATTTCTAGGAACTATTTATGAGGTTGCATTTAGAAGGCAAGACCTTTGAACTACATGAATAATGGGATAAATATCTATAACTAGTTAGTTCCCATTATATTATGAATATTCTAAAAAAAGGTGTTGAGGGATTTGTGGCATGCTTATTTTCCATAGAGATTCAATCAACCAAGGAGTTTACTCATCCTGATGACCATTCTATTCTTTTTGGTGATATGTCAAAAGGGCTTCCTCCAAGTCTTGCGCATGATCATTCTATCAGACTCATTATATAAAGTACACCACCAAACATTAGGCCCTACATGTATCCCTATGTTTATAAGATTGAAATTAAAAATATGGTACATGAGATGTTGGAAGCAGGAATCATCTAACATAGTCAAAGTGAATATTTTCCTCCCCTTGGTCATGGTACATAAGAATAATGACACTTAGAAGATGTTCCCATACTTTAGATAACTCAATAATTACATCATCAAAGATAAGTTTCCTATTCCAGTAATTGATAATTTCCAAGATGAATTGTATGGTGATTTTTATTTTACCAATTTAGACCTTCATTTTGGGTATTGTCATATTTGAATTGATAATGAGGAGATACCTAAAATAATTTTAGAACTCATGAAGACCATTATGAATTTATGGTCATGCCTTTTGGCCTCACAAATGCACCATATGCATTTCATAGTTTGATGAATACTATTTTTAGGTCATTTTTTAGAAAGTTTGTACTTTTTATTTTATGATATCCTCATCTATAGTAAAAATTGAGATGACCATTTTAAGCATGTGAAATAGGTACTTTTAGTTCTAGAATAACATTAACTTTATGATAAACCTTCCAAATGTGCTTTTGGTGTTTAATAGATGGAGTAATTGGGTGATATTATTTCACATAAGGGAATCAAATTTGATCTTAAAAAAGTCTAAGCGATGATGGAATGACACATTCCCAAGACCCTCAATAATCTATGAGTATTTCTTAGGCTAATTAGTTACTATCGTAGGTTTGTGAAAACATATGCTAGCATTACAGCCCTACTCACCTCTTTGTTGAATAAAGACTCCCTCCAATGAACTTATTCAGATGCTAAGGATTTTGAATAGTTAAAAATGGCTATGATCACAACTCTCATTTTGGCTACTACAGAGTTTTCAAAAACTTTTGTTGTGGAGTGTGACACATAAGAATATGGCATGGGAGGTTTACTCATGCAAGAAGGTAGACCAATGACATTTTAAAGTCACCAAATAAATGGAAAAAATAGGCTAAATCTAATCTATGAGAAAGAGATGATGGTTATTTTGCATGTAATCGAGCAATAGAGACCTTATCTAATGGGTCATTGCTTTCATGCTAAGACTGATCATATAGCCTCAAATATTTTTTGAACAACAATTATCATCTAAAGAACAACATAAAAGAGGTTAATAAAATGTTAAGCTATGATTTTTAAATATTTTATAAGAAAGGAAAAGAGAAAGTGGTGACAGATGCACTATCCTAGAGAGATGAATCTATTGAGGCATTATTATATACAATGCCTTTTTGACAGGTATATTGGCTAGAGAAAGCAAGATCAAACTGAGGTAATGAGACGTTAGTCATAATTTGATTCAATATATTCATTTGGGTTTTAGGGGAGTTGAAAAATTTACATGGAAATGGAACACATTATGATATAAATAAATATTATACCTTTATAAGCATTCTCTTCTCAAAAAATAAAATCCTTCAAGAACTTCATCCATCTCCACTATATGGCCACTCATGATTTTTGAAAACATATCATATAATGAACCAAGAATTTTATTTTGGATGGACTCAAGGGGGATATCCAGAAATATGTGGTTGAATGCATGGTATGTTAATAAAACAAAGGTTAAACCATTAAGATCTCAGGTCTTTTGTAACCTTTAGTCATCCCTCACCAACATTGGGAGGAGGTTTCTATAGATTTTATTATGGGGTTACCATGTTTTGAGGGTAAAATTTTTGTCATGATAGTTGTTGATTGACTCACTAAGTATGCTCATTTTTACTCCTTATCAGAGCCATTTATTTCGAGTAAAGTAGTTTCTAATTTTCTCAGTACAATTCAAAAATTGCATGGTACTCCAAATATCATTGCAAGTGATCAAGATCCCATGTTTACTAGTAATTTTTGGACATAATTATTTTCATTTTTAGGAACCGAGTTAGCTTATGGTTCATCTTATCATCCTTAATCTAATGGATAAATAAAGCTAGTCAAAAATTATCTAAAAGGGTATCTTTCTTATTTTATTTCTAACTAATAGGACAACTGAGATCATTAGTTGCCACTCACTAAATGGTGGTATAACACTCATTTTCACACTTATTCCAAGATGTTTCCCTCTATGTCATTGTATGGGTATCACCCCCATCCATCACTTTAGCTTTTATAGTGAATCCAAAGGTTCAATTTGTTGAGGAATATATTCACCAACAATAGGAGGTACTAGTAAGTTTATGAGAGAATTTAGCAATGGCACAAAATAAAATGAAGCAACAACCAAATCAACATTACAGTGAGTGGAATTCTATAACCATGTGAATTATGTGATAAATATCTATAACCAAATCAACATTACCTTTAAACTATGTGAATTATGGGATAAATATCTATAACTGGTTAGTTCCCATTAGATGATGAATATTCTAGAAAATGGTGTTGAGGGATTTGTAGCATGCTTATTTTCCATAGAGATTTAATAAAAAAGGAGTCTACTCATCCTGATGACCATTCTATTGTTTTTGGTGACATATCAAAAGGACTTCCTCCAAGTCTTGCACATGATCATTCTATCAGAATCATTATATAAAGTACACCACCCAACATTAGACCCTACATGTATCCCTATGTTTATAAGAGTGAAATTAAAAATATGGTACATGAGATGTTGGAAGCAGGAATCATCTAACACAGTCAAAGTGAATATTTTCCTCCCCTTGGTCATGGTACATAAGAATAATGACACTTAGAAGATGTTCCCATACTTTAGATAACTCAATGAGTGCACCATCAAAGATAAGTTTCCTATTTCAGTAATTGATAATTTCCAAGATGAATTGTATGGCGATTTTTGTTTTACTAAGTTAGACCTTCATTTTGGGTATTGTCATATTTGAATCGATAATGAGGAGATACCTAAAATAATTTTAGAACTCATGAAGACCATTATGAATTTATGGTCATGCCTTTTGGCCTCACAAATGCACCTTATGCATTTCATAGTTTGATGAATACTATTTTTAGGTCATTTTTTAGAAAGTTTGTATTTTTTATTTTATGATATCCTCATCTATAGTAAAAATTGAGATGACTATTTTAAGCATGTGAAATAGGTACTTTTAGTTCTAGAATAACATTAACTTTATGATAAACCATCCAAATGTGCTTTTGTTGTTTAATAGATGGAGTAATTGGGTGATATTATTTCACATAAGGGAATGAAATTTGATCTTAAAAAAATATAAGCGATGATGGAATGACAAGTTCCCAAGACCCTCAATAACCTCTGAGTATTTTTTAGGCTAATTGGTTACTATCGTAGGTTTGTCAAAACATATTCATGCATTACATCACTACTCACCTCTTTGTTGAATAAAGACTCCATCCAATGAAATAATTCAGATGCTAAGGATTTTGAATAGTTAAAAATGGATATGTGCACAACTCTCGTTTTGGCTACTACAAAGTTTTCAAAAACTTTTGTTGTGGAGTGTGACACATAAGAATATGGCATGGGATGTTTACTCATGCAAGAAGGTAGACCAATGACATTTTAAAGTCACCAACTAAATGGGAAAAAATAGGCTAAATCTAATCTATGATAAAGAGATGATGGTTATTTTGCATGTAATCGAGCAATAGAGACCTTATTTAATGGGTCATTGCTTTCAAGTTAAGACTGATCATATAGCCTCAAATATTTTTTGAACAACAATTATCATATAAAGAACAACATAAAGAGGTTGCTAAAATGTTAGGCTATGATTTTTAAATATTTTATAAGAAAGGAAAAGAGAAAGTGGTGGCAAATGCACTATCCTAGAGAGATGAATCTGTTGAGGCATTATATATAATTCCTTTTTGACAGGTATATTGGCTAGAGAAAGTAAGATCAAACTGAGCTAATGAGACATTAGTCATAATTTGATTCAATATATTTAGTAGGGGTTTTGGGGAGTTGAAAAATTTACATGGAGAGGGAACACATTATGATATAAATAAATATTATACCTTTATAAGCATTCTCTTCTCAAAAAATAAAATCCTTCAGGAACTTCATCCATCTCCACTATATGGCCACTCATGATTTTTTAAAACATATCATAGAATCAAGCAAGACTTTTATTTTGGATGGACTCAAGGGGGATGTCTAGAAATATGTGGTTGAATGCATGGTATGTTAATAAAATAAAGGTTAAACCATTAAGACCTCAGGTCTTTTGTAACCTTTAGTCATCCCCCACCAACATTGGGAGGAGGTTTCTATAGACTTTATTATAGGGTTACCATGTTTTGAGGGTAAAAATGTTGTTATGATAGTTGTTGATTGACTCACCAAGTATGCTCATTTTTATTCCTTATCAGAGCCATTTATTTCGAGTAAAGTAGTTTCTAATTTTCTCAATATAATTCATAAATGGCATGGTACTCCAAATATCATTGCAAGTGATCAAGATCCCATGTTTACTAGTAATTTTTGGACATAATTATTTGTATTTTTAGGAGCAGAGTTGGCTTATGGTTCATCCTATCATCCTTAATCTAATGGATAAATAAAGCTAGTCAAAAATTATCTAAAAGGGTATCTTTCTTATTTTATTTCTAACTAATAGGACAAATGAGATCATTAGCTGCCACTCACTAAATGGTGGTATAATACTCATTTTCACACTTATTCCAAGATGTTTCCCTCTATGTCATTATATGGGTATCACCCCCATCCATCACTTTAGCTTTTATAGTGAATCCAAAGGTTCAATTTATTGATGAACATATTCACCAACAATAGGAGGTACTAGTAAGTTTATGAGAGAATTTAGTAATGGCACAAAATAAAATGAAGCAACAACCAAATCAACGTTATAGTGAGTGGCATTCTAACATAGGTGATTAGGTATTTATGCATTTATATACATATAAGTAGATGTATCTAAAGTAAAAAAAATGATAATAGTTGTCACCTAAGTATTATAACACTTATTAGATATTGTAAAAAATTTAGTAGTGTGTTTTATAACTAGAATTACCCCCATCCACCTGCATACATCTGGCATTCCATGTATCTTTCCTGAATAAGATAATTGGAAATAAATTTGTCACTCAGACTAAATTACCTGAATTGGATGATGAAGGCCACTTCATTCTAGAGCTTGAATAAATTCTTCACAAGTGCATTAAACAACTACAGACCAGAGCCATTAAGGAGTATTTGATTAAATGGAAGAACATGCATTCTAGAGATGCAAAATGGGAGGATAAATCATTCATGTAACATCATCCTATTCTTGTTCAACATTGAGAATAACATAATTTTTAAAGGGGAAGGGCATGTGAGGCCCTTAACTTAAAGTGCATCTAGGTTCAACTTGTGGCTTACACACCTTCATATTATCTGTTTGTATTTCTTGATCTTGTTAGTATTGTCATCCTATGGAATAACCATGACTAAGTAGAGTGTATATAGGATGTAGTGGTTAATATTTTTTCATCATATTTCAAATTCTGTTCTTATTGCATTTTTGTAGAGGTTGCCTCCATGAAGTGGCTAAGTCATAATATTCAAGTATTCTAATCTTTCACTATTTTTATTATTAATTTGTTTATTCTTTTATTAATTCTATAATATATGATTCTAGTGATATGAATCATCTAAGTAATTTCATTATAACGAGCATTCTGTGAGCCATTTTTGCCAAGTTATAAGCTCGGTCACTATTGTACTTTATTATCACTCATTGCATGATTCACACACAAGCTAAAATATTGGGGATAACTACATAAGTCTAAGTTCCCCTTAAGAGTATTATCTATGTAGGTAACACTCAGCGATAAAGAGGTATTTGTAATGAATCAACACATTGTGCCAATTAACCCATTTTATCATATCCACAATAAAGATGAATAACTAGGGTTTTACTATTTGATAAGGAATAATAGTCCATGACCTAGATCTAAATGCATCAGATTCAAGGTAACACAGAACCCAAAAGCATCCAAGAGGTTCCATCTAGTTTTAGTAGGCATTTCATACTAGACACATGTGTTAGAGTCATACAATAATTTTGACACAACCATCCTAATTGATACACGTGTGCACAACTATAAAGGTATAATTTATAGAATTAGGTGACTGATTCAAAATTTGGATCCAATCTACTTCTTGGTTGTTCTAGATCTAGATATGTATTTGCATCAAAACTAGCTAAGTATCTTATTTTCTTTATCATTTCAATAGCTAACATAGATATACTTTCTATATTTAACATTTCAATATAATAAATCTAGTATATTTTCTATCTGAGTTTTACAAACAATTGACTTGCACTAGAGATAGTCTACCATCCTTGTGTCCTTGGCTATTTCTATCCATTTAACCCTAGATTCCTCATATCTACATTTTAGGGGTAAACACATACATCAAAATATTTGAAAAAATGTGGATGAACTACAATCTATGTCATTGTATATATAATCTAAACTAAATATGTTTTATTAATTTTAGTCAACTAAACTCAATTTTCTTAGGAGCACTAGTGGAGCATTTTTGACCTCTTTATATAATAAATCAGGGGTGTATATATAAACCCCATTGCCAATTTTCATTTGTTATAGGTAATTTCATTCTATACCCCCATTAATACATAGGTACATGTATTTATTTATTATTTTATTGTATATAGATTAAAATTTCACTTTCATGTATTACTGTATGGATTAGTGTAATTTTACTTAGTGTTATATCCCTTGTGCACCTATAAATGTTCCCTACAAATTTATTGGTTATTATATTACTTTTTTCTTGGATGTTTGTGTAATTGTTGGTTATTATTTTAAGTTAGACGCATTTATTGACTTATACTAGTCCATATACATTATGTTGATGCCTTCCAATTGTCATCTTCCCCCACCCTAGGTTTTAATAGAGCCAAGGATCCTTGTCTAGAGCATGCATCTATGTTTTAAACATGTCCAAAGCATCAGTATACGATCCTAGTATAGTTCTTATAGATTATTTTTCATCTCCTCCCATGTCTTATCCCACCCTTTTCTCTTTTTAACCATTTGATGTTGGTTTGCATATCAATAGGATCTTAATTTGAACTAAATTCATATATAAATATAGACTTGCAACATAATTCATTTAGGGGTTTATTTATTTATCAATCTAACGCACTAAAAAATAATCAATTGAAATCTATCGAATTAATTTATTATTCAAAATAATCTATTGACCATGAACATGAATTTAGATAAATCAAATAATCATTGAATAATTGATTGGAGCAATAATATTTATGTTAACGACACATTGCATTGCACTAATTTGTTTCGATGATGAATTATTAATTTTTTTGGAGTGTTGTTTCTAATATTATACAAACACCTATGGGCTTGATAATCTAACGAAGATACGTGTAATACATGCCAAAAAACACATTATTTTCTTTAGGATTTTTAGATATAATTTCATAATTAGGACAAGAAAAATGAAACTTAACAATTTAAAAACTTTAATGATTGGAACTTTGATTTATACATCATTCTTTACTTGTCTCAATTTTTTGAGATGATTTTTTAATCACTATTAAATATTATTTTTCATTATTAGATCTTAACAAATGTCATGTAATCTAATCTCATAATATTGAAGATACATCTATAAACCATGTCTCTCATTTTCATTGGTGGTGGCAATTTGTAATGTAATTGAAATTCATTCATTATAGTATGAAATATCCTATCGAAAACTACTTGATTTCATACTCATCAAATGTGCACTAATGATTTTAGACGTATTGGTCCTCTAGTTCACAACAAATGATTTTTTGTTTCTAATTACCCATATCTATGACGAGACTATCCTCCCATGCCTTTAAACAAATCTTTCATAGTTTTTAAGATAGTAATTTTAATTTTCCTAGATGTATCTATTTTTATAAATGTTTTAAGACAATAATGTGTTGTTGTTAGTTTTTACATTGCTACGCACATGCAGGGAAAGATATGTAGAATTTTAAATAAAATTAAATCACAGCCAAATATATGCAATATTCATAATACCAAAGAAATAAGAATTGTAAAATTTTTTTTTAGAAAAACTTCTTCTTCAAATTGTTGGAATCATTCTCCTTCTCCTTGAAAATAAAGATCAATTACAATGTATTAATAGAATTACATGTGAATATGATTTTCTAATTATTAAAGAAAATATTTTAAATTTATCTAAATAATAATTTGCATGTAATATCAACTAAATCTAACTCTAGCCTTTCTAAGGATGTATTTTTTCTAAAAATATATTAACTAAAAATTAACTAACTGTCTAAATTTAGCTCCAAAAAAATTGTTCATGTAAACTAAATTTACACTAATATTTTAAAAATAGAACTGAGTGAACTGCACTTCAGCATTACTTTTTAACATACTCCCCCTTGATGCTGAGAGGGCTCACAATTTGATCTTTGAGTTTCAAAAATTGATCCTTTGCAACTACCTTAGTGAAGATATCTGCTAACTGTTCTTTAGTGTTGATGTATCTTAATTCTACTACCTTCTTCTACACTAAATCTCAGATAAAATGATGTCTTAAATCAAAATGTTTTATCCTACTATGATGGACTGGATTCTTGGCCAATTTAATAGCACTAATGTTATCACAAAAAATAATTGTGGGTTAAACTTGAATCTCTCCAATTTCTTCAAGAAGTTTTCTAAGCCATAATGTTTGTGTACCTACTGAAGTGACTACAACATACTCTGCTTCTATAGAAGAAAGGGAAACTATCCTTTGCTTCTTTGAGCTCCAATTAATCAAACCAGAACCAAAAGAAAAACAATTCCCAGATGTTTAATTTTGGTCATCCAAATTACCTCCCCAATCCGAATCACTAAAACGAACAAGATTGAACCTTTTAGAAGTGTAGTAATGAATACCAAATCTAGAGTGCCTTTCACATACCTCAAAATTCTCTTGGCTACCTTCATATGAATTTATGATGGCTATTCCATGTACCTTGAAACAAGTGAAACTAAATAATCAATATCAAGGCTTGTGTGAGTTAGAAACATTAAGATTCCAACAATAATTCTATAGGCTATCTCATCAACTCTTTCAACACCATCATCTCTACACAACACAACTCCATGAGCAACTGGAGTGGATACTAGTTTACAATCAACCATATCAAATTTATTCAACATATCTTTATCATACTTTGTTTGATAAATGAAATTTTTATTCTCCCTTTTATAAACCTCCATTCCTAAAAAATATTTCATGAGTCCTAAATCTTTCATCTCAAATTCATTCATCATTGAAAATTTGAATTTATCCTTCATCATAGAATTGCTACCCATATACAACAAGTCTTCAACATACAAACTTACAATTAGAATATCATTACCTTCTTTTTTGTAGTAAAGGGTAGGTTCACTCTTACTTCTTTGAAAGCCATTCTCTTGAAAATATCCATCAATCCTTGCATACCATGCTCTTGGTGCTTGTTTGAGGCCATACAAAGCCTTCTTTAACTTGTAGACATGATTTTCTTTTCCTTGCAATTCAAAACCTTATTGCTGTTCCTCATATACTTCTTCTTCTAAGTACCCATTCAAGAAGGTACTTTTCACATCCATATGATGGATGCTCCAATTATTTTGAGCTACTAATGAAATCAGAATTCTAATGGTCTCTTTTCTTGCTAATGGTGCAAATGTCTCTTCATAATCAATTCCATACTTCTATGTGAAGCCTTTAGCAACTAATCTCGCCTTATGCCTTTCAAAACTTCCATCATTGTTACACTTAGTCTTGTAGACCCATTTGGTGCCAATATTCTTCTTGTCATGTGGAAGCTTTGTAAGCTCCCAAATGTCATTCCGGTGAATAGAATCCATCTCTTCTTGCATTACTTTCATCCAAACTTCATTAGTATATGCATCTTCAAAACATGATGGTTCAAAATCAGCCTTGGTAAGTAAAGCAAAATTCAGTGTCTCACCTCTTGGATTTTTTTCATGTGCTTGATTTGTACTCCTTTGATAAATGTCACTCAATCTTCTTACCTTCCTTGTAGAACTAGGACTTGAATCTAGACTTACACTTGGAATTGAATAACTAGATGAGGGGTTACTTGGTGGATTTGTAGCACTTGGAACAAAAATATTAGTGGGATTCCCATGATCAATATCATCCATAATAACTTAATTTAAAATATATTTTGAATTCTCCATATGGCCTTTTTGATGACCATAAACTCTCCCTTCATCAAAAATCACATCTCTTGACACAATAAGCCTATTAGTAAGAGGATTATATAACCTATAAGCCTTACTTTCCTCACTATATCCAACAAAAATACATGACTCACTTTTGGGATCTAACTTTTGCCTCTTTTGATTAGGAACATGAACATAGGCTAACCAACCAAAAAATTTGAAATAATTAACATTTGGCTTTTTCTCATACCAGGCTTCATACGGAGTCATCTTGTCAAGTGCACTAGTGGGACTCTGATTGAGAATATATACTATTGTAGCAATTGTATCTCCCCAAAAAGAATTATGCAATCCCTTTATTTGTAGCATGCTTTGTTCCATCTCCACCACTGTATGATTCTTCCTTTCAGCTACATCATTTTGTTGAGGTGTGTATGCAGTTCTGAGTTGTCTTCTGATGCCATGAATATCACAATAACCTTAAAAGTATTTTGAATAAAATTATCCTCCATGATCAGTCCTTAAGCATTTGATTTTACACCCTTTGTCATTTTTCACAAGGGCTCTAAACCTCTTGAATGTCTCAAGAGCTTCACCTTTGGTCTTCAAAAAATAAACCCAACACTATCGTGAGTAATCATCAATAAAAGTAATGAAATATGATGACTTACCCAAACTATTTTTCTACATTGGAATACAAAGGTCTGAATGAACTAACTGGAGTGGATAATGAACCCTCCATGCATTGCCTTTTGGAAATTTTTGTTTTGCATGTTTTCCTTTAGCACATCCTTCAAAAACATCCTTGTGCTCTTCAACCTTAGGCAAACTAGAAACTAATGATTTTGATGTTAGAATCTTTAAACTATGAAGATTTAAATGCCCATACCTGAGATTCCACAACCAACTTGTATCCTCATATGCCATATTGACAAGGTTCCTGTTATGTTCACCAAACTTTAATGGGAACATCGTATTCTTTGTCATAGGTACAACTATTACCACCCTATTTCCTTGATTCTTATCATAAATTATACATTGTTGATTTTCAAATACAACTTTATAATTCTTCTCACATAATTGTCTAACACTCAACACATTATGATTTAACTTTGGAGTGTAATAAATGTCTTTAACACTCTTTATACCTTCTTTTGTATGGACTTCCATAGCTCCTTTTGAAACAACCTCAAATGATTTGTCATCACCAAGCTTGATCTTGGATTTAAAACTTTTATCCATTATAGAAAAAAGCTTTTCATTCCCTGACATGTGGTTAGAACATCCCGAATCTAAATACCAAACATCTTTAGAAACATTTTCAGCTTTGTGATAAGATAAAAATAAATTATTTGGAGGATTCTCATCACCTTCTTGAGCATAATGAATGCTTTTATTATTATTACCTTCTTTTAATCTACACTCGTAATTAAAGTGGCCATACATGTTACAATGATAACACTAGATATTTATTTTATCAAATTGGTCTCTACCTCTTCCTCTGAAACCACCTCTTCCTCAGAAACCACCTCTACCTCTATTTCCTCCCGAGTAATTCTGATTTTGACCTCTACCTTGGCCTTGATTAATTTTGATGCTACTATTGGAATCTTCATTCTTTGTGATTTTTAATTTGGAGGAAAAAGCTTTTTCATCACTTTCCCCAAATGAATCTCTCAATCTTTCTTCATGAGACATCAAAGATCCAACTAGATGATCAAATTGAAGGGTAGACAAATTATTGCTTTCTTCTATGATTATGGCAACATGGTTCCACCTTGGTGTGAGAGTCCTCAACACATTTTTGATCACAACCTCATCATTCACAATTTCGCCAAGTGTAGCCATCTTATTGACCACATCTTTTACTCCGACATAATAATTACTCACACTTTCAGCTTCTTTCATCTTTAAATTCTTGAATTCTCTCTTCAATGTCTGTAACTTGACAACTTTGACTTGTTCACTACCTTGGTAAGCTTATTTTATAGTCTTCCAAGCATCCTTTTTTGTCTTTGCTCCTGCAATTCATGGAAATAGGCTCTTATCTAGAGATATTTGAATATGAAATAAGGCTTGAGCATTCTTCTTCTTAGCCTCCTTCTTAGCTATTTTATCATTTGTTGTGAGGGCATTCCAATCAGCTAGATTTACATAGCCTGATTTAATAATCTCCCACAAATCTTTTCATATCAAAAAAGTCATCATTTTAATACACCAATAATCATACTCATTTCCATCAAATTTTGGAATGGGCAAGGAGTTAGAATTTGACATGATAATTTTTTGCCAAAATTCCAACTACTAAATCTTTAACCCAAAAGAAAAATTCCAACTCTGATACCAGATGTAGAATTTTAAATAAAATTAAATCAAAACCAAATATATGCAATATTCATAATATAGAAGAAATAAGAATTACAAAAAATAAAAATAAAAACTTCTTCAAATTATTGGAATCATTCTCCTTCTCCTTGAAAATAAAGATCAATTACAATGTATTAATAGAATTGTATGTGAACATGCTTTTCTAATTATTAAATAAAATATTTTAAATTTATCTAAATAGTAATTTGCATTTAATATCAACTAAAACTAACTGTAGCCTTTCTAAGGCTTTATTTTTTCTAAAAATATATTAACTAAAAATGAACTATCTAAATTTAACTCCACAAAAACTATTCATGCAAACTAAATTTACACTAATAGTCTAAAAATAGAACTGAGTGAACTGCACTTTAGCATCACTTTTCAACAAGATAAAAGTCATTGCTATTAAGGTGTGAATAAATAAATGGTCCCATGTTTTCTACCCACCATTTGAAAATCTTGACAGAACTACTACGGATCTTTCACTTTTCCTTGTAACCTTCTTTTCTGCCTTGTATCCTATACCTATATTCTCGGTTACTTTGCAAGTGTTTTTTTTTTAGCAGGCATTGATCCAAGTTTATAATTTATTTTGGGTCTGCTTGTTATATTATTTTAAGATTTTCATTACATTTTTTATACCTGAAACGGTCAATCTAAATGAAATTCGAATAGTATATGAACTGGTGGAGGAAAATGCAAATGAAATAGTGAGCATGGAAGAAATCTATGGCTTCATTAATAAGCTTGGAATACAAATATCTATAGAATATCTAGATGCATGATCATCAGTACCATTAACCCTCTTTCCAAAACTTAGGATGACTAGAGCCACCTACAATTTGAAGAATTTGTGTATTTATATTAGTCCATCTTCAATAATGAAGAAGAAGACAAGTTGAAGGATTTAATCAAAAAATTGAGGGGTTTTTTATCAAAATGAGGATGGATATATCTATTATGTGTAGCTTCAACAAGTCCTCTCCATGATGTGATAAGTTCCATAAGGCTAGGATCCACAACAATACCTGAAAATGATATGCAGATTTGATTCAGACTGCAATGGGATGTTAGATTTCTCTGAATTCAAAACTATGATGTCCTCTACACTCTCTACATGAAGCCATGGGAATTTGTTATTGGGAACCTGTTTAAACATTCATTTAATCTACCCTTTCCATACTGATTAATATATGACATATCTTTGAATGACTATGGTGTAAAACATTTTTTGAGCTTTTGACTAGGTTGTTTGAAAAAATGTTACAGTACTAATGGTTATATAGATAAAAAATAACCAAATTTGTAAGGCTCATGTGGGCAGTAAATAGAAAACACAAGATATAAAAAAGGCAAGACAAAATGTGGAGAAATAAACACTAAATTTGCATATATTTAAATATTTAAAAAAATCTTACAATCATAGCTACAATGATATAAGTATGAAACTCACAAATAATTTTAAATTAAACTTTCCTTTGACTATTGTCAACAAAATACAATTCTCTTACTATTGCTCCTTTATTTTCCCTTTCCCTCTCTGAGAGACTTCTGCTCCTTCCCTTTGTTGTATATCTATGGACTATTGGGAATATTCATAGCTCTGTTTTCCCTATTCTTTTCCTATAGGGTACTATTGTATTCTCTTTTCTCTTCTGTTCTTGTTGCTTTGTTTTCTACTACACATTCTCTTTTTTCTGATTGTTTTCACATTAAATTTCATGTCTTCTACATTCTTTGTCTCTAACTTTTCACTTGTTCCATAGCTTCCCCCCCAAAAAAATTTCAAAATGGTCTCCAAATAATCAAATTTGAAATTGTTGCATTAAATTCAATTGGTGGCTTGTCATGTCTAATATGGAGTTAAGTAGAAGGAGCTTAAAAATAATATTTTAACACTCTCCCTTGTTTTTGACCTTCCTACCATGATAAATTGGACTTTTTTCAGTCTTTGAAACCTTCTTATATCTTTTATTTATCTTTTCAAATGCTTCTGCATCTTATTTATATATGTTTGGAGCTTCATTTCTGAAATTTATAGTTCTATTGATAGAGTCTGTAGCTAAACTATTGAAATCCATAGCTACCCTATCAAAATTTTTAGGTGGACTATAATTCATAGCTAGCCTACCATAATTCATAGATTGACTGATGAAATCTATAGATAGATTGTTGAAACCCATAGTTGGACTATCAAAATCGATACTTGGACAGTAATATGTAGCTAGACTAACAAATTCTATAGTTGTATTATCAAAATCCATAGCTACACTGATGAAATCCATAACTAAACTATCAAAATTCATAGATGCCTTGATGTCATCCATAACTCTGTGATAGGAGTCTAACGTTGTGTTATTTGAGTCTATAGCTCTGTTGTAAGACTCCAGAGCTATTATAACACTTTGTAGGCCTAATACTACTTCATTTATGACCCCTTATCTTCTTCTTAAATACATTAAAGTGTCTTTAGATAAAATTTTAGTGAAAATATAAGTTAGCTACTGATCATACTTGCAAAATCTAAGCTCTATGACATGATTTTCAACTAACACATGAATAAAGTGATCCTGATTACAATGTGTTTACTTATACCATGAAACACAAGGTTATTTGATAATGTTATGGATGATACATTATCACATTAGACTGTAGAAGCTCCATCCTGCTCCTCATGCAAATCAAAATGTATCCTTCTCAACCATATAGCTTGGCATGCTGCTGCATTAGTTGCTATATACTCTGCTTCAGTTATATAAAGTGACACTATGGGTTATTTCTTTGAATCCCAAGATATGAATTCTAACTTAAAATTAAATACATACCTCAAAGTGCTCTTTTGGTCTTCAAGGTTGGCTATGCAATCACTGTTTATGTAACCAAGAAGCTAAAACTCATCTACTACTATATATAAAACACCATAATCTCTTTTTTCATTCACATACCTCAATATCCGCTTGCCATCTTACCAATGTGTCTCCTTTGGCACTCCATGAATCTAGATATGAGGTTGATTGCATACTTGATGTCCGACCTTGTTTTAGTCAAATACATTAAAATTCTCACTAAACTCTTATAGCTTGTGGGTTCTATATTGTTGTTGCAATCATCTTTACATAACTTCAATATTGTCTTAATTAGAGTTAACATAGGTTATTTTCCAACATCTTGAACCTTTCTAAGACCTATTTTTAATACTTTTAGTGGCATATGAATATGCCTTCATCTATTTTTTTGACTTCTATCCCAAGAAAGTACTTCAAAAAACTCAAATCAGTCATTTCAAATTTATTTTTTATGGTTATTTTGAATTTTTTAATGGAAAGATTTGCATTACCAATAAATATTAGATGATCCACATAAAATACTAATGTTATCTTTCTATTTCAAACACTGTTATCAACGATGATACACTCACCATTCTCAAATCTAATCTTGTACCCATTTTATGCATGCTACCCAAAGTTGATAAGGTTGTGTTTCAACCTAGGTACATAGTAACCATCATGGATTTTCCTTTTGTCACCTTTTTTGGTGTACATTGAAATGCTACTCTTGCCCATGATAGGAATCTTATCATTATTTTCCATCTTTACCTTTGATTTTATTATTTCATCTATGTGGTTGAACATCTTTTTTCTCCCACTCATGTGGTTACTACAACCACTATCCAAGTACCATGTCTCTTTGCCACTTTGTTCAGTAATGTTGTAAATTATAAATAAGCTTCCACCTTTTTCATTCCTACTAGGTTTAGCCTCTTATGTATGAGTCAAATTTGAATTTTGTTTATTTATTTCATACTCCTTTATACACTCACTAGCATATTGTCCATACTTATTGCAATAATAGCATTAGAGGCTAGATTTATCGTACCTTTGTGTAGATCTACCTCTAGAAGTGTTGCTTCTCCTTCCTCTTCCTCTTTTATGTGATTCTTGATGGCTATCTCTTCCACCTTATTGACTACTAAAATTTCTTTCTCTTCTTCTATTGTTTGATCATCTCCCCTTTCCTTTCACATTCACATTGCTCTTGAATGCTTGCTCATAGGAGGAGGTGGCTGATCTATTCAATATTTGTTCATGAGTTTATAAATAACCCATTAACTCATCAACCATAATTTTCCTCAAATATTTTGAATCTTCTATGTAAACTACTATAAGATCAAATCTAATTAGAATAATCCTCAACACCTTCTCAATGACTCTATGATCTTCAAGATTATCACCACATATCTTCATTTGATTGACAATGTTCATTGTTCTTGTGAAGAAGTCATTGATAGATTCATTCCCCTTCATTTTTAGGGTCTCAAAGTCTCTTCTCAAGAGCTACAACTTGACAATCTTCACCTTCTAACTCCCTTGATATGCATTTTGCAAAATATCCCATGCTTGTTTGAAATGAATAATTATTTCTATCCTATAAAATATTGCATCATCGAATTCTATTTGTATATAACTAAATGCCTTGGAATCTTTTATTTTATTCTCATTCAACACATTATTTTATGCTTTTGTTAAGACATTGAAGGTTGCCATGTCTACAACCTTTTGTACCCAACTTCAACCAACTCTCATAGCTCTTGAGAGTTAAAAATTATTTTTATCTTGATTCTCCACATATCATAATTTTTACCATCAAATATAGGGGCTGATACCAAGACGCTAAACTATCTGTTGCCATGTCTGAATGTACTCACAATCTAGCTACCCTTCACCAACCTGACTCTGATACCAATTTTTAGAAAAAATGATACAATATTAATTGTTATATAGTTATAAAATAACCAAATTTATAAGGTCCAAGTGGGAATCAAATAGAAAACATAAGATAAAAAGATGGGGGGAGAGAATGTGGAGAAATAAACACTAAATTTTCATATATTTAAATCTTGAAAAAACTCCTACAATCATAGCTACAATTGTATAAATATAAAAGTCACAAATAACCTCAAAATGAATTTTTCTTTGACTATTTTCAACAAAATACAATTCTCTTATTGTTGCTCCTCTATTTTTCCTTGTCCTATTGCTTTCTCCTGACAAATTATTGCTCCTTCCCTTTGTTGTATATGCTACAGACTACTAATAATATTTGTAGCTCTATTTTCCCCTATTCTTTTTCTACAAATTGTTGTTGTATTCTCTTTTCTTTTTTCCTACTACTGCTCTCTTTTTTTTCTTCACATTGTCTTTTTCCTGATTGTTACTGATTTGAAAATAATGTCTTCTACATTCTTTTTGTCTCTCTCTAAATTCTCACTTGCTTCATAGCTTTTCCCCTAAAAACAAGTTAAAACAGGCTCTAAAAAATCAAATTTGAAATCATTGCATTAAATTCATTTGGTGGTTTGTCATATTCTGAAGCTACATGTAGAATTAGGTAGGAGGAGGTAAAAAATAATATTTGAACACAAATATGACCAAATTCTTGTTAGAAGGGTTTTAAGAACCATAAATCTGCATACAAAAACCATAAATTGATGTATAACAACCAACTCCACCATAATAGACTAGTCCCTCCCTATCATAAACTGGAGTCATGACCTCCATCTTATGAGAAAGTAAGACAAAATATTATGAAAATAGTATTAAATTTGGTCAAAAATACTTCAATAGTTGAGTAGAATATGGGAAATAACTCTTTGTTACACATACCCTATGCACTTTTTTAATACTAGTCATTTACAGCTCACTTCTCAAATTTTTAATACTAGTTTTTTATGACTCACTTCTCGAATTACAATTGCTAACTCATATTATAAGTATATTGAACCACATAGTTACTAGGTTAGAGCTTGTCTCATAAAATTATATGAGCTTCTTTTGAAGATGCTTACTTAGAAAAATGATATGGAAAAATATCTCGATGATTATTTTGAAGCTATTTTATTTTATTTTTGATGTTTTGGAGACATTTAAAATATTTAAATATTATATAAAATTATTTATAATCATTGATACAACATTTAAATTTACATATGTTTTATTATTAGATTATGAATAGGTACTACTAATACATTTATTATTGGATTGGGTGCAGATATAATAATAATGAGCTAGGTTGATCTTGGAAGTTTTTTATTTAATAACATAGTTGGTGTATATAGGTAAAAATAAAAGCATGATGAAATATGGTCACCCCATAGTCAAACCCATTTTCTTTATTTTATGGACTAAATTATATGTTTTTCATATTTTGATGGTGGGATAATTTCATGTCAATTCTATGTTATTTGATTTGTCCATTGTGTATTTTAAATGATTTTGTAAGTAAGAAACCAACCAACATTAAGTTAGGAACATGATTCAAATGGATTCTTTTGTCATTTAAATGCAAACTAAAAGGATGTTGGTCATAAGACCCTTGAAATTTTAAGAACTCCTCCATTTGTAGGACTAATGGAGGTTTGGGAACTTCAAAAAAATTATTTGAAATTACTTAATTAGATTTAGTGTGTATTAAAAAACCTTAGTTTTGACTATACTACTTCTTGTACCTATGGCCATTCTATATCACATTGTTGATTTTAATTGTATGATCCAAGTTATCTACTACATTCCTATTTCCATCTCCAACTGATGGTTGGGGTGGGTATGGATACCCACTAATGGATGGGATTAGTAGGTGCATGAATTGGGTCTTGGCATATTGAGGAATTATCTTGAAATGAACTAGTTGGATATGGAAGCTATGAATATTCAATTTGATATTATAATATTGCATAGTTATATTTTATTCAACCTAGTATGGATACCCTATGCTGAAAGTTTAGGGTTTGCTTCATTTTGACCCTCGATAGTGAGAATTGAGGATTTTTATATCTTTCATTCCCTAAACTTGCAGCATATTGAACCTTCAGTTGTAATCTATTTATCGTAGATATAGTTTATAATGTATATGTTGACTTGAGGCTTACCACAAAACTAATGCATTTGGTATTTAATTTTTGATGATGAGATCAATTTATAGTATAGAATTATCTCCCAAGATCATTTATGATTATTGATACATCAATGTAAATATCCATTGACTAAATATTTCCATGTACTGAGAGTTCTCTCTAAATTCCTCATCTTGGTTTAGGTCTCTATACAGTGGTTGCTAATCTTGAATTTCATGCAACAGTTCAATGTTTATGTCATCAAGGGTTTCATGTTTTTATTGAATGATCATTATTCCATCTTTGTAGTATATTCATCAATATGAAGGACATTTATCAAATGTGGATGACTTTTGACATGTTTAATTTCCATTTCTTTTTGTCCGTTATCCCTGTCATCTAAATCACTCCCCACATCTTCACAATAGACATTCTCGAACATTTTTTTGGCTAGCTAATATGATTATGTATGAATTCTAGTGTTATCCAATAGATCCATGATATGGTTACCATAGGTAGATTGATCAGTTCCTGATTTAATATTTTTCTTATCAGCTTCACTAAAACAAAGGCAATACTTACAGAAGAAGCATCATCATTTTTTATAACTCCTTACAAAAAAAATTAGAATTCCCCTTATAAAACTCTTGTAAATTTTATTTCTCTTCATATTCAAAAATTTATCCTTCAATAACATGTGAACTTCCTATTTCTATAGGATATATAGGCAAATGTAAAGGTGCACATGCAGTGTTTTGTTTGTTATCTGTAATACCATTGAAAGTCACTTTGGTATCCTTAAATAGGTGAGGTACATTAAATGGTTTTCTATCTATTTCAAGTTTTCAACATTGGTTTCCTTATTATTTTTTACTTTGATAGGGTTTGGAATCTAGTTTTTGATTTTTATTATTTTCCTTTCTTCTACCTATGTCCCTAAGTCTTTTGAATGTTCTCTCACTTCTGTTTTGCACTATTATTTGGTATTACCATTAGACACTTTGTTTCATCACTATCATGAGGTATTATCATTCAGCACTATTTTTTGATTCCTCTGATTGGCATTGTTGATGTCTAGTATCATTATCTAGTTCCTTGATTCAGGTGCTACCATTCAATGTTATCATCCTCTGATTGTACAATCTTATTGATTCAAGTTCTATTGGTTGCCTTATTTGATATCTAGGGTCAAGGATGGTTGTACTATATATATATATATATATATATATATATATATGGCAATTTGAAGGTTAATATAATATATTATTGTAAATGGATGGTGAACTAACCCCAAAAATAATTTATATTCCTATATTTTTAGTGATCTAGACCTATTTGTCAACCCTAAAAAATTTCCAACCACAAAATTTGAAAATTGGAATAATCATGAATTAATTAATATCCATCACTAAAATTTACCATGCCTTTCCCTTTTCCAGACATCTTAGTTTCAAATAACACCCCAAGATGAGATTTGAGGTTCTCTACATTCTAAATCCCCTCATGCATGGTTGCCTTGTTATAATTAACTAAGAAGCTAATGTTGTTTTTAAAATTATAATTCTCATTCTCCAAAATATACACCCTAAATTGAAGTCTCTATAATTTTTGGTTGTCCTACTTAGTCGAATAGATCTAGTTCAATATGTTATTCTCTAGCTGAAAAATTCACCTTCCCTTTAATATCTATGAGCTCCCTCATAAACCAATGCATGATGGATTTTTAAAGGTCTAATTCTTCAACCTTCTTATCTACATTCTCCCTACCCTTAAGGTAACTAACAAGGTTGTTGAAATTATCATTTAGAGATTTTTGTTTCTTGTCCACATAATTCTTACTTTTTTCTTTGTAATCATCTCTAACCACTTATTTCCTAGCCTCGAGAATCTTATTTTGAGCCAACATATCCCCCTAATATTCATTATTACTCCCATCCCTAGTCACATTTATGTCATCTTCAACAATAATAGAATCTTCCATAGAACATCCTTTTTTACTGTACTGTCATGTTTCCCATGTGTATCAACTGAAGAACATCGAGGCAACTGCTAGTGAATAAAAAAATTATGTATTGTGGTTTATGAGAATTATTTAATGAAATAGCTATAATCGTGGAAGAAATTTTTTAATATAAGTCTATAACCAATGATATAATCTAAATAAGTATTTGATTTATTTTTGTGTCTCTGAATCATTCTTCAATAAATTGGAATCAAAATTTCTATAGTTCATACTTTTAGTGACACATGTATTAAATTTACTCTTTTCAATAAAAGTGCAACTATTTTTTTACTACTTTTAGTCATCTCAAATTTTTGGATGGATAAATACCCTTCATCTTGAAATTAAGGCCAACCCTTCAATTTTGATCACTGATTACAAATTTAAATGCTATCATGAGTGATAAATAATAAACTTATAACTTCTTCCAATCTGCAATCGAAGTAAGAGGAAAATGACTTAGGAAGGAAGCAATATAAATGAGAAAGGATGTCGTGCGAGAGGTATGTAGAGATTTTGATACTCAAACTTACTTTATAACACTTGTATGTCCTACATTTTAAATGCAAAATTGTGGGTTTTCAAAATATTAAAGAATAATCCTATTTATTTATTTCATAAGTATATGAAAATTAAAAAAAGTTCATCATGAGGCAGTTTTTCAATAGAAAAATTCTCTCTAAAAATATCCTTGCGCTCGAAAAGTTTTTTTTTAATTTAAAAAACTTCGTTCATCATGACTTATTTTATTTCAGATGTTATGGTAAATCCATAATTCAAACATTTAGGACCTACATTTTACATATTTATTGAAACTCGCCTACATTTTACATATCCATAGGAGATGGTCAAGCTCTACCATTCCATTGTGAATTATCCATTCATAATATCATTGTAGCTCCCAATGCTATCATGAGTTGTGGCTAATATAACACAATGAAACTCATGGCTTCTTCTCATTTATTTTTAAAACCCTTAACCTATCATTTTATTTTTTATTTTTTATTTTCTACTTTAGATGTTATTGGAAATACTATGATATGTGTTATGGTTTTTCCCTTTAAGCCTTCAACACACATCATGAATAACCCTAGATTTCATAACACAAATGCCATGATAAATAGAATTTTTATGCAAACATAGGGCATTAGGAGTAACTCAAGTGTTTTGAAAATATATGTCTCAATGGTTTCAAAATATTATTGGTTTCCCATGACATTTGAAAATTGTCACATAAATTTAATGTTAATTTTATTCCCAAAATCTACTATTAATGTAAATTTGGACATAAAAATATTTGACCTATTACATTATAGAGAAACTACTTAAAAATCACATCTTAACACAATTAACTACATATTTAAGGTAATTAATAATACAAAATACAATCCAATTGTGTATATGCAAATAATTTCTTCACAATCAAAACTCAACCCTGATTCATCATGGATTATTTTATTTTAGATGTTATGTAAAATACATATTTTGAAACCTTATGGCATGCATTTTACATATCCCTCAAAACCCTCACCATAATTCATGAATACCTCTATAAATATTAAGGGTTTCACAATGCAGGCCATTAGGAAGAAAAAAGCCATGAGAAAGTGAGGATATTTATGAGTGTATAGCATTAGTAGTAACTTGGGTGTTTTAAAAACATATGGCTTGAGGGTTTTAAAATATTAGGGTTTCCCATAAAATTTTAAAACTATCATAGAAATATAATCTAAATATCATTCCTAGAATATGTTATTAATTTATAATTTTAAAAATGTACCTTTAAATCTTGTTGATGAAGTGGAATGTTCAATCTTTCCCACTCTACATTAACTTACTAATTTAAATTTTATATAAAAATTTCAAAGGTATTGTGTATCTATGAAATTGTAGTTCATATTTAAATTTTTACATAAGATATTTTCTTTTATACACCTAAACATATTTCCATGCAGAGAGTAGGGTTAACATTCCATCTCAAAATTTCTCCCATAATTTAAGATGCTAATGATGATATAGTAGTATTGTTTTGAATTAATATTGGCTACAATTATTTTTGAACATAATTTTATTCCTTACATTTTTTTTTTATTTTTTGAACTTTAAAATTATTGTGTTTTAGATTTGAATATCTTTTGCATGTCCAAATGTAGATGATTTCCAAATAAAATAATATTTTTTCATAATTCAAATTTTTGGGTGAGCAAATGTGATCAACCTATATTCCATTTTTTTTTATCATATCTACCACATGATTATCTTTGGTCTTCCACTTTATGTCATGAATTTTCTATATTAGAATGTTTTGCTTTTCATTTCCATTTCTATTATGTATACATGATTTTAATAATCACTAAGTTTTAATTTAAATTTATAGAAAGCTAGTTACAACATATAACTCATTTCATAAATAGTTTTTGTTAAATTTTAATAGAAATATAATCCTAAATGTGTAAGCTTTAGTTGCACAATAATTATAGTTACGTACGACACGAGAGAAAAATCCAATAACTTCATAATTCTCAATTTTATGTATGGAATCCTAATTATGAAGTAAACTATGTTATTTTTAATCCCTAATTCTTTGAAAAACATTAATTTTATGAACACTATTTTTTTATAACTTAATTATATATTAAACCCTATTTTTATAATTGTTATATATACAACCCTTATTTTGTGTTAGTGTAGTATTTTTTACCACTTTCAGTTTCACCTACACGATTGTTAATCATATTGCTTATGGTTATTAAGTTCATTAGAGTAATTACACTTAATGTGTTTTTTAATAGCGAGTTGATTTGTTACCCTTTTGATAACCTAATATCTCACTATATAATGTACATCCTTTTTAATTTTTATCTAATAACATATTATACTATTATGAAATTCACTTTTATTATAAGTCTTGATCTTACCTAATCCTAGGGTTTTGTGCATTTCTTGGATGTTCAAAGATCTTAAAGTAATCTGATATGATATCAAAGATCTGATCTAATAGGTGTTTTTCCATTTTTGAAATCCTTAGTGAGATATTTCTTTCATGAATTCTTATTGGATTTTTTTATCTTTGATGTTTTCAAGGGTTTAATGGGATTTTAATAAAATCCATGTAAACTATTTATCTAAAGTCTCAAATTTTAAAATGGATAGCACCGTCAAATTCAAAATGTGTTAAAACCTTGGAATCAGCTATAAACATGACCTAGTGTCATGATAGTCGATGTTGGCTATTTTAGAGGATTTTGAGGCTTTTTGGGTGGTTTCACATAAATTTGTACAGTCAGGTTATTCAAGGGGAAAAAAGTTTTTCTATGTTTTTAGAGATATTTGGTGGGTCTTTAATATATTTTCTATAATCATTCCATATTTGGAGTTTATGAAATTATTAGGAATTTTATAATTTCATGCAAAAATCAAAGTTTTAGGACACTATTACACTTACAAAAACTTTATACTGCACATGCAGTCAATAAACCTAATATTAGGAGTTTAGTATGCACTTTTATTCAACAACATTGACATTGGGACTTCAGGTTTTATTCAAAGTCAACAACTTTTACATAAATAATTTGGGGTACATGCACAATCAATGACACTAAATTGGGACTTCAAGATACATGCACAGTCAACATACCTAACATTAGGACTTCATGCTACATGCACAATAAATAAACCTGGCATCAAGGCTTTAGGTTGAATGCACAGTTGACAACCATAACATTAGGACTTCATGTTGCATGTACAAGACAAAACCTTGATTTTAAAACTTTTGACTACCAACACAATCTGAAACTTTGATGACTGTAGGAGACCACTAAAACTTAGACATATAATCCAAAAAAAATTAGCGCAACTCCAAAACTCTGATGATGGTCTAGAATGATATTTTCTTATGCGAGCTCAGATTTTCATCTGGCCATAACTTTTGATCGATAACTCTTTTTTGAGTGTCACCTTCTTCAAAAGTTCTTGTTTTTGTGATCTACACATTGGTAAAATTTATGGGCCCTATAGAGATATCTATTACTCAAAAATTATACCTCTAAGATGTATTATTCATAGATCCCAACTTCCCTCTGGTCATTTCATACTTATTCATAAATTCTTTAAGACGTATTCTCGACTATATCTGACATCTAGATGAGTGTACTTATATTTGTAAATTTAAGGGGGAGTCAATAATGATAGTTCTAAGGGTGTATTGTGTGGTGTTGTATATTATTCAATGTCTCTTTTATACACTCTCATTTTCTATATCATATTGATTCCTACATTTACTTCTTATTTAAATGAATTCTTAGTTATCCTTGACATCCTCTTCATGATCTTGTATTTTTATTATAACTAGGGCCCATTACAATTGTTTTGTTGAGTCTTACACTGATTTGGTGTCTTTTCTCAGTCATGTTGACTTCACTTGAGATATATCTATGGAGGAAAGTTTATTTTATACCAGTGGTTCTTCTGAGAAATATAAACTATGCTTTTAAGTGTGCTTATATGGACCTTGCCATATGGGTAATGGACCAATAACCATACTTGACTTTGTACTTTGGAAAATAATGGTTGATTGATATGAAATTAGTTTTATAGTATTACAAAGTGGTGTCTTCTTTTTCAATGTAATATAAAGGAGGTTTTTATACCATATAACGAATATGGGGGACAACTAATAATGATTTCTAGTAGTGATTTAATAATAGACACAACACGATTAGCACTTATATAATATAAATAATTTGGAAAGTAAGGCCACCTCTTATTATTTTTGCTCTTAAATTTTAATACTTGTTGGATTAAATTATTATAAATATGCCAAAAATACCAAAAAAAAAAAAACTTATAAAATCCAAAAATATATTCAATATGAAAGAGTTATCAAAACTCTTTAGCCAAAATCTCTCCATAGCTCATTACCATAGCCATTGATGCTTCAACATATACTCAGAAGGAGAAAATCAATTATAACATACATATAATGAGATATGCAAAGGATATGAAACATAAATAATCATAATGAGACATGTATATTATAATGAATAACACTTGCTTATATAGACAAGGTAATGCAGAATACAATCTAAACTAGGCAATGTGGGATTAAACCCCACATAACACAAAACTAAGCAAACACAAATACCTAGAGCCTAGCAAGCATGATTAAGATACTCTAACACCCCCACCCCCTCTTAAGTGAAGCTATGGGATAATAATGGATGATGTAGTGTGAATTCATGTGTCCCTATAGATGCCAATCTATCATGCTAGAGTATATGGATGTTGAGTCACTGTAACTACTAAGTTGAAGTAATAATGGTTTTGAATACATGGATCATTGAACACAAAACATTTTATCCAAAGTAATAGGTAGAATGATAAACCCAAAGTAGTATCACTTGAACACCCTCCAACATGATGCTGAGAAGTGAGCACAAAGATTGGTGAGGTTGTCACAGTGGTTGCACTGGTGGGGATAACACATTGATGTCACTAAAAAAATCACCAAGAAGGCCATGGAGTTAGGTAAAAAATCCTCATATGGGTTCTGATAAACAAAGTGCCTGAATAAGATACCTATGTACAAAGGAGTAATCCTAAAAACACTAAAAAGTGAAAAATACATATAAATCTCATGAAGTGGAGAAAAATAGAGAAACCCCTTAGGAAGAACTCCCCCCCCCCCCCCCAAAAAAAAAAAAACAAAGAACATAAGAAGATAGATCTAGAAAGTCTCCCTAGAGATGATGATGAATTAGATCACACTCTAAGTAATCTCAAGTCACAAAAGAAATAAATCTACACAAGTGGTCTGAATCCACTACTAGGTCACAAAAAAATTGATACTAGGCTTCACCATAATAACTTCAATCAAGAAGACTATTAGTGGTGAAGAAAGTATTAAAAAGTATTGCATGTGCAAGGAACACTCAATAGTAAGAAGCATAATGTACATGCCCCCATACTATTTAATATATAGAGTGGAGGTAAAAAGTATGTACAAGTGGTCCAAATCCACTACTCGAACATCAAACACGCTGACACTATATAATCCATAATAGATCCAAATAAGGATACTATCAACTGTAAAAAAAAAAGGTGTCAAAAATAAAAATAAGTATATCAGAGATGATGGCTAGTAGTGTTGATGGAAAAGACAAGTAATTGATAAAGTGAAAAGGTGATTGGAATAGATTACACAAATGCATGAAGGTAAACAAGGATGAAACATCAAACCTTCCATGACACTTTATAAATCAATGAAAGTATAGTATAATATATACACAAAAATAGTAGATGGAAATAAGGAAGACACTAGGCTTCACCAAAATAGATTCAAATGAGGAGACTATTGAATTGTTAAAATGCATCAAGAGAGATGTGTTCTAAAAACAAGGGATTGAAGATGTGTCTCCATAGAATAAGGAAAGGCACTAATAAATGGGACTCGAGGAGAAATGAAATAATTACCAATGTGTCAAAGTACTAATGAATGTCATGGAATGATATAAGAGTGTGGAAAATGGTGAAAAGAGCCATAATGTATGTAAACACATAAAAAATAATTATTATCCAAAAACAATAATGTGTAAAGCATAAGCAAAAGGATATCAGGTTTAGTCAAAAATGCATTCAATATAATGCATGCATGAATTAAAATCCATGACCTATGACACAAGAAACCCCATAGTAGTGATAATGTACATTCAATAATAAGACATCAGACTCAACCAAAAAATGTATCCATGAGTGCAATAAATGATGACAATGCAATCAGGAAGAAGCAAGAAGGATGTTTATGTTTGCATGTGAGGGGGTCTAACCTCCTACCGTATTGGATCACACCCTTTGATCTCTAACAAACAAAAAATATAAAGTATGTGAAAAATGATGAATATTCCCTCAACAAATGCTCAAAACATAGCAAAATGCATCACCTCTAATAAGTCACCATAAATAACAAAGAAAAAGGTAGCATAATCAATGTGAAGAGATCCCCTAGAATGTAATACTTTATATTTTAGTTTAGTTTACAATGTAAATAGGCACAATACATGGTAAATTTTTTTTTAAACAAGATTTTACAAAAAATGGTACTCAATTTCAAGCTATTGATTAAAATTTATTAAGCAATTACGTTCTTGTCAATAAGGCCTATTTAATAAAAAATTGCACTAAAAGTTTAAAAAAAAGTACTACGGCTAAGGGGAACCTAGCCTTCTAACCACTTGTGGAAATGGCATGGAACCAGGGATCTCCCTAAGCCAACATAAATCAAAAACATGCCATCTAGCGACCTCTATAATGTGCGAGTGAACTACACTTCCTCTTAAGGAAAAAAATATAGCCATTTAACACAATAATGAATACATAGCTGTGTTTAAGAGGAGAATTGAATGGATTATAAGTGTATTTCACCTAAAAAATGGTAGAGGAAGAAAATGGACTCTAAGTAAGGCTCTTTGAGCATCATGCTTTTCCAACAGATGCTCCAATGCTAAGACAAACCCCTATTGACTATTTAGATGTAATGATGACATGAAGAAGGACCATGTAATAGTAAAAGAAGATTACCATAAGGATCTTAGAAAGACCATAAAACTCTTGGAAAAAATACAATGCAATTTAGGAGAAAATAATGTCTCTCAACCTTTAGACATAGCTGGATGTAAAAGGTAGATAATGATAAAAATGATGATGCCTTTGCTATTTCACCAATCTCTCATCTCTTCTAATAGAAACCAATGTAGCCTAGATCTAGGAAAAGCCAATGCTAGATTCTTCCAAACACCAGGTTATCCTTCTAAATCAAAGACCTCTATAAAAAATAGATGTCATTTTCCAAAGGACGTAATCTAGATCTGTAACGTATATATTTGTGAGAGAAAAACTCAACATAGATTTATAAAATCTACAAAATTTGTAGATCTCAAAAAATGTGGGATGGTATAGAGTGGTATAATATTTAGATCTAATCTCCTCTCTCCTCCCAATTAATAAACCTTAAATTCCACACAAACCACTAAAATAGATCTCCTCCATGCTACTGATTGCTACTCTCCTCTACCACACCATCCACATAAAAAATGACTGTGAGAGGGAGGAACAAGACCTACTAGAAAAATGGGAGCTCTTATTCAACAATGATGAAATTTATACAATTAAAATGGTTATGATATATGAAAACAAAATTTTCTTATTCGATCAGATAGGTCACGATTATAACATCATCCAAACAACCCTGCCCTAGTACAAAAATGTTTTGCTTAGTCCATTGGTGGATTGATTAGCTTTATCATGTAAGACATGACTTTAACCCTCTCTACTTACATAGTGATAAAATTAAAATGACTCCAAAGTATAAGTTAAGAAACTTCCATTTCTGATGATAGCGGCCATAACAGTGTAAGTTCATATGATATTTATGAATAATAATGTTGATACATACTCGTAGAACTTTAATTCTCTATAGAGATAGGTAGATCAAAGATAGATGATGTCAAATAGTAGATAATCAATTATCCTCCTATAAAAAATTATCACACTTCTCAAAAGATATCTTGTTATTGTCATGGATGGTATGGCTGACCCAAACCACTAATCCTTCTAAAATAGATGGTACCCCTATAAACACTCCCATGCCTACAGTAAAATAATCCAATGCAAAAGTAAAAAATGGAGTTTGTCCAATAAAATTCAAATCATAAAAATGCCTCTAGACAAGAATTTAAACCCTTAGATAAGCTGAGTTACAGCCAAGATTTGGTCCCAAAAACAATCTTCCAACATTGATGTTGAGTTAATCAAAACCCAACAAGAAGGAACAAACCATGGCTAAATTAAATATGTAAATATATAATAAAATGCTTGACATAATCCATTAGATAAACAATGTTGGTGAATAAGTAAAATGTCTAATCTACAAATAGGGACTGCAATAAAAAATTGTTGATTAATGGATATTGGAGGGTGATTCTAATACAATGAAAGAGTTATCAAAACTCCTCAACTAAGATCTCTCCAACGGATCATTACCATAGCCATTGATGCTTCAAAATTTACTCAAAATGAGAAAACCAATTATAAACGTGCACACAATGAGATATATAAAGGATATGAAACATAAAGAAGCATAATGATGCATGCATATTAAAATGAATAGAATTTGCTTATATGGTCAAGGCAAAGAAAAATACAAACTAAACTAGCTAATGTGGGACTCCCCACATAAGACAAAACTAGGTAAACATAAATATCTAAAGCCTAAAAAACATGAGTAAGATAATCTAACATAATATTTACATATCTTATTAGCTCCTTGGCATATATGTTATTGGTTTCATGTTGGTATATGGCATATAAGTACTTCCTATATACACATGTGTGTCACACATATTTTGAGTCTAATTTAGGTATCCTCAGATACATGATTTATTCACTTTTAGATGTTGGGTTTTCAATTTGCTTACATTATCAGGATGTTGGGAGCATCCACCTCTATTATCACATTGCATCCAAGTTATATCATTTTATGATCACTTTACATTATCATGTTTGAGATCATATATGTACTTACACATGCCTTTATCCATGCTTATACATTTCACAGTGTACTTGATATGTTTTGTACTTAAGGTTTTTTAATAACACATATATACAAGGACTAGTATGATATATTTATGTTAGTTTTATATGCTTTCATTTTTTCACTTACATGAGTGTCTTGCCTTGATATTATATTTCTTATTTGAGAAATTTAAAGTTCTACTGTTTGTATCCCCCGTGCCTTTGTTTGCCTCTTTGAAATTTAAATATGTCATTTCTTCTTGTATCTTGAAATTTGAATATGTCACTTTTTACCTTTGTGGACATTTGACTAAGTCATGTCCCTTCGATTGTGTGGAATTTATTCATGCCCCTTATTTGAGGTCTCCTTAGACCATTATCTGTTGAGTTGATTTCTAGTGATATTTTGTGTGTGCTTGATTTATTTTTGAGCTTTTACTATTACTATCTAGACATTTCCATGATTTACATCATGCATCTTAGGGCTTTATGTGATCTCATTATTTATGCTTCAATGATATATCTACCTAAACAATTTTTTCCTATAAACTACATGATAGATTCATAGTTCACATGGTTAAATTATCATTTTGAGGTAAGGTACCTACCATTTTATATTTCTCCTCACCTAAAATGTGGGTTAATACTAGTGGGGGCATGTCATATAGGCATGACTTCCACATTGCTTCATAAATTCATATTATAGTGGGGGAATGTTTTGTAAACATATTCTTCACACTTATTCAGTATTCAACATACCCAAATTATAGTAGGGGCATATTTTGGAAATGTGTTCTCCACACCTACACTAGGTATCATATTCAAATTATAGTGGGTGAATATTTTAAAAACATGTTCTTCACACTTACACCAGTTCTTAGATTTAGATGGTAGTAAGGGAATGTTTTAGAAACATGTTCTCCACACTTAAACCAATTATATGATTCATATTATTATGGGGTCATGTTTTAGAAACATGTTTTCCACACTTACATCAGTTCTCATATTCATATTTTAGTGGGGGCATGTTTTAGAAACATGTTATCTACACTTACATCAATTCTCAAATTTACATAATAGTGGGGGTATGTTTTAGAAATATGTTCTCCATATTTACACCAATTATAAATTTAAAATAATAGTGGGAACATATATTTTAAACACTTACACCAGTTTTAATTTTCATATTATAGTTGGCCATGCTTTGGAAACATCTTATCCACACTTACACAGTTTAAAAATTGACCAAAATCCATAGTTATATGATTCTAATACACATTTGTGGCATAATTATACACATTGGAACCATTTTTATGCATAGTTTTAGCATGAGACATATCTAATATACATATTTTATGTAATGTGTGCCTAATATTGTACAATAAAATTAGTTTCAAATTCTAAACACCTTTAGGGACTTATCACCCACTAGGTTGGACTTTTATGGAATATATTAAGCCAATCTACTGCAATAGTTGGTTCTCTTTTTGGTATGGTTGAGGTGATTCAATCATTGAATCTTGCCAAGGTTATTAGGTTGGACTTGATTACATTATCTAAGCTTACCATAATTATAGTGTGAGTTGACTTGATTTACTCACACTCATTATGTTATAAGTATGATTAGGTTGAATGTTTGAACTAATCTCAACTGCCAAGTAGTAACTCATCTTTTCTCTAAGGTTAGGGGCATGTGTCCTCCTCTCTCTCTCTCTCTCTCTCTCTCTCTCTAGACATATGTAATTTTTAGATTTATATTCCTCCTAGTTTTAGTTTTAGTGAATCATAATGATACATATTTTAAATCAAATTGCCAAAAGTCAAGATGGTTGCACGAATACACATGTGTACTCATAAACCTTCCCCTCTTTCAATGTAAATTATTTTAGTACACTTAGTTTTAAATTATATGCATTGATTATATACTGTAACATGCTATTGGTTATAAGTAAGTCACAATCCAAACATTGAAGTTAGACTCAAGAAAAAATAAGGTGTGTTATAAACACATAGGCACACATTTATTCTCCTTTTAACTAATAATGTCATTACTATATTAATGTAGGAGGAAATATATACACTATTTATAAATTATTTATCACCTTAGTCTTGTATAATTGAAAATACATATCATGGATGTACCTTCATCTTCTATATTGATCTCACTTCCTAAAGGCTCGCATAAACTATCTCTTTGTGCCTAATTTATTATCTCTTAGTACAAACAATGTTATTCTAATGACCCAAACATTCTATCATTTTGATAATGTTATAAACCTACTTATCTTCCATCTCCACAAGTTTTGTACTTGTGCATATTTTATATGTACCTACATATTTTTATCTTAGTCAGATGCTTATGTTGACACAAGTTTCCAATGCCCTAAGGTCATCTAATTTTAAAATTAAATGTATTCCTATGATTAGCCTAAGTTCTTTAAATGGATATACTATCAAAAGGGATTGGTATAAATATAATATCAACCCTAATTTATTAATCATCTAGAATACACCAATAATCAGTCAATAAGCCTTTCAAGTGAGAAAATATTCCATATTTCATCGTATTTCCATATCAGTCATAGGGAAAACACAACTACAGGATTGAAGTACTAAAGTAGCATTCTATGAAACACATTTGATAAATTACAAGATAGGTCACTATTGTACTTGATTATCATTCTTTACATTTTTCACATGTTATTCCCTTAACCTATAGTGCATCTAGGGATATGTGTGGCCAAATTGTGGTTTACACACCTTTATATTATATTGTTACATTTCTCTATGTTATCAGTATGGTTAGCCTATCAAATAACTATGGTTATGTGGAGTATATATAAGAGGTAGTGGTTAGTATTTTATAATCATATTGTGAATTATGTTCTTATTGCATTATTGTGTAAGTTTTCCCCTCAAAGTGGCCCAGTCATAATATTCAAGTATTATTTTCTTTCGCCATTTTTTATTGTGGATATGTTTATTTTACTCTTAATTATACAATATATAAGTCTATTATTATGAATCATCTAAGTAATTTCATTATAAGTGATATCAAAGATTTGATTTGGGTAAGTTTTTACAATGTAATTTTTTTAATATGTGGCATCCTAAGAAATAGAAGTCTAGAAAAACATAATGTTTGATTCAGGATGAATTTAATTTTTTCATTACCACCATTTACTCATGAGATTTTGTTTACAAAAAATAAAAAATAAAGAATAATAAAATTCTCTATTTTTTTCCTTATGAAAATTAACAGTCATTAGATTCATCTCTATGAGATGATGACAATAGTATATTATACCATTACACTTTTTGGGCCAAAATTTTTCAGCCTTATGCATATTAGTAGTCATTTGATTCATCTTGGCAAGGTGATCTTAATGGTATCATTTATTGATACATATTTTTCAAGTTACAACCCACTTAGGGTTTGTTCATGGTAGGGCATAACACTCATGGCCACAAAAAATGGCAAGAAATGCCTAAAAATCCTCATAAAAATGACATGGAGTCAGAAACTTCTAATCTAAGTATTTTAAATATAGTTCAATAATTGAAGTTAAAGTTACAGTGCATGGTGCAGAAATATTATCTTGATGCAATTAGAGGGGACCTCATAGGGCTGAGAGGGGACTTGAATAACTTTTAGAATAAATTACAACAAATAACTAAGTAATTGGCCAATGTTTTCAGCTTAACAATTATAAAATAACCCTCCACCACTCTAGTTTGGTTCTTCTCTTCCAAACAATCACAATGTCAACCATGGTACAAAATCATTATTTCCAAAAGTTGATCTATGCAAGTTTGATGTTAATTATCCACTCAAATGGATTACTCAAATTGAAAATTTATTAAATCTACATCAGACTCGCTATTCATAAAAAGTGGTCATGGCCTCTCAATATCTAGAACCTGAGCAGTTTATTTGGTATCACTATTTGTGTGCTCAAAACAAAAATAAGGATCTCTTGGTTTCTTGGTCTATATTTTTTAAAGATTTATATCTCAAATGTCACACCAATGTCTCAAAAAAATACTTCAACCAAATAGCTAAGTTTCACCAAATTGAGACTGTAAAGGATTACATTCATCAAATTTAGAATTTATCCTTATGTGAGGCAGATATCACTGAGGAAAATTTGACTAACCTATTTTTAGGTGGACTCAAAGATATAATCCAATTAGAGGTTCATATGTTTCATCCTAGTAATGAATTTGAATCCATACTAAGGAGATGTCTGGCTAAGGAAAAAGAGTTGATCAAATGAAGACTTTTCACTAATTTTCATGAACATACTTTCGCAACACCATCATTTCTATAGCCTACCTAATTGACACCTCAACAAATTGAGGAAATGCATGTAAAAGATTTATGTTTTGACTATAATATAAAATGGAGCAAAGCACATCAATGTGATAAAAAGAAGTTATTTTGCATTGAATTTTCCAATGAGGAGGAAGAAGATGATGAGGACTAAGGGGCAAGTTTGGAAGAACCTAAGGATGAACTTGAAGATTATCAACCTAATATTTCTTGTCATGAACTTTTAGGTATTATTGCTCCTCAAACTCTTAAGGTGGTGGGTTTCTTGAAGAAATAGAATATGAAAGTGTTAATTAACTCTTGGAATACACATAACCTTGTTAACAGTAAGTTGGATACTCGTTTAAATTCCTTCATTTATCTAACTATATAATTTTAGGTCATGATTGTAGATGGTAGTACTGTCAATAGTTATGGAAAATGTCATAGCATTAAGCTTATTATGGGAGTCTACTTGTTATATTCCCCCATGTTTGATATTCCCATGAGAGGAATTGAAATTTTTTTAGAAGTGTAGTGGCTCATCACTTTGGGCACTATTGGGATGAATTTATAAGAACAATTAATGAGGTTACATTCATAAGGCATGACCTTTGAAATTCATGGATTATAGGAGAAATCTACACAACTGGTTAGTTCTTGTCAAATGATGAATTTTATCAAAAAATCTGTTGAGGGATTTGTGTCATGATTATTTTCCACAGAGGTTCAACCAAATGATGAGTCTACACAACTTGATTTTTAAAGGGTGTTGGATGACCATTTTGTTATTTTTGATGAAATGACAAAATAACTTCCTTCATGTCATGTACATGATCATGAAATTGGGACCATTCTAAGAAGTACAACACCAAACATCAGACTCTATAGGTATCCCTATGCCCAAAAGAGTGAAATTAAAAAGATAGTACATGAGATGTTGCAAGTAGGAATCACTTGACATAATAAAATTCAATATTCCTCCCCTATGGTCATGGTGTGGAATAAGGATGACACTTGGAGGATTTGCCCAGACTACAAAGAAATCAACAAGTACACCATTAAAGATAAGTTTCCTATTCTAATAATTAATGATTTTCTAGATGAATTACATGGTGTTGTTTATTTTAACAAGTTAGAACTTCATTCTAGGTATCATCAAATTTGAATCTGTAATGAGGACATACCTAAAACCAATTTTATAACTCATGAAGTCCATTATGAATTTATGGTCAGGTTAAGTGTATGAGGATGGGGAACCAAAAAGTGGATTTTTTTTCAAAAAATAGAACCACAGACATGGTTATTAAACACCGTGTATGTAGTTTTCAAGTGGCTTTATGACATAGGCTCAATAATCATCAAGATAAAAAAATGTACCTAGTTTTATACGTATAAATTGCATATACAATGTGACCATGTATGTACTTCTATCATTCTAAAACTAAATAAAATCATTGATGCCATTCCTTAGGCCTTGATGAAAACCATGAGTAGAAGAGAAGAAACAGATACACATAACTATGTCAAATAATAAACACTTTGGTAACCCAAATTTGACAATGGCACATTGGAAGATAGGTATACAAATGTATTTTATTGCATTTACAAATAAAATTAGTTAATTTCATGGCATTTTTCATGAAATTGTATATATGTTTATGTTTTGTTATTACATGCAGAGGCAAATAGCACTAAACAACAACCTAACCCTCTTATCCCTCCTTACCCACAAAAGCATATTATCCCTCCTCACACATAAAATCCTCCTAACCCTCCTATAGTTCCTCAAGGCCCCCAAGGTAATCAAGAGGATTTAACAACCCATATCATTAAAAATAAGATCAAACTTGAGAATTTGATTATGACATTGATGGATACCTATGAAAATAATCCCCATTGAATTTCTTTGGAACAAACATTAATAGGTGAATTTGAGTCATTAACAGGTCAAATTGATAGGTAGGTTGACTATATAAAAAGATGTATGGTATATTACTCTAAAAAATTATCTACAACCACTATGAAAGATAAAATATAACCAAAGCCCAAATTTATGCCTTATTCATTGATGGGAAAACTAGTGTACCACTAAATGTGATGGATAAATGGATTCTAATCCACTAGTTCACTCACCATTTGATCAAACTAAATTTTTAGGACTGATGATGGGTGGTCTTTGATCACCTACCTTACAAAAATAATGAGGTCCTAATGTACTTTTTGAGAAAATTATATTTTGAGTTTGTATTGAATAAAATTCCAATCTATTGTTATTTCTTAGATTTATTTGGTAGATGAAAGGTCTTTACGTAAGATAATCTAGGTACATATCATGCACCTAATTAGCCTACAAGAGTGTATATTGATAAACTACATCCTCCTGATACCCTACCCTCTATAGTTAAGGATATTTTAGATATTGATACTTTGCATGCACTTAAGGCACTTACTAACACCTTTGTTTACCATACGAGCTAGATTTCTCATACTCCTACTGACAAGGGTGGATATTGTTAGGCTTCATCTAGCACCACCACCTAACAAAATCTCTATTGTAGATCATGTGGTACTAAATAAAATGGACCTAAAGAGGAGGAAGATATTGTGAAACCCACTCATTGTGGTATTTTTGTGGGCCTAGATGATATCCACGTCACTATGTTTCACCCATCTACATTTGATCTAAACACCTTGGTTGCAACTTCATAGGTAGCTTTATTATTTTAATTGTTGCAAAAAAGTGTCAGAATTGTTAAATTTAAAATATTTTTATAATTTAAAAGGTAATAATTAATTTTCATGTAGAAATATAAATAATGTATATGAATTTTTTTATGTTGCATTAGTATTTTGGATGCCACACAAGCATGTTTGTTTCTTCTACTATGCTTGTGTATACCTATACAGAGGTGACTTTTAGTAATTAATTAATGTTATGGTTTATTATGCATGTATGGTGTTGTATATAAATTTTGAAGTGACAACCAATGATATTTTGTTTGTTGAGTTGATGACCACACTAGACAGTCTACCATCTATTCAGAAGGGAGAAAATGTAGGTGTTTTTGCTATGATTTCATCTTCATAGAAAATCATAGAGGTACATGAGAGTTATTATAATATTTAAGTGTAAATATGGTTGTGTTTTTTAATTTTCTTTTATAATTATGAAAATAACTATTGCAGGAAATAATTTTCTAAGCAAACTCCTCCAATGATATCTTCTGGTCCTGATGAATGATTAACATACATGACATGGTATAGTTGATAATTTAATTTGTAAATTTTTATATTATATTTCAATGATTTAGTCATCTATTTTAAATATTTATGAGCTAATTTTGAATATATATATATATAGACACACACACACATTTATATGGACCCAACCCTTCCATTATCATGATCACATCACTAGATCCTATTGGTGATCTATTTCACACTCTTGTTCACCAACATGAGTTGATCATTGACCCAACTGAGCATTAATCCTAAATTGAGTGTGATTGCTAACTTACGGTAAGTGTACCTATTAATTATTTTTATATCATTTTAAAATGTAACTTTATAATTTTTTAAGTATCTTGATTGATTACATGTAAATTTGATGATAATATTTGCATATGAACAGTTGGATCTATAGGTGAGTTTTGAGTAGAGGAGGACTCATATTCAGGAAGATCTGACATCTCTAACTATGAGTAAGGCATCCAAAGGAGAGCCCTATAAAATTGAGGAAAAGAGTGGTATGTATTTTGATGATTAGGATCATGTCTTATGACATTTTTTAGTATGCCTATATGGCTTGATGTATATTTTTTTGCATTGTATGCCTATATGAAATTGACCTAGGATAGTGTATCACTTATGTTCAAATTTTGTATACCTTTGTATAGATATAATGGATATTATATACATTATATATTGTTCAACATTTCACTTCATAAATATTCTTATTGATTTCAGGTTTTAGATTTTGTTTTAATTTATTGTATATTTGATTATATGTTCACATCATTGTATGCTTTAAAAGTTTTTTTAACATTAAAAATCTACCTTGCAGTGATCATAGAATATATTTTTTTGAAGTAGATACATCTATTTTTGTGTTATGGTTTGGTTTGGTTAGTTTTTAAATAGATTAAATATAATACAAAAGTTAATTTTATTATAATTATGGAAAATACATTATATATATCATATATTATAAGTGTGTGTTTTGAGCTTTGCTCTAGGAATTTCTAATTTTTTCCATTTTTTGTCTGTGTTGTTGCATTAAGTAGAATTGACAAGTCAGTAGGCTATCTATTTGTAAATAATATGTTTCTCATCTAATATCTATTTTTGATAAGGCCAACCATTATGTAGTTTTTTATAACTGTTATTCCTTTTTAATAAAATTCATTCATCAAGGACATATTTGGATGCACATGAAGCTCTTGAGGTTCAGCAAGGATAAAAGTAGATAGAATTTTTGACGCAAGCATCAACCCATTAATAGAGGATCATGTTTCCAACATTAAAATGTTTTGGGAGATACAATAAAATAATGTATTTATAAAAACACTAAAATACCTTTGGTGCATAAAGTGTAATGAGGAGAGGCACAATTTTTTTTTTGCATATGCTTCAATGTAAAGGTGGTTTTCATTACATGTGCGGTCTATCACAATGCATGAATAGACTATCATACATATCCTTATATGATAAATTTAAATACCAATGATTATACTCATTCTTATAGACTATTATACTTGTATACTATTACTTCTTGAACATAATAATATTCTTCTAAGTGTCTGCAAATGACCATGAATTCAAAAAATAGGGTTGTTTGAAGGTTTCAAGTACTTAAACCTTGAAACAATTTCAAATTATCCTTAAATTGAATTTATTACTATTTATTTAGGCAAGGATAATATTAATATAAAAAATATAACCAACATATCCATTTTAGTTTCAAGAAAAGTAAGTTTCCTCGTACATAAAACCCCGTTACCATGGCAGATTGTTAATAAAAATTTATTTCTTATCTCTAGTTCCTCATGGATGAAACATTACATCACCAACACATATAGGATGGTGATTTAATCTTATTACCATAATATTGTAATTTTATTACACTCAGTTAAGAGATGGAGCATCTACTTGGGCCTCAAGATGACATTTCCCTATATGCAACATGCAAGACATACTGAAATATCTCTATCTTAAGTGGATCATGAGTGAAAACTAACATTGCCACCACATCATGTGTGGGGATTAACCTATATGAATGCATTATTATCATCTTATTATGCCTGTTTAGGATATGGATAACCTATTTTAGCCTCAAGACCACTTATCCTTACATGGCAAAACTGGTGTTTTTTTAGGCAAACTTTGGATAACCATAAAATAGAAACCATAAGTTGTATCCATAAAATAAAATAACCATCATATGTGTGTAAAATTAATATACTTTCACCCCAAATATATCATATTTAAAATCAATTAAGAACTTGTGGCAAAGGATTCATTGATCAGTTCTAAAATGCAACTTTCATGAAGTTAAGAGATAGATTATTTGCTTCCAATAGACATTTCCACTTATGAGACCTCTACATCAAAATAAATCACTTAAAACACATATTTATGTGAAATTTACATGCATTCCCATATCCATGGCCCTTGAATCCATGTGGATACTCTTTTTTCCAATAATTTTGGCCTCGGGGACCATTGACAAGAAATGTTGTTAAGATGCAAGCCACAGTGTGAGATCTCTATCTCTCAAGGCTCATGGGTGAAAATTGACATCTCCACCACATCAAGGGTGTACTTTAACCTCTAGGAACCAATTATTTACATATGAGTGACCCTAATTAGGAGATAGAGCACCCATTTTGAACTTAAGACCACTTGTCCATAGATGCAAGATGCAATCTATAGCGAAAGAACTCTATTTGTGGGGTTCATGGGTGAAAATTTACATTTCCATCATGTTGGGGGTAGGGATTAACCTCTAGGAATATATTCCTAGCATTTGAGTATACTTGGTTAGGATATGGAGCAATTGTTTTATCCTCAAGGCCATTTATCCGTAGATGCAAGATGCAAACCATAGTGTAAGATCTATATCTCGAGGGGATTATGGGTGGAAAATGACATCAAAACCATGTATGGAGTGTGAATTAACCTATAGGATTGCATTATTGACATCTGAGTATGTCTTATTAGGATATGGAGCACCTGTTGTAGCCTCAAGACCACTTATCCCTATAAGGCAAAACTAGTGTTTTTAAGGCAAAATTTGGACAGCCATAAAATGAAAACTTTAAGTCATATCCACGAACCCAAAAAACCATCATGTGCATGTCAAATTCATATAATTTCAACCCAAAACTCTTTGATTATAAAGCATCAAACAAATTATGACAAAGGATTCAGTGACTAGTCTAAAAATGCAACTTTCTTGGCATCTAAGTACAACTGGCTAGGAGACAAAACACCCACTTAGACCTCAAGACCACTTATCCCTAGATGAAATATGATTCTATATTAATGGTTCCAACCACATGAATTCGGAATCATTTACATGAATTGAAAGATAAAATAGTCAATCATCTACATGAACTCAAAGTTTTTCTTAGCTTCAAGAATATGGAATTGTCTACTAACAGTGCCAACGACATGAAGGTGGAAGCTAATTTGGCACCACTAACCTAAAAAAATATTTTAATTTACAATTAAATTGAAATTTATATGTAATTCCTAATAAATAAATAAAATTTGATAACATTAAAGACATTTGCATTTGAGAAGTCAACATACCATGGGATTTCAATCTAATGAACCACTTGGATCTTCTCTATTCTTTATAGTACTAATAATTGTTTCATGATAATATTCATGAAACTTCCATAGATTCCTTTTTAATTGCCTACCCTTATATTTGTGCAACTAAACATTCGTTAAAAGAGTCAAATTTGAATAATGGAGTATCTTCCTATGTACTTCATAATCTTTAAACAACCATACATTTGAATTTTTGATAGGATATCATCAAATCCAAGTTACAATAACTACCATAGACCCAATTTGATAGTGAATTTTTTCAGCATCTATGACTACAAAAGTCAAAATCTATTTTCTTATACACAAGCACAAGTAGAAGTATGTCCCATCCTCATTATCCTCATCTACAATAACTACATAAACATGCCCTATATCATAAAATAAAACATGATTTATGAACATGATCTATTGATATATTTACCTAGTTTAGTACATCAAAAACATGTTAAATAGATGGTACCTAGTTTCACTAGATTAGATGCATATTCAAAGTCATATGATGATATCATCTCTATAAGTTGTAATGCTAGTGGACCCTGAAAAGTGTTAATTGGAAGTAGAGAAATACAACTCCATCTATCCACCCATTTTTGTGACTTGCACTCATTCCAAACAAATTCAATGTATGTGTAACAAAATCATGCCATGTGTCTTGTATGAACCATCCAATAACCCATGTTTGAGATATGAAGTGAGTGTAACTCACTTGATCCTATTATTATCATACAATATTCATACTTTGCCAATTTTTCATCCTTTATCAACCAAAAATATCTATTAACAATGGAATTTTGTTGATCACAATGGTCCATAAGTTCATTACACCATTCAACTATGTTTTTTGCATTTTTCAAATTAGTGACCTCTTCAAACTTCAACTCCTCTCTTACAAGCATTATTTTGACACATGTTCCTACACCACCATGTTCCCCTTTTCCATGGCATTATTTAATAAAATTCTAAATACATTATACACCAGTGGTCACATACATCCTACTCAGCCAATAGAACATCTATGCAATCTTAAATTATGATGTGCAATTATCTCTCCAAATATAATATTGATTGAAATTAATGTTTCTTTCACTCAGCTTACCATAAAACATCTAAAAAAATTATTGTCACTCAATTTTACATCTTTGGAGGGGTATTTTAAGACACCTCCAAATTTAGTGAAACATTGGATTACCTCTAGGCCTATGGATTGCCTATAATAGAGGTAAACCTATAGATTAAAGGGTTAGCTCCCTTGGTTTATCTATTGAAGCTCATCATCTAAACTACTAGTTCATTTGGATGAAAAGGGAGAGAGAAAACATAAAGTAAACTATAATAATTAGGTGATGCACTAATTTTTACTTGACCACTACTAGCCAACTATAATGACACTTCAAACAAAATCATAACCTGCACATGACACTACTCCAAAACTAACATTTGCATTAGTATTTCTCATGGAATTTTATGAAGCAAATGTAAGCAAAGAGGACAAAACACAAGGTCATGAATCGAAACTAGTGAAAATAAAATTCACTATAACTCATGAAACACTTCATTAGAACACTTCAAGATATCTATAATATACTTTCAAAGATGAATATGAATGCAAACAAGGACAACATGCTAAGAAAGAAAATCTATCACTTAGCAAGTTCAACTAGTTAACAAGCACATTGAAACAAATCATAGAGAAGGTAAAACATATCATTATTTATTTATCATGGGATGAAAATGAGTATATATTCACTATACTCAGGTGGAGGATACAAACTCATCCAAAAGTTGCTCAATATATAAAGTGAGAGAGAAGAGAAGAAGGTGTGGTAGAAGAAGATTGAAAAGTGTCCATGAAAGTTAAAACAATAATGGGAGTTATTATATAGTAAAAATATACCTATAAGTCCATGTGTATCACTCCTAAATCATCTCCAACCATCCAAGTGGCATGGGGGTTATAAACTTGCTTGTCACCTTGACTAACTCCTTGAAAATTACCCTTATTTGCATGAAAAGAGTGAAAAATGTACTTTCCAATAATTAATTCATATTGAAATTATGTGAAACAACTCCTTTAACATATGACATGCATTAATAAACTTATATATCCTACCATTCCATCATTCAAGTGCATAGGTGTCTTGAAACTCTTCAATTCCCATACTTAGATTGGTCCAAGTGGCCCAAAACTCAAGTGCACATTATTCAACTCATCTAAACCAAATTAATGGTCGTATAATATGTTATTATGTCTTAAAAAAACCATTTTGGTTCTTGTACCAACTCCCAAAAACTCATTTTTTCCATAATCCCTCATTAGGCTTAGTTTCCTTGTAGCCCTAAAACCCTATAAACCTCCTTGTGTAGGGAGTTGTGCAAATGATATTGGGAAACCAAGGGAATATTCTAGGACCTAGGATGGATTTATATCTCCATGTAAATTTTCATCTTCATACTCTAAGTGGAATTCTATCTTTTCTACCTTTCTCTCTCTTGAATTAGGCTTCAATTAGGCCTCCTTGCTTAGGAACCTATTTTATTTCTCTAGACTTATACCACACAGTTTAAATCAGCCAAAATCATGTGATTCAATTTGCTCAGTCCATAAACAACCTCCATGTCAATTTTTGGGTCTTAACACCCTATGGAAGTGGCTCTATGTGATAATGTAGTGGACAAAAACATAGCAGTAAAAAATGTAGCAGTAAAAACGTAGTATGACAAAAAAGTAGGATGACAAAAACATCATGAGGACAAAACATAGTGAGTAAAAACATATTGGTATTGGTAATGTCACAAAAATGTCATGAAGAGCATAATTGGAACATTTTAGTGATTATCACATTATTTATTTATCATATAGTTCATTTTGGTGATAATAGTTAACATTTCATGGTAGAAACATAATGCACCAAATTTACAATCAAAATAATAGAGGAAAATGTGATTTCATGAGTTTGGACCTTTATTTGAAATTTGGGTCATCTTTATGACATTACCAATAATGCTACATTTTTTCCTTGTTATGTTTTGTCCTTGCGATGTTTTGTCATACTATGTTTTTACCACTATGTTAATTATAGCTACATTTTTTACCACTAATTTTTCATAGGATGCCAATGCAAACAAATAAATGGCCTTACCACCTAGTCTTATTTTTAGCCAGTTTGAGATTACCTTAGAAAATGAGCCTAGTTTGATCACCTAAAGAGCCTTTTGTAAAAAATTTTAGAATTCAATGGCTAGGAAAACTCCTAAATGACCTCAATCCATGATTTAGAAGCTCTCCCATTCTTAGAACACCTAAAAAAACACCAAAAACATGAAAAAATAGGGTATTCATGGAATTCCATACAAGTGATGTTAGCATAAAAGTTCATTTGGATAACCTCCTTGGACTCATCAAAAACATACAAGAGGTTTCAAGATTAAAGTATGTAATTATATATTCATTTGATGTCTTTTTTCCATGGCTAGTCACGGAGACCATGGATACATGTTATAACTCATAGAATCCCTATGTACCAAATTTTAAATCATGATCATGCATTTAGAGGCCTCAACACTTCAAATTCTCAAGACTAGTTATAGGCCTATGATTGTGATTGATTGTGTGTGATTTGACTGACTATCTATAGGTTTTAGAAATTCAACTTTGATTAGTCCTATCTAGTTCCATTTTGGTTTCAAAACTCCTATCTTACCTCTTATCAACTAAGATACAAACCTCATAGTCCTTTACATTTACTATCCCTTATTTTAAGCCTAAGGTTTGCATGTGCTCCATGAATCACTTGACTTTCATTTGAGTTTGAGACCTCATCTAATAATCCAGTAGCTTCCCTCTTAGTATTCTTGAACTCTGGGTTGATAGTCTTTAATTAGGTTTTAGAAACCTCTCAAACAAACCTCTATTCATTTATTATTTAGATTAGCAATAGCCCATTATATATTTCCTACCGGTAGATGCTCATTAGGGATACTTAACTATGTGATGTATGTTTCAAGGTCTTACCCTCACATCATTAACCTCCTCAAATTTCATGACCATGGTGGAGGTTCCAATTAGGTTCAAACATCTCCAAACATGCTCCACCCCTGACTTAAGGTTTGATCATAACGTAGCCTCTATTAGCAACCTATAGGTGTGTGTTTGTTATCTTGAATGCACCTATGAAACGTATTCCTCATCAAATTTATTGACCTTTTCAATGGATTTTCACTTGAATAAATATTCAAAATAGGTTTCAAAAAATTGATCAATACACACTACCCTTATCTTTACATATGTAATCGAGTTGTTTCTCAAATAGGCCTATAGCTACCTATTATGGTCTATGTTTGGAGTTACGACTACATTTCTTAGGCTTGAGATTTCATAGTCATAAAAATATCCCTCTATATGATTATTGTATTGTATTTAGTCTCAATTAGGCTCAGATCCTCTCTCAATACTTTTTCCATTCTCTTTACTAGGTCTACTATCAGTCTATGTCATGTAGCCTGTAGGTGTTCTTTAGGCATAAGACTATATATTGGGTTTTAAAACCTCACTTTCACACAAATGGACTTTTAATTTCCCTTGAATCTACTTGAGGTCTCTAATTAAGTTAAATAGCCCTTTAAACATGTCTCAACACCTCTGCTAACACTTCAAACCACTTGTCTTTGCTCATTCTATACAAGGTACCATAGGTACTGTCATAGACTATCACCTAAGTCCATTATCCTCTTGATTATTAAAGTAACTTAACAGTCTCTTTAAGTGCTTGTATCACCTATAATGGGGTTGGTATTTATGTGTTTGAGACATTCTAGTGTTAATTTTTCATTTATTTTGGTCCAAAATGTGGACCTATAGTCTTAGGCCTTATAGGTCACTATGGAATGTAAGGTTTACATAGAGACACTCTTTAAAATATTGAACTCCTTTAACATTATCAAGATACAAACCTATTTATTTTCATCCATTATCACTAGTTTAATGGCCTATAGGGTCTTATGACAAGGATCTTATGTCGCCCCCTTCAACTCACCTAATTGATCTTGTACTGACTATACACAGTCAGCCAATGGAAAAGCTCAGTGAGTTGAGAATTAGAGTATCTAGTCAATTAGAAAAAAATTTATGATGCTTGTGACATGTTTATATATAATTTAATACATGAATATATGAACTAGGACTCTCCATGACACCTTATCATCTCTTATAAACTTCACAGTCTGTACAACATGCATATGGAGGAAAAAGTTAATCCTATTTGAGTGTGCATATGGGATCATATCTTCATATGTTCTTCACTTCCATTAGTAAAACACTATCTAAAAACTATATAACATGATGTATCACTAGTAATTTATCCTAAATTATCAATCAAACTCTAGTAGACTTTTTCAAACACTAACAATGTCTCCAAAATCAAGCATACTTGAAGGATATGGGACAAAACACATCTCAGGTAAATGAATATGGACTCTATGAAACTAAGGGTGTTTCCATGAACATTGAAGCATTATAAACCTTTGAGAATCAATATCATGAATAGGAAATAAGAACTTACAACATAATCCACTAGAATAACCTGTACATCAAGACATTCTTTTTCTAAGTGAAATAAACTCATAGAGATGAGTTAGATGATGAATCCACAAGAAAAGGATATCCAAGACCTCTAAAAAACACCCTCAAAATCATTCGTCTCCATAGAGTTTTAATCCAAATAAATGTGTGCAAGATATACCCCTCTCGAATAAATAGGCCATAGTGACTTATTGTCACACTTCGTGATCATTCATGAATTAGAAGCTATCAATATGCAAAAAAATGCTAATTATTTAAAGCTTACTTAGACCCCTACCAATGGACAAAGTTTCATCTCCTAACTCCCTCTCTCCTGGCTATACCATTCAATGCAAATTTGCCTTCCTAAACTTGTGAAGGTAGCGATGGAGGAGAAAAGCCATTTGGAGTGTCATTGCAACTTGAAACTTGTTCCAGGGATGTAAAATGATCTAACTGATCCCAATGAACACTTATAAAATATTTTCAACTAAAAATAAATCTTTTAATGCCATATAAGTTTTTAAAAAGTGTCATATTGTCAATATTAGACATTGAAATATAGGTTCTGTCAAATTATAACTATTCATAAACCATCTCTAACTTTTTTCTAACACTTGGGCCATTTTTAATCTTCCTTAAACATTCTCATTGATGTGGCATGTCCAACTCTTCTTCGTGGGCCAAAATATGATTTTTTGCAAGAGTCAAATAAAAGTTATAGCATGATAATATGACATTAAATACACCTCAATAACCTTTTTATAATAACCCTAAACTATATTATAATTCTGACCATATTTGACCATTCTAAGACTTATAATTGACCATAGGACTAGATAAGTAAACCTAAGACTAGAACTTAGGCAATGCTAGACAAGGGTATATATGACCATATAGGACTATTTAAGACCACTTGATACCATGACAAGACCATGAAAAACATTATACACCTATATGAAGTTTCAACCTATAAGGGGTGACCAATTTTGACTTGGGGTCAAAATTTGGTCAATAACAACCTTACACATACTCTAAAGAATGTGTTCGATCATTGCTAACATATAAGTTATACTCCATTAATATTTTTCTATCATTATCTATACTATAAATTTAATTCATGAAAAATATATATACAGAAAGGATTCCCAATTTGTTATGAAGTTCATCTACACTCATCCTATGGGGTTTCTAGCTCTAAAAAAGAAATTTAGGATCTTAGAGATTGTATATGAATCTAATATAACTAATACAATTACCAGTGATACAAATTAGAATCCCATAGAGGTCCCAAACTTTGTACAAAATATCATCCCCCAAATCTACTTATATAGCTTATACCATCTGATTGAAATGTGCATTCGCTAGCTTGTGGATGGAGTGATGGGAGAGAAAAGTGATTTTCTACAAATTTTGGATCCATAAATTCATTCCAAGATTTTTATTTACCTATAAGATATTAAAGGACACCTATGCAACATTCTTAATTACACGTGACTTCAAAAAGTTTGTACAACTTCTTTAACTCCTCAAATTAGTATCAAAAATCAAGAATCTAACTTTGTTCTAATTCCTTTGATAGGTGTGATAGTTGAGTAACTACTCCAACAAACTTGGAAGGTGTATGGTATATATTTTTTTCACTTAGTGAACTTTGTGACATCTAAAATGTTAACCAAAATCACCCTTTTCACTCATTTTCACCACCCTCAAGCTAGTAAATGAACCTTAGGTATTCCAAAACTTCATGAAATGTTATGAAAATATGTTTAACACATGAAATTACATTAATAAACCCCTAATAACCTATGATAAAACTTGACCATGACTTATTCCTCCATGACATGCCTAAATCACTATATGACTACAACATGATTTTACCTTGACTTCTCTAAAATAATCTTAAACCATGCTAACAAGGTTCAAATTTGGTCAAATGGGGTCAAATGTTATCCTTTTTTGCATTCATATTTAGCTTTAAAAGTTTTTTGTAAGTATTTTGAAGTGTTTTAATGAAGTTTTTCATTAGTTTTAGTGAGTTGTCTCTTCACTAGTGTCAAATCATGAACTTTTTTTTAGTAATCCTAGCTTAAGATTTCTTTACAAACCTCCATGATAAATACTAATGCAAAGGGAAGTTTTGGATTAGAATCATGTGCAAGTTAGGCTTTATTTTTAACTATCATTGTAATTGGTTGGCAGTGGTTAGGTTATAATTGGTGCATCACCTTATTAGGATAGTGTACTTTATGTTTTATCTATCCCTTTTCATCCAAATGACTTATTAGTTTAGGTGATGCACTTCAATAGATAACCTAATGGAGCTATTCCTTCAATCTATAGGTTTATCTCTACTATAGGTAACCCACAGACCTAGAGGTAATCCAATGTTTCACCCACTTTCGATGAGGCTTGAACTACCCCTCCAAGGGTGAATGATTGAGTAACAATAATTTTAGAATGCCCAGTGGGACTATTGTCTCAATCACTTCTTGTCAAGGTGAATGTTGGTCTTGACAATATAACAGTTTTATAAGTGTTCTTCACTCATCATGTAATGACTCCACTAAATTTAGTATCTGGTTATAGGCCAAGTTTTCTTATTTATTCTATTCATGCTTCATGGTCCTTACCAAATTAGCTACTAGTAAAAGTAATCAACCTTCATGTTCACTCCCTCAACCTGAACTCCCTCTTGAAGTTTGGTACCATGAGCCTATCTTGACATTTGAAGAGCAATAATATTTTGAAAGTCAAGAAGAACAAGAGAGTGAATAAGAGTTTGAAGATAACATGGCTAGGAAACATGTTTTCCCAACCTTCAATACTAAAAATCCCATAAACCTCAATGTCTATAATGATATCCCTCCCAATGCCACTAAGAGTGTTTTCACTTTCAATGGGGAATGTCCTATCACCCCAAGTGAGCATATTAGAGACATATCTAACTTATATAATTTCTATAATATCACTGAAGACAACATTACATCTATATTAGTTACTCTCTTACGGGGAAATCCCTTGATTGGCATAGAACATTGTTAGGAGTATGTATCACTACTTAAGATGAATTTGGGGAGTTATTGACTCAAAGGTTTGAAGATAAAAGTGATCACACATCACTCATACATCATCTAAATATTAATCAAATAGGGATTAAGGATACTATGCATGATTTCAATGAGAGGTTTCAAATAACATGGAATAGGTTGCCACCTCCCATGAGAACCCCTACAAGTTTTGTTTTCCCAACAAACCTTAGAGTTATTGGGACTGAAAAAACTATCTTGTTGTAGTCCATGGGTGGGTACACTTTTCCTTAAGCCTATGATAAATCCATTAAAGTTGAGAGTGGTTTGATTTAATCCACTAAGCTCCTTCCAAATGTATCTATGCCTATTTAGCCTAACTTTTTGGCTAATAATCCAATTCTTTCTCTAATTACAAGTTCAAACAATAATTCTATATCTTCCCTAGATAAATCAAATGATGCCATTGATTTAGATGCAAAGTGTAAGGCCTTAGAAGGTCATATTATACAACAAAATCAGCAACTTGGTGCTAACCAAAACCCTTACTACATCCCTACACAAGCAAGTAGATTTCTAACTCAACATAATATTCAAAGAGAAGAGCCTTTGGATATTTTTAAGATGTGAATTCAAGTCCAAACAATCATCCTCCAAGACCACAAGTTGTGAATGCAAATATGGTAGCCTCTACAAGTCTTGTACCACCTTAAAATCAAAACTTGGGAAGGGTGACTCAAAGTAATTCATTACCTAAAGCTCAAGTAACTTCATTACCTACAAGGATGAAATAAAAGGTGAGTATTCCATCTTTAAATATCATTGGCTCTTTGAGAACATAAAGACTAGTATATCTCTTTGGGAGGTACTTCATATACCCGATCAAAAATAACTACTTCAAAAGTAGTTATCCCAAATCGATATAAATCCTCAAGAATCAAGACATGGTGATATATCCCTCCACCTATTCACATTATTTAACCCTCCACCAAATCTTAAAAATCCCCCACCTTTCTATTTGACCCTCATTATGGGAGACAAGCTATTTCATAATTGCATTTGGATAGTGGGGCAAACACTTTAGTTATACCCCAGTTGGTTGCAGACAAGTTAGGCTTGAAATATGATCCATGTATCAAAGGAGTATTAAATATTTATGGGACACTAACCAATTCAATATGGATCATCAAATTTTTTAAGGTTTTCTTGCATGACTCTCTAAACTTTTGAATCTTACAAGACATAGTGGTGGCAGATCCACTTGCCCACTTTACTATTTGCCTATAAATGGACTTCACCACCAAGATATGAGGATATATTTTTTTTGATCAGTCCTTCTTGTCCTTTATAACAAGGTATGAAACAAACATGACTATAAGGACACAACCATTTGCCAAGTTTCACATTGATCCATATATGGAATCTAGCTCCAATTTAAAATGTATTATCCATGAAGAAAATGAGCATGATATAGATGATGGGGCATCTTTCAACATTGAAGGTATATTTGATTTATTTATATATTATTATGGTGATAAAAATTATGATTATGATCCATATACTTTCATTTAAAGGATAGACCTTGGAACATACATCATTCATGATGAAGGTGATGAACATTATGAGGTAAGCCTTGATGATCTTTTTCAACAAGCTATTGAGGGTAACTATCTTATTGATATGTATGATGATGATGAGTTTAAAAGTATGATAGAGCATGATGATAAGGAATACAATGAATTCTACCTACCCAACATGGAGTTCATGAATGTGATAGTAATGAAGATGAAGATGATTTATGGCAGTAGTTTCATGCTATATTACAAGAGTTTAAACAAGTAAGGCAAGCCTTCCTCAAAAGAAGAATGAGATTGAGAATAAGGTCATTGATGGACATATTGAGCATAAAAAATGGTTTCAAGACATTATAAATCAATTTGCATTCATAAAGTAGTGCAATGAAGCCAAGGTAAAAGTTGTTGTCAAATAGTAGCCTAGGCCTCAATCTGATGTTGAGACCCTTATATACATGATTGATCAATAAGAACAACAATATGATAATCTTAGACATCAGATATATCATTATCTAGATGAATTTTAAGTTTACAAAGTATTCATGACTCCTAAGAATCAAAATGACAATCACCAAATGATCATGAAAGAGGAAAAACAAGATGTATTGTCAAACAGTCCTAAAAGAGAGCTTGGAGAACCATTCCATGGAATTTCAAATGGTGTACTTTCAGCTAGAAGAGGTCCTATGATTGGTACCTATTTTGATTATCTTCACATGAAATAACATTTTAACAAGCATCCATCATATGGTTAATTACTCTCATAGAGCAGTTGTGACTCAAGAAAAATCCTCTTTGATCTTGGTTAAAACAAGAAGTGTTTTATCACCTCAAACATGTTTCAAGGTCTGTATATATTAGGTTAGGTGTATTTTTTGAGTATTTTATGTGTGATTTTACCTAAATTCTTTGATCATAGTGCGTGTTTCCTTATTTTTGTGTGTTTTGTGTGAGTTTGAGGTCTTTTGAAGGCATGCCAATTTTAGATTGAGAAGAAGAGTGACTCTATTACATTGAAGGAGAAGGATACTGGTCCATGACCATTGCAGGAATTCTACCCCCATGAATCACCAAGAATGTTGACCAAATTTTGACCCCAAGTCAAAATTGGTTACCCCTTATAGGTTAAAACTTCATAGAGGCTTATGACATAGATCTTATGTCACCTCCTTCAACTCACCTAACTGATCTTGTACAGACTATACAAACTTAGCAAATGCAAAAGGTTAGTGAGTTGGCAATTAGAGTATCTAGTCAATTATAAATAATTTTATGGCTTAATCAAGGTGTTTATAGTCCATTGAATACATGAATTTATGAAATAAAGATCTCTATTATTCCTAATCATCTCCCATCAACTTCATAATATGTACAATATGCATATGGAGGAGGGAACTGTGAATCCTATTGGAGAGTGTGCATATGGGCTCATATCTTCATATTTTCTTCACTTCTAGGAGTGCAAACATATCTCAAAACTTTACACCATGATGTATCACTAGTAACTGATCCTAAATTATCAATCAAACTCCAATATACATATTCAAACATTAATAATGTCTCCAAAAATAAGCATACTTGAAGGATATGGGTTAGACCACATCTTAGGTAAAATAACATCGAATCCATGAAACTAAGGGAGTTTACATGAACACTAAAGCATTATGAACCTTTCAGAATCACTGTCATGAAGAGGAAATAAGAAATTGTTGCAGAATCCACTAGAACAAATTATACATCAAAACATTCTTAATCTAAGTTAAATAAACTCATAGAGATTAATTGGATGATGAAACCACCATGAAATTTAGATCCAATACCTATAAAATCAAACTCAAAATAATTCCTCTCCATACATTTGTGACCTATAGAAATAGGTGTAAGAATATACCCCTCTCAAATGAATAGGCCATAGTGACCTATTGTCACTCTTAAGAATCATTCATGAATAAGATGTAACCAATATCGAAACCAATGCCATTTATTTCAAGATTACACAGGCCCCTCCAATGGACAAAGTTTAATATCCTAATTCTCTCTCTCTCTCTTGGTTGTACCATTCAATGAAAATTTACCTTCTTGAGCTTGTAAAGGTAGTGATGGAGGAGAAAATTAGTTTAGAGTGTCATTTCAACTCAAAACTTGGTCTCAAGCTAAAAAGGTATCTAAGTGAGCCCAAGATATTCTTATAAACCATTTACATCTGCAATATGATCTTAAAAGGCCATACACGTGCTTTAAAAGTGTCTTTTAACCAATATTTGGCATTGAACTATAGGTCCTATTAGACTTTGACTATTCCTAAACTATATCTTACTTTTTATGACACCATGGGTTTTTTTAATCTTCTTGAAACATTCTCTCCTTGAGGTGGCATGCCCAACTCTTCTTCATGGGCCAAAGGGTGGCCAAAATTTGATTTTTTTATAATAAGAGTCAAATAATAGTTAGCGCATGGTAATATGACATTAAATAAACCTCAATAAAAATTTTACAAGGACCCTAGACTATATTAGACTTTTGACCAGGTTTTACCATTTTGAATTATGATTGACCATAAGAATAGACAAGTGAAACTAAGACTAGAAGTTAGATAATTCTAGAAAAGAGAATATATGGCCATATATGAATATTTAAGACCATGACAAGACCATGATAAACATTAGACACCTATATAAAGTTTCAACCTATAATGGGTGACTAATTTTGACTTTGGGTCAAAATTTGGTCAACAACAACCTTATACATACTTTGAAGAATGTGTTCAATCATTGATGATTTAGAAGTGATACTCCCTTAATATTTTTTGATCATGACATATATTATTAGTTGAATTCATGAATACTATATGCACAAAAATAATTCTCAATTTGTTCTAGAGTTGCTCTAAACTTAGCCTATGGGTTTTTGAACTCTCAAAAAATATTATGGGCTCTTAGCGATTTTTCATAAAGATAAGAGAACCAATCAAAAAATCAATGTTTAAAATTGGAAGCCTATATGGGTCCCAAACTTTAGGAAAAATATTAGTCCTAAAACTCCTTGTACGATATGTACCATCTGATTGAAATATGTATTCACTAGTTTATAAATGGAGTGATGAGAGAGAGAAGTGATTTTTAGAAACTTTTAGATCTGTAACTTCCTTCCAAGATTTATTCTGAAAGGACACCTATGCAACATGTTTACTTTCACATGACTTTAAAAAGTCAATATAACTTCTTTAACTCCTAAAATTAGTATTGAAAACCACGAATCTAAATTTATTTTGATTTCTCTAATATGTGTGACAATTGAGTAACTACACAAAATACATTGGAATGTGTGTGGTGTGTATTTTACACTTAGGTAACTTTTTTCACATATAAATATTAAACAAAATCACCCTTTTCACTCATTTTCACCACCCTCAATCTAGTAAATGAACCTTAGGAATTCCAAAACTTCATGAAATATTATGAAAATATGGTTCACACATGAGATGATATTAATCAACCCCTAATCACCTATGACATATCTTAGCCATGACTTATTCCTCTATAACATGCCTAAACCACTATATGACCACAACTTGATTTTACCTTAACTTCTCTAAACTAACCTTAAACCATGCTAACTAGGTTAAATGAAGACTCTATGGACCATATAGGTTATAACATTACCAAATTTCAAGACCATGATAATTTTGAATATGAAGGGGATAACCAATTTAAATTGGAGTCAAATTAGGTAAAATAATATCTTAGTTTGCATTCATATTCAACTTTGAAAGTCTGTTATAGGTCTCTTCAATATTCTATTAAAGTGTTTCATGATTTGTATCTCCATTAATATCAAGTCATGACCTTGTGATTAATCTTCCTATATTATGTTTGCTTTAAAAACCTCCATGAGAATTACTAATTCAAAGGGTATTTATAGAGTAGTGTCATGTGTAGGTTAGGATTTGATTTGAAGTGTCATTACAATTGGATGGTAGTGATCATATTAAAATTGGTGTGTCACCTCATTAGGATAGTTTAATTTATATTTTCTCCCTCCTTTTTTATCCAAATGAGCTAGTAGTTTAGGTGATAAGCTTTAATAGACAAACCAAAAGAGATAACCTTTCAATCTAGAGGTTCAGTAACCTCAACCTAAACATCATCTTGAAGTTTAGTACCCTGAGACTATATTGGAATTTGAAGAACAATAATATTTTATAAGTCAAGAAGAACAATAAAGTGAAGAAGAGTTTGAAGATAACATGGCTAGGCAACATACTTTCCCAACCTTCAATACTGAAAATCCCATAAATGTCAATACCTAGGATGATATGCCTTCTAATTACACCAAGAGTGTTACCAATTTCAATGGGGAAGGCCCTATCACCCCAAGGAACATATTATAGACATATCCAACTTCTAAATTTTCCATAATGTCAATGAATTTAACATTTGACTCATATTACTTATCATGCCTCTTAGGGGAAAATCCATTGATTGGTATTGAACATTACCAAGAGGATGTATTACTACTTGGGATGACTTTGAGAGTTGTTGACTCAAAGGTTTGAAGATAAAATTGATCACACATAACTCATACATCAATTGAATGTTATCCAAAGAGGGTCTAACGAGACTATACATGATTTCAATGAGAGGTCTCAAAGTGCATGGAATAGGTTTCCATCTCCCATGAGACCCCCTACAAGTTTTGTTTTCCCAACATACCTTAGAGTTACTAGGATTGATATAGTTGTCATGTTGCAATCCATGTGTGGGTACACTTTTCTTGAAGCCTATGACATATCCATTAGAGCTGAGAATGGTTTGATCCAAGCTGATAAGCTCCCTCCAAATTTATCTATGCCTTTTCTACCTAACATATCTACCTAAAATGTTTTTTGTTCTTCCAAGTCTTGATATAATTCTAAGTTCAAGCAATAAGTCTAAAACTTCCCCAAAGAAATCAGATGATGTCATTCATTTGGATGCAAAGTGTAAGGCCTTAAAATCTCATATTAGGAAATTAAATCAATAACTTGGAGCTCACCAAAACCCATACTAAAACCCTCCACAAGTAAATATATTTCTACCTCAGTATAATGCTTAATGAATGGAACAAGGTCAGCCTAATATCACTAGGTCACCCAATTCTTATAATCCAAATTCTACTCCCAACACAAGAGACATGGTTCTAGTTGATAGTAATCTAGTTTAAGGAGAAGAATGATAGTGTCAAGTAAAATTCATGAATGATTATGAGGGTGAAGGAAAAACTTTGGTTTCTCAAGGAGGACCTAACCCTAAATTCATAGTAGAAGATGAAATATTTATGCAAGTAAAATCAAATGGAGAGTATGGTAGCCAAGGAGTGAGCTTGGAAAACTTTCAATTGGAAGATACACTTATCATAAACTAGATTAAATCAGTTTCATCTAACATAATTTCAAATAGAATATCCTTTGGATATTTTAAATATGTGATTACAAGTCCAAACAATCCTCATCCAAGGCCACAAGTTGTGAATGCAAATATGGCACCCTCTATAAGTCCTGCAGCTCCTCAAAATCAGAACCTGGGAAGGGTGAATCAAATTAATTATTTAAATAAAGATAAATGAACTTAATCAAATAAAAGGATGTAATAAAAGGTGACTGGTCCTTATTTAAACACCATTGAATCTTTAAATAACACAAAGACTAGTATATCTCTCTGGGAGGTACTCCATATACCCAGTAAAAAAGAACTACTTATAGAGTAGTTGTTCCAAATCCATATCAATCCAGAATCATCAAGACATGGTGGTATATACATCACTAATTCACCCACTAAAATTATGGAACCCAATACCAAATATTAAAATCCCCCACCCTTCTATCTCACCCTCATTGTGGGAGATAAGTTAGTTCATAATTGCATTGTGGATAGTGGGGCAAGCACTTCAGTTATGCCCAATCTATTTTTAGATGAGTTGGGCTTGAAACATGAGCCATATAGAAAAATAATGTTATATATTGATGGTAAACCAACTAATTTAATAGTTCTCATCAAAATTTTGAAGGTATTCTTTCATGACTATCCAGGCTTTCCAATCTTACAAGACATAATGGTGATATATCTGCTTACTCACTTTGCTATTTTCCTATCAGGGGACTTCACCATCAAGATATGAGGATATCTTTATATTGATGAATCCTTCTTGTCATTTAGAATAAGGTATATTTAAAATGTGAAAATAAGGACACAACTATTGGCCAAGTTCACATTAAGCCATATGTGCAAGCTGTCTCTAATTTGAATTTTACTATCCATGAAGAAGAGGATCATGCTATATATGATGCAGCATATTCCAAAATTGAAGGTATCTTTGATCTCTTTCTAGATGATTATGGTGTTGACACATATGAGTATGATCCATAAACTATCATTGAAGGGATAAACCTTGGCACATACATCATTCATGAGGAAGGTGATGAACATTATGAGGTAAGCCTTGATGATCCTTTTCAATAAGTTCCTGATGGTAAGTATCTTATTCATATGTATGATGATGATGCATTTAAAAGTGTGATATATCATGATGATAAGGAAGTTCCATTATGCCTAATCAAGATGGATTTCATGAATGTGATAGTAATGAAGATGAAGATGATTTATGGCAGCAATTTTATGTCATAGTACAAGAGTTTGAGCAAGTAAGGCAACCCTTCCTGAAAAGAAGAAAGAGCTTGAGAATAAGGTTGTTTATGGACCCATTGATAATGACAAAGATTTTCAAGACATTATCAAGTAAGTTTTAGCCATAAATGAGTGTAATGAATCCAAAGCAAAAGTTTGTGTGGTCAAAGAGAAACCTAGGGATCAATCTAATGTTAAGCCACTTGCATACATGATTGATAAAAAAGAAAACTAGTCTGATAGTCCTAGACATCAGATATACCATAGTCTAGCTGAAGGTGAAGTTGAAATTTTTTTAATGATTCCTAAGAATCAAAATGACAAGCACCAAATTATCATGAAAGAGGAAAAAGAAGCAACACTATCAAATAGTCCTATAAAAGATCATGGAGAACCATTCCATGGATTTTTAAATGGTGTAATTTCAACTATTAGAGTTATTGTGATTGCTAAATCTTTTTATCATCTTCACATGCAAATATATTTCAACAAGCATCCATCATATGGTGACTTAATATCATGGAGTAGATGTGACTTAAGAAAAATCCTCTTTGATCATGTTTGAATAAGAAGAAGTGTTATATCACTTAAAAATATTTCAAGGTCTATATATATATATATTAGGTTAGGTGAATTTTTCGAGTATTTTATGTGTGGTTTTCCCTAAATGGTTTGATCATAGTGCATGTTTCATTATATTTGTGTGTTTTGTGTGAGTTTGAGGTCTTTTGAAGGTATATCAATTTTATATTGAGAAGAAGAGTGACTCCATATCCCAATCAAAGGATAAGGATACTATTCCATATGTATTTTAGGCATGTTACCCCTATTAATCACTAATAATTTTGACCAAACTTTGACCCCAAGTCAAAATTGGTCACCCCTATAGGTTGAAACTTAATAGAGGTGTCTAATGTTTTATAGGTTGTAAGATCATTGTTTAGTTTAAAATGTTTTATAAGTGTCATTTAGGCTCCCTCATATCATTTTGCATCTCTAAACCGAGTTTAAATTTGAAATGACCTCTAGACTACTTTTCTCCTCCATTGTTGCCTTCACAAGCTTAAGAAGGCAAATTTGCATTAAATGGTACAGCCAAAAGAGAGAGAGAGAGGTAGGAGATGAAACTTTGTAAATTGGTAGGGGTCAAAGTAATATTTAAATTAATGGAATTGGTTTTTATATTGGTGGCCTATTATTCATGAATGATCATTAAGAGTGACAGCAGTTCACTATGGCCTATTCTTACACCTCTTTATAAATATCATAAATTGATTAAGAGGAATGATTTTTAGGGTGGTTTTTATAGGTATTTAAACTATGTTTCATGGTATATCATCATCCAATTCATATCTATGAGTGGATTTCACTTGGAATAAAAATGTCTTGAGGGACAAGTCATTCTAGTTTCCTACAACTTATGCTACAAGTTCTTGTTTCCTCTTCATGATAGTGATTTTTAGAGGTTCCTAATGCTTCAATGTTCATGAAAAATCCCTAATTTTTATGGATTCCATGTTATTTTACCTAAGATGTGTTTTGGCCCATATCCTTCAAGTATGCTTACTTTTAGAGACATTATCAGTGTTTGAACAGATCTACTGGGGTTGGATTGATAATTTAAGATCAATTACCACTAATATATCATGGTATAAAGTGTTAAAATAGTGTTTTACTCATGAAACTAAAAAATAGATGAAGATATGATCCCATATGCATACTCTCCAATAGGATATATAGTTGCCCCATTCATATGCATGTTGTATAAATGCGAAGTTGATGGGAGATGATCAGGGGTTATGGAGAGGCCTAACTTGTATATTCATGTATTCAATGGTCTATAAACACATCAATATCATCGTCACATTACTTTTTATTGACTGGATACTCCAATTTTCAACTCACTAACATTTTGCATTGGTTGACTGTGTACACTACATACAAGATTAGTTATGTGAGTTGAAGGGGGTGACATAAGAGCCTTTTTATAAGCATCTATAGGCCATTAAAATAATGATAATGAATGAAAATAATGAGGATATTATCTTGAAAATGTTAAAATATTTCAGTAATTTAAATATTATTTCATGTAGACCTTACAATCTATACTGACCTATATGTCCTACGCCTGTAGGTCCACCTTTTAAACCAAACTAATATTATGGACTGTAAGGTCTAGATGAGGCACTCTTTAAATTATTCAACTCCATCATTTTCAATCCACCACCCTCTTTATTTTCATCCATTATCACTATTTTAATGTCCTATAGAGGCTTATGACAAGGCTCTTATGTCACCCCATTTAACTCACCTAACTAATTTTGTACGGACCGTACATAACAAGCAATATAAAAGGTTAGTTAGTTAAGAATAAGAGTATCCAGTCAATTAGAAGTAACTTTATGATGGTATTTTGGTGTTTATATACCATTGAATACATGAATATATGAGTTAGGCCTCTCCATGAATCCTGATCATCTCTCATCAACATCATTATTCATACAACATGCATATGGAAGAGGCAACTTTGAATCCTATTGGAGAGTGTGCATATGTCATCATATCTTCATATATTTTTAACTTTAAGGAGTAAAACACTATCTAAAAACTTTACACCATGATATATTAGTGGTAATTGATCCTAAATTATTAATAAAACTTTAGTAGAGTTTTTTAAACATTGATAATGTCTCTAAAAGCAAACATACTTGAAGGATGTGGGCCAAAACACATATTAGGTAAAATAATATGGAATACATGAAACTTAAATATTTTCAATGAACACTGAAGCATTAGGAACCTTTGAGAATCAATATCATGAAGAGAAAACAAGAACTTGTAGCAGAATCAACTAGAATGGCTTATACATCAAGACATTCTTATTCCAAGTGAAATCAAATCATAGATATGAATTGGATGATGAGAAAAAAATTAAATGGATTTTAAATACCTATAAAAGCCATCCTAAAAATCATTCCTCTCAATCAATTTATAAGCTTTAGAAAGAGGTGCAAGAATAGACCCCTCTCAATTTAATAAGCCATAGTAACCTATTGTCACTCTTAATGATCATTAATGAATAATAGACCACCAATATATAAAACAATTATATTAATTTAAATATTACTTGGACCCCTAACAATTTCAAAAAAATTATCTCCTAACTCTCTCTCTTTTGGTTGTACCAATTCAATACAAATTTACCTTCCTAAGCTTGTGAAGGCAGCAATGGAAGAGAAAAGTAGTCTAGAGGTTATTTCAACTTTAAAATTGGTATACATATGTAAAATTATTTTAAGGATTCCAAAGGACACTTATAAATCATTTTCAACTAAAAATTGATCTTGCAACCTATAAAAAACATTAGACACCTCTATGAAGTTTCAACCTATAGGGTGACAAAATTTGAATTGGGGTCAAAATTTGGTAAAAATTATTGGTGATTCATAAGGGTATCATGCCTATAACACTCATGCACTATTATCCTTCTCCTTTCATTGAGATATGGAGTCACTCTTATGTCGATCTGAAACTGATATGCCTTCAAAAGACCTCAAACTCACATGAAACACACAAAAATAATGAAACATGCACTATGATCAAAGAATTTAGGGAAAAACACACAAAAAATACTCAAAAAATGCACCTAACCTAATATATATATATACCTTGAAACATTTTTTAGGTGATACAACACTTATTCTTGCTTCAAAAGGATCAAAGAGGATTTTTCTTGAGTCACAGCTACTCCATGAGAGTAATTCACTATATTATGGATGCTTTTTAAAATGGTTTTGCATGTGAAGATAATAAAAAGACTTACCAATCATAAAAACTCTACAATTTGTAATTACAACATTTGAAACTCTATGGAATGATTCTCCAAATTCTTTTTAGGACTATTTCATAGTGTTGCTTGCTTGTGCTATTTCATGTTCATTTGGTGCTTTTCATTTTGCTTCTTAGGAGGCAACAAAACTTTTTAAAATTCACCTTCAGATATACCATGATATATTTTATGTCTAGTATTATCAAATTGGTTTTCTTGTTGATCAATCATGTATGCAATTAGCTCAACATTAGATTGAGGCTTAGGTTACTCTTTGACCACACCAACTTCTTTTTTGGCTTCATTACACTCCATTATGGCTAAAACATGCTTGAAAATGTCTTGAAACTCTTTGTAATTATCAATAGTTCTATAAATTACTTTATTCTTAAGATCATTATTCTTTTGAGGAAGGGTTGCCTTACTAACTTGCTCAAACTCTTGTACTATGTCATGAAATTGTTGCCATAAATCATCTTATTATTCATGACTATCACATTCATGAAGTCAATATTAGTTAGGTAGAATGTTATTGTATTTCTTATCATCATGCTCTATCACACTTTGAAATTCATCATCATCATACATATAAATATGATAGTTAATGTCAACAACTTATTAAAAAGGATCATCAAGGCTTACCTCATAATGTTCATCACCTTCCTCATGAATGATGTATGTGCCAATGTCTATCCATTAAATGAAATTATATGGATCATAATCATAAATTTCATCACCATAATCATCTATAAATATATCAAACATACATTCAATTTTGGATGATGCCCCATCATCTATAGCATGCTCCTCTTCTTCATGGATAGTACAATTAAAATTAGAGCTAGCTTCCACATATGGATTAATGTGAAAATTGGCCAATGATTTTGTCTTTATAATCACATTTTCTCCATATCTTTTTCTAAAGGCCAAGAAGGACCAATTAGTATAAATATATCCTCCTATCTTGATGGTGAAGTCCCTTGATAGGCAAATAACAAAGTGAGCAGGCAGATCTACCACCACTATGTCTTATAAGATTTGAAAGCTTGGATAGACATGTAAGAATACCTTAAAATTTTTGATGAACCCTATTAATTTGGTTGGTATCCCTTCAAAATTTAACACTAATTTACTATATGGATCATATTTCAAGCCCAACTTATCTACAACTAGATTGGGCATAACTGAAGCACTTACCCCACTATCCACAATACAATTATGAACTAGCTTATCTCCCATAATGAGGGTGAGATATAAAGGTGAAGGATTTTTAGATTTTATGGAGGGTCCAATAATGTTAGTGTTTGCATTAGTGATTTCTATACCACCATGTCTTGATGGTTGAGGATTGATATGTACTTGGGACAACTACTCTAGAAGTAGTTCTTTTTTACCAAGCATATGGATTACCTCCCAAAGAGATATACTATTCTTTGTGTTCTTCAAAGAGTAAATGATATTCAAATAATTAACACTCACCTTTTCTTGCATCCTTTTAGGTAATCAAGTTCCTTTATCTTGAGGCAATGAAGTTCTTTGAGTCACCCTTCCCAAGTTCTAATTTTAAGGAGTTGCAGGACTTGTAAAGGGTGCCATATTCAAATTTACAACTTGTGGCCTTGGATGAGGATTGTTTGGACTTGTATTCATGTATTTAAAATCTCAAAATGATATTATATTTAATCTTGTGTTGGCTTAAACTTAAGTACTCTAATGTAGGATAAGTGTATCTTCTAATTGAAAACTTTCCAAGTTCACTCCTTGCTTGCCATACTCTCTATTTGATTTTAATTACATAAAGAGTTCATATTATATTGTCAATTGAGGGTTAGGCCCTCCTTGAGAAATAAAATCTTGTCCTTCACCCTCATAATCATTAATTAACTATTCTTGAGTCTACCATTGTTATCCTTAAACTAGATTATTATCGACTAGAACCATGGCTCTTATGTTGGGAGTAGAATTTGAATTTTAAGAATTGGGTTGCCTTTTGAAATCAGGTGGACCTTGTCCCCTTCCTTGACCATTATACTAAGGTGGAAATTTTTCTACTTGTGGAGAGTTGTAGTATGGGTTTGGTGAGCTCTAATTTGTTGATTTAATTACCTAATATGAGTTTCTAAGGCCTTACAATTTGCATCAAAATGAATGACATCATTTGATTTATTTAGGGTAGATCTAGACTTGTTGCTTGAACTTGGAATTGGATCAATAATTAGAGGAGTATCAAACATGTTAGGTAGACATGTTAGAAAAAAATCATAGATAATTCTGGAGGGAGCTTATCAGCTTGGATCAAACCATTCTTAGCTCTAATGGCTATGTCATAGGCTTTAGCCAAAGTGTACCCACCCATGGACTAAAACATGATAGAGATATTAATCCTAATATATCTAAGGTATTTTGGGTAAATAAAACTTGTATGGTGTCTCATCAGAGAAGGAAAACTATTCCATATTCTTTAAAACCTCTCATTGAAATCATGCATAGTCTCCTTGCGGCCTCTTTGGATAACATTCATCTAATGTATGAGTGATGTGTGATCACTTTTATCTTCAAAACTTTGAGTCAAAAACTCTCCAAAACTCATCCCAAGTAGTGATACATCCTCTTAGTAATGTTCTATACCAATCAAGGGATTTTCCCCTAAGAGGCATGGCAAGTAATTTGATTGCAATGTTAAATTCATTAGCATTATAGAAATTTTATAAGTTGGATATGTCTATAATATTCTCCTTGGGGTGATATAACCTTCCCCATTAAAATTAGGAACACCCTTGGTGGCATTGGAAGGGATATCATCATAGAAATTGAGGTTTATGAGATTTTTAGTACTGAAGGTTGGGAAAGCATGTTTATTAGCCATGTTATCTTCAAAATCTTCTTCACTCTCTTGCTCTTCTTGACTTGAAAAATATTCTTGCTCTTTAAATTACATGATAGGCTCAAGGTACTAAACTTCAAGAAGAAGTTCAGGTTGAGGGTAATGAACTTCGAGATTGAAGGGTTAGCTCTCTTGGTTTGCCTATTGAATATCATCACCTAAACTACTAGTTCATTTGCATCAAAAGGGAGAGAAAAAATATAAAGTAAACTATCCTAATGAGGTGATGTACCAATTATAACCTGATACCTACCAACCAATTGCAATGACACTTTAAGTAAAATCCTAACCTACACATGACACTACTCCAAAACTACCCTTTGCATTAGTATTTTTCATGGAGGTTTGTTAATCAAACTTAATCTAGGAGGACTAAACACAAGGTCATGACTTGACATTAGTGAATATAAAACTCACTTAAACTCAAGAAACACTTCATTAGAACACTTGAATAGACCTATAATAGACTTTTAATGCTATAAATGAATGCAAACTAGGACAACATTTTACCCAATTTGACTAAATTTAACCCCAAGTAAAATTTGTCACCCCCTTCAAATTTAAACTTGTCATGGTCTTGTGATTTGGTCACATCATACCCTATATGGTCCTTAGAGACTTAATTTAACATTGTTAGCATGGTCTAAGGTTAGTTTAGAGAAGTTAAGGTAAAATCATGTTGTGGTCATATAGTGGTTTAGGCATGTCATGGAGTAATAAGTCATGTTCAAGTTATGCCATAGGTGATTAGGGGTTTAATAATGTCATTTCATGTTTTAAACATATTTTCATGATATTTCATTAAGTTTTGGATTGTTTAAGGTTCATTTACTATCTTGAGGGTGGTGAAAATGAGTGAAAAGGGTGATTTTGGCTAACATTTTTATGTGATAAAGTTACCTAAGTGTAAAATGCATACCACACACCTTCCAAGGTCCGTCATTAAATTAATCAATTATCAAACTTATAAGAGGAATAAAAACAAAGTCAAATTCTTGATTTTCAATGCTAGTTTGAGGAGTTAAAGAATTTATAATAATTTTTTGAAGTCATGTACAACTAAAAATGTTGCATAGGTGTCATTTTATTTCCTACATGTCAGAGCAAATCTTGGAAGGAATATATAAATCTAAAAGTTTCTAAAAATCACTTTTCTCTCTCCCATCATTTCATTCACAAGCTAGTGAAGGCAGATTTCAATCAGATGGTACAAGTCATATAGGTAGATTTAGTGATGATATTTTTCCCAAAGTTTGGTACCCCTATGTGCTTCCAATTTTAAACATTGATCATTATATTGGTGATCTTAGCATTATGAACAATCACTAAGAGCCCAATTTGTTTTTTGAGAGATCAAAACCCCATAGGCTAAGTTTAGAGAAACTCTATAAGAAATTGAGAGTTATTTTTGTGCATATAGTATTCATTCATTCACATAATAGTATAGATCATGATCAAAAAATATTAAGGGAGTACCAATTTTATGTCAACAATGATTGAACACATTCTTCAGAGTATGTATAAGGTTGTTGACCAAATTTTGACCCCAAGTCAAAATTGGTCACCCCCTATAGGTTGAAACTTCATATAGGTGTGTAATGTTTGTCATGGTCTCAAGTGGTCTTAAATGTTCCTATATGGTCATATATACCCTTATTTAACAATGTATAATTTCTAGTCTTAGGTTGACTTATCTAGTCCTATGGTCAATCATAAGTATTAGAATGGTTAAATATGGTCAAAAGTATAATATATTTCAAGGTGGTTGTAAAACTATTATTGAGGTGTATTTAATGTCATATTATTATGAACTAACTTTTATTTGAATCTTATTTTAAAAAAATCACATTTTGGCCACCTATTGGCCCATGAAAAAGAGTTGGATGTGCCACCTCAAGGATAGAATGTTTCAAGAATATTAAAAATAACCATAGTGTCATAAAAAATTATGAGATTATTTAGAAATAGTTAGGGTCTAATAAGACCTATAGTTCAATGCTTAATCTTGGTAAAAGGTTACTTTTAAATCACTTGTATGGCCTTACAAGATCATATTTTAGTTGTTAATGGTTTAAAATCATCTCTTGGGCTCCTTTAGATCATTTTTTATATCTAGACCAAGTTTTAAGTTGAAATCACTCCAAACTACATTTCTTCTCCATCGTTGCCTTCACAAGCTCAGGAAGGTAAATTTACATTGAATGGTATGACCAAGAGAGAGAGGGAGAGTTAGGAGATTAAACTTTTCCCACTGTAGGGTCTAGTGTAATCTTGAAATAGTGGAATTGGTTTGCATATTTTTTTCCTCTTATTCGTGAATGATTGTTAAGAGTGACAATAGGTCACTATGGCCTATTCATCTGAGAGGGGTCTATTCTTACACCTATTTATCTAGATCCAAAATATATGGAGAGGAATTATTTTGAGGGTGTTTTTTATAGGTCTTGTATCTACATTTCATTATGGATTCATCATCGAATTCATCTCTATGAGTTTATTTGACTTAGAAGAATAATGTCTTGATGTACAAGTTGCTCTAGTGGATTCTATAACAAGTTCTTATTTCCTCTTCATGATAGTGATTCTCGAAGGTTTTTAATGCTTTCGTGTTCATGGAAACTCCCTTAGTTTCATGGATTTCATGTTATTTTACCTGAGATGTGTTTTGGCACATATCCTTTAATCAATTACCAATAATACATCATGGTGTAAAATTTTAAGATAGGTTTATACTCCTAAAAGTGAAAAATAGATGAAGATATGAGAACATATTCACACTCTCCAATAGGATTCATAGTTCCCTCATCCATATATATTTTGTATAGATTGTCAATTTGATGGGAGATGATTACGAATCATGAAGAACCCTAATTCATAAATTCATGTATTTAATGGTTTATAAAAAACCTAACTATGATCATTAAGTTATTTCCAATTGACTAGATACTCCAATTCTCAACTCACTAACCTTTTACATTAGTTGAATGTGTATAACCTATACAAAATCAGTTAGGTGAGTTAAAGGGGATGACATAAGAGCTATGTCATAAGCTTATATGAAGTTTTAACCTATAGGGAATGACCAATTTTGACTTGGGGTCAAAATTTGGTCAACATTATTCGTGATTAATAGGGTTATCATGCCTGCAATGGTTATGGACCGGTAGAATTCTTCTTCTATTGGACTATTGAGTCACTCTTCTACTCAATCTAAAAATGATATGCCTTCAAAAGATCTCAAACTCACAAAAACACACAAAAAAAGGAAACACATACTATGATCAAATAATTTAGGGAAAAACACACACAAAAGACTCAAAAAATTCACCTAACCTAATATATACAAAACTTAAAACATGTTTGAGGTGATAAAACACTTCTTATTTCAACCAAGATCAAAGAGCATTTCTATTGAGTGACAATTCCTCCATGAGAGTAAGTCACCATATGATTGATTCTTGTTAAAATGTTATTACACGTGAAGATAATAAAAAAACTTACCAATCATAGGACCTTTGCTAACTACAAGTACACCATTCAAAACTCCATGGAATGGTTCTCTAAGCTCTCTTTTAGGACTCTTTGATAGTGCATCATGCTTGTCCTCTTTCATGATCATTTTGTGCTTGTCATTTTGCATCTTAAGAGCCATGAAATTTTTTTCAAGTTCACCTTTAGCTATACCATGATATATATGATGTCTAGGATTATCATACTAGTTTTCTTGTTGATCAATCATGTATGCAAGTGGCTCAACATTAGATTGAGGCCTAGGCTATTATTTAACCACACCAACTTTTGCCTTGGCGTCATTTCACTCCTTTATGAATGCAATTTGATTTAAAATGTATTAAAACTCTTTTTCATGCCCAATAGGTCCACAAATGACCTTATTCTCAATCCCATTCTTATTTTGAGGAAGGGCTACCTTACTCACTTGATCAAACTCTTATACTATGGCATGAAACTGTTGCCATAAATCATCTTCTTCTTCATGACTATAACATTCATGAACTCCATATTGGTAGGTATAATGGAATTATCTTCCTTATCATCATGATATATCACACTTTGAAACTCATCATCATCATACATATGAATAAGATAGTTACCCTCAGCATCTTTTTAGAAATGATCATCAAGGCTTACCTCATAATGTTCACCACCTTCATCATGAATGTTCCAAGGTTGGTCCCTTTAATGAAAGTATATGGATCATAATCATGAGTTTTATCACCATAATCATCTAGAAAGAGATAAAATATATCTTCTAGTTTGTAATATGCCCCATAACCTATAGCATGTTCCTCTTTTTCATGAATAGTATAATTCAAGTTGGAGCTAGATTCCACATATGGTACAATGTGAAACTTGGCCAATGGTTGTGTCCTTATATTCATGTTTGTTCCATATCTTCTTCTAAAGGCCAAGGAGGACCTATCATCAAAAATATATCCTCCTATCTTGGCGGTGAAGTTTGTTGATAAGCAAATGGAAAAGTAAGCAAGTGGATTTGCCACCACTATGTCTTATAAGATTGGAAAGCTTAGAGAGTAATGCAAGAATACCTTAAAACTTTTGATGATCCTTATTTACTTGGTTAGTTTCCCATAAATATGTAACACTCCTTTACTATATGGCTCATATTTCAAGCCCAACTTGTCTACAATCAACTTAGGCATAACTAAAGAGCTTGCCCCACTATCCAAATGTAATTATGAACTAGCTTGTCTCCCACAATGAGGGTGAGACAGAAAGGTGGGGAATATTTCAGATTTGGTGGAGGTTTCAATAATGTTAGTAGGTGAATTAGTGAGGGATATATCACCATATCTTGATGCTTGATGATTTATATGGATTTGGAACAACTACTCTTGAAGTAGTTCTTTTTGATTAGGCATATGCAGTACCTCTCAAAGAGATAATAGTCTTTATGTTCTTTAAAGAGTCAATGATATTAAAATAAGGAACACTCACATTTTGTTGCATCCTTGTAGGTAATGTGTTTCCTTGATCTTGAGGTAGTGAAGTACATTGAGTCACTATTCTCAAGTTCTAATTTTGAGGAGCTACGGGACTTGTAGAGCCTACCATATTTGCATTCCCAACTTGTAGCCTTGGAGGAGGATTATTTGTACTTGATTTCACATCTTGAAAATGTCCAAAGGATATTATTTTTGACCTTGTGTTGGCTACAATTTAATTACTCTGATTTAGGATAAGTGTATCTTCCAATTGAAAGTTTTCTAAGCTCACTCTTTAACTTCCATACTCTCCATTTGATTCTGCTTGCATAAAGATTTCATATTTTGTTGTTAATTAAGGGTGGCCCTAATTGAGAATCCAAAGATTTTCCTTCACCCTCATAATCATTCATTAACTAACTTTAAGGTTGAAATTCTTCTCCTTGAACTTTATTATTATGGACTAGAACCATGGCTCTTATGTTGGGAGAACAATTTGGATTATAGGCATTGAGTGGCCTATTAAAATTGGGTTGACCTTGTCCCTTCACTTGACCATTATGATGAGGTGGAAATATATTTTCTTGTGGAGGTTTGTAGTAGGGTTTTTAGTGAGCTCCAAGTTTTTGATTTTTTTTCATAATATGATCTTTTAGGGCCTTACACTTTACATCCAAATCAATGGCATCATTTGATTTATCTGGGGAAGCTCAAGAATTATTTCTTGAAATTGGAATTAGATCAAGACTTAGAGGATCAATAGACATGTTAGGTTGAATAGGAATAGAGAGTTTTATAAGGAGCTTACTGGCTTAGATCAAACCATTATCAGCTCTAATGGCTCTATCATAGGCTTCAGGCAAATTCTACCCACCCATGGACTATAAAATGACAGTTATATCAGTCCCAATATCTCTAAGGTATGTTGGGAAAAAAAAACTTGTAGGGGGTCTCATGGGAGGTGGAAGCCTATTACATGTTATTTGAAACATCTCACTAAAATCATGAATAGTCTCGTTGGGCCCTCTTTGGATAATATTTAAATGATATATGAGTGATGTGTGATCACTGTTATCTTCAAAATTTTGAGTCAGAAAATCCCCAAACTCATCCCAAGTAGTGATACATACTCCCATCAGTTTTCTATGCCAATTAAGGGCTTCCCCCTAAAAGACATGGTAAGTAATCTAATTGCAATGTTATCTTCAGTGATATTATGGAAATTGTATAAGTTGGATATGTCTCTAATATGACCATTTGGGGTGATAGGACCTTCCCCATTGAAAGTGGGAACACTCTTGGTGGAATTAGGAGGGATATCATCATAGGCATTGATGTTTATGGGATTTTTAGTATTGAAGGTTGAGAAAGAATGTTTCTTATCCATGTTATCTTAAAAATCTTCTTCACTATCTTTATCTTCTTGCTCCTTAAATATCAAGATAGGCTCAAGGTACTAAACTTCAAGAGGAAGTTTAGGTTGAGGGAGTGAACTTGTAATATGATTACTTCTACTAGTAATTGATCTAGTAAGGGCCATGAATCATGAACAAAACAAATAAGAAAACTTTGTCTACAACTGGATATTACCTTCAGTGGAGTCTCCAAATGATGAGCAAAGAAAACTAATGTAGTTGTGATTTTATCAAGACCAACATTCACCTTGACAAGAAGTGTTTGAGACAATAGTCCCATTGGAAATGATAAAACTATTGTCACTCAATTTTTCACCCTTAGAGGGGTAGTTTAAGCCTCCTCCAAATTGGGTGAAACATTGTACTAACTCTAGGTTTGTGGGTTGCCTATAGTAGTGGTAAACCTATAGATTGAAGGGATAGCTCCCTTGGTTTTTCTATTGAATCACAACACCTAAACTACTAACTCATTTGGATGAAAAGGGAGAGAGAAAACAGAAATTAAAATATCCTAATGAGGTGATGCACCAATTTTAACCTAGCCACTATCAACCAATTGCAATGACACTACAAAAAATACTAACCTAGACATGACACTACTCCAAAACATCCCTTTACGTTAGTATTTTTCATGGAGGTTTGTGAAGCAAACTTAAGCTAGGATGAATAAATAAAAGGTCATGAATTAACACTAGTGAAGATAAAACTCACTAAAATTCATGAAAAACTTCATGAGAACACTTCAAGAGACTTGCAATAGACTTTCAAAGTTGAATATGAATGCGAATAAGGACAACATTTGACCCCATTTGACCAAATTTGACCCCAAGTCAAATTGGTCAACCCATCCAAATTCAAACTTGACATGGTCTTGTGATGTGGTCATGAAATACCATATATGGTCCCTAGAGTCTTAATTTAACCTTGTTATCATGGGTTAATATTAGTTTGGAGAAGTTAAGGTAAAATCATGTTGTGGTCATATAGTGGTTTAGGCATGTCATGGAGGAATAAGTCATGGTAAATTTATTTCATAGGTGATTATGGGTTTATTAATGTCATTTAATATGTTAAACATATTTTAATAACATTTAATAAAGTTATGGAATGCTTAAGGTTCATTTACTAGTTTGAGGGTGGTGAAAATGAGTGAAAGGGTGATTTTGGCTAACATTTGTATGTTACAAAGTTCCCTAAGTGAAAAATCCATACCATAAATCTTCCAAGGTCATTAGAGTAATTAATAAACTATAAAACCTATCATAGGAATTATAAAAAATTTAGATTCTTGATTTTCAACACTAGTTTGAGGAGTTATAGAAGTTGTATGGACTTTTTGAAGTCATGCGTAGTAAGAATGTATACAAACTTTTGGAGGTCAATTCAACTTGAAACTTGGTATAGAGATGTAAAATGATCCAAGGGAGTGTATGGGACACTTATTAACCATTTTTAACTAAAAATTATCTTTCAAGGCCATACAAATGCTTGAAAAGTGTCATTTTACCAAGATTAGGCATTAAACTATAGGTTCTATCAAACTTAGACTATTCCTGAACCATATCTAACTTGTTTCTTACACTAGGAGAATTTGGAATCTTCTTGAAAAATTATCTCCTTGAGGTGTCATGTCCAAATCTTCTTCAAGGGAAAAAAAGTGGAAAAAATTCTATTTTTTTCAAGTAAGAGTCAAATAAAAGTTAGAGCATGATAATATGACATTTAATACACCTCAATAACCTTTTTAAATGACCCTAGACTATATTATAATTTTGACCATGTTTGACCATTCCAAGACTTATGATTAAATGTAATACTATATAAGTGAAACTAATACTAAAACTTAGACAATGCTAGATAGGGGAATATATGACCATACAAAACTATTTAAGACAACTTGAGACCATGGCAAGACCATGAAAAACATTAAACATCTGTATGAAGTTTCAACTGATAAGGGGCAACCAATTTTAAATTGGTGTCAAAATTTGGTCAACATTATTGGTGATTCATAGGGCTAGCACGTCTGAAATGCTCATGGACCAGTATCCTTATCCTTCCATTGGCTCTTTTACATGGTCACCCCCTACAAGATATCCATAGAGTTAAATGTTTTTGGTGTTTTTTAGGTTTTATGAGAAGGGGAGAGATTAAAAATCATGGTATTAGGTAATTTTGGAGTTTTAATAGGCATTAAGGTCTAAATCATTGCATAAGAGATTATGGAGGTGATCAAACTAGGCCCATTTTCTAAGGTAGTCTCAAATAGGCTCAAAATGAGACCAAGTGGTAAGGCCATTTCTTGGTTTACATACTTCCACAGGGTCTCTGGACCCAAAAAATGACATGGAGGTTAGTTATTTACTATTTAATTTTAATCCCATGTTTTTTGTTGATTTCACATGTGTGACAGAAGTTTGGAGCAAGAAAGCAAGGTCCTAATCAAGGAGGCCTAATTCAAGAGAAAGGCAAAAAAGATAAAATTCCACTCAAAGTATGAAGATGAAATTTGGCATGGAGTTATAATTCCATACTGGGTCCTATAATGTTCCCTTTTTTCTGAATATAATCCATACATCTCCATACACAAGGATGTTTACAAGTTTTTAGGGCTACAAGGAAACTAGGTCTAGAGATGGTTTAAGGAGCAAAATAAGTTATTGGGAGTTGGTCTAAGAAAAAAAATGGATTTTATAGACATGATAAAATATTTTAAGATAGTTCATATTATTAGGATGAGTTGAATAAGGTGCACTTGAGTTTTGGGTCACTTGGACCAATTTAGGCATGGGAAATGTAGAGTTTCAAGACACCTATGCACTTAAATGATGGAATGGATGGCTAGAGGATTTTATTAAGGCATTTTAGATGTTAAATTAGTGTTTTTAGATAAATTTAATGTGAATTCATTGATTTAATTTCCATTTTTCACTCCTTTAATGTAAAAAGGGCAATTTTCAAGGAGCTAGTTAAGGTGTCAAGTAAGTTTGTAACCCCCACACCACTTGGAAGGTTGTAGATGCTTCAAGAGTGAGACACATGGCCTTGGAGGTCTATTTGGAATATCTCATAACTCCCCTTACTTTTTTAACTCTCATGGACACTTGTCACTCTTCTTCTACCACACCTTTTCTTCTCTCTCATTTTCTCTACATATTGAGCTACTTTTAGTTAAGTTTGTATCCTCCAACTAATTATGGTGAATCCATGCTAATATTAATCCTTTGAGAAATAAATAATGATATAATTTACCTTCTCCATGAGTCTTTTTAATGTTCTTGTTAACTAGTTGATATTCCTAAGTGATAGATTTTCTTCTTTAGCATGTTGTCCTTGTTTGCATTCATATTCATATTTGAAAGTCTGTTTCAAGTCTCTTGAAGTGTTCTAATGAAGTGTTTCATGAGTTTTAGTGATTTGTCTCTTCATTAGTGTTAAGTCATGACCTTTTATTTATTTCTTCTAGCTTAAATTTGATTCACAATCCTCCATGAGAAATATTTATGCAAAGGACAGTTTTGGAGTAGTGTCGGGTGCAAGTTAGGCTTTTATTTGAAGTGTCATTGTAATTAGTTAGAATTGGTCAAGCTAAAATTGGTTCATCCCCTCATGATGATATTTTAATTTTTTTTTTCTCTCTCCCTTTTCATCCAAATGATCTATTATTTAAGGTGATGAGCTTTAATAAACAAACCAAAGGAGTTAACCCTTCAATCTAGAGGTTTACCTTTGCTATAAGCAACTCACAGGCCTAGAGACAATCCAATGTTTCACTTAATTTGTAGGAGTCTTGAACTACCCATCCAATGGTACAAAATTAAGTGTCAATATTTGTTTTTAGATGTTTTGTGGCAAGTTGGGTGAAAGGAACATTACTTTTAGTTAACATTATATTTGGTCAAATAACTTCACATCATAATTTAAGAATGCATGGATGTTCTACTAATTGAGAAAGATGCATGTGACCACTAGTGTACAACATAATTGTAATAGCACTAAATTATACCATGTAAAAGGGGAGTATGATGGTGTAGGAACATGTGTCAAAAGAGCTCTTGTAAGAGAGGAGTTAAATTGTGAAGAGGTTTTTGATTTGAAAATTAAAAAAACATGGTTGAATGGTGTAATAAAATTATGGGTCATGGTGCTCAAAAAAATCCATTGTTCATAGATATTTCTGGCTAATGGAGGATGAATAATTGGTAATGTATTAAGGTTATATGATCATAACAGGATTGATTGAGTTACATTCATTTCATAGTTCAAACACAGGTTCTTGGATAGTTCATATAAGGCACATGGCATGTTTTTGTTTTGCATGCATTGACTTTATTTGGAATGAGTGTGAGTCACAAGAATGGGTGGATAAATGGAGTTGTATGCCTTTAGTTCTAATTGACACTTATCAAGTTACACCATCATTATAACTTACATATATGACATCATCATTTGAATTTGAAAATGTATCTAATCTAGTAAAACCAAGTACCATCTATTTAACATGTGTTTCATGTACTAAATTTGGTAAATACATCAACATATCATGTTCATAAATCATGTTTGGTCTACTATACATGGCATGTTTATGCAGTTATTATAGATAAGGATAATGAGGATGGGTCATACTACTACTTTTTATAGTGTGTAGATGAAAAATAGAAATTGAATTTTATAGTCACAGATGCGGAACACATTTAGTATCCAATTAAGTCTATGGTAGTTACTAGAATTAGGCTTCAATGATATCCTATCAAAAATTCAAATGTATGGTTGTTTGAAGACTATGAAGTACATAAGAAGATACTCCACTATTCAAATTTTATTCTTTTAACAAATATTTAGTTGCACAAATATTAGGGTAGGACATTAAAAATAACTCTATGGAAGGCTTATGAATATGATCATGAAGTAATTATTGATACTATAAAGAATAGAGATGATCCTAGTGTTTCTTTATATTAAAATCCCAAGGTATGTTGACTTGTCAAATTTAAATGTGTTTTTTTTAATTAAATTTTATTTATTTATTTATTATGTATTACATATCAATTTATATTTAATTTAAAATTAATATATTTTATTTAGGTTAGTGGTGCCAAATTAGGTTCCAACTTCATGTGGTTGGCACCATTAGTAGAGAATTCCATATTCTTGAAGCTAAGAGAAGCTTTTGATTTATGTATATGATTTACTATTTTACCTTTAATTTCATATAGATAATTCCACTTCATGTGGTTGGCACCATTGGTAGATAAGCATATTACATATAGGGATAAGTGGTCTTGAGGCCCGAATTGGTGCTTTATCTCCTTATCGAGCATACTTGAATGCCAAGAAAGTTGTATTTTAGGACTGGTCACTAAATCCTTTGCCACACATTTGTCTATGCTTCAAAATCCAAGATATTTAGGGTGAAATTAGAGTAATTTGACATGTAGATGATAGTTTTTTTTAGTTCATGTATATGTCTTATGGTTTTCATTTTATGGTTGTCCAAAGTTTGCCTAAAAAACACTAGTTTTGCCTTATAGGGACAAGTGGTCATAAGGCTAAAATGGGTGCTCTAATTCCTAATTAGGTATACTCATATGCCAATAATGTAGTCACATAGGGTAATCCCCACCCCTTGACATGGTGGTGATGCCATTTTTCACCCATGATCCCCCAAAGATAGAGATCTTGTATTGTGTCTTACATCTTGCACCTATGGATAAGTGGCCTTAAGGCTAGAATAGGTGCTTCATCTCCTAACTAAACATACTTAGATTACAATAATGTGGTATTATATGTTAATCCCTAACCTCGATATGATGGTGATGTTGGGTTTCACCCATGAGCCGCTAGAGATAGAGATATTTCACTGTGGCTTGCATCTTGCATCTAGGGACAAGTGGTCTTAAGGTTGGAATGCATGCTATGTCTGCTAAAAGAGAGTAATCAAATGCCAAGAATGGGTTATTAAAATTTAATCACCACCCTATACATGGTGGTGATGTCATTTTTCAATGACGATCACCCATAGATAGAGATCTCACATTGTAGCTTACATCTTGACAACATTTCTTATCAATGTTGTCCGAGGCTAAATTTATTACAAAAAATGTATCCACATGGATTCATAGGACATGGATATGGGAACTCATTTAAATTTCACATACTAAGGTTTTATAAGTGAAATATTACAAATAAAAGGTCTTGAAAGTAGAAATGTCTATTGGAGGCAAATAACTTGTCTCTTAACTAAATGAAAGTTACATTTTAGAACTAATCAATAAATCCTCTTCCACAAGTTACTCAATGCTTTGCAATCTAAGAGATTCATGGTGTAAGTATAAGATTTAAACATACACATGAAGGTTATTTTATTTTTTGGATATAATTTATAGTTTTTACTTTATGATTATCCAAAGTTTGCCTAAAAAACATGAGTTTTGCCTTCTAGGGACAAATGGTCTTGTGGCCAAAATGGGTGGTCCATCTCTTAACTGTGAATATTCAGATGCTAGTAATGCAGTCCTAAAGGTTAATACCCATTTTTGACATGTTAGAAATGTCATTTTTCACCCATGATCCCCCAGAAATAGAGATATTACACTTGTCTTGCATCTTGCATCTAGGGAAATGTCATCTTGAGGCTAAAAAAGGTGATTTGTCTCCTAACTGGTTTTAATCAAATGCCAATGATGTTGTAATAGGATTTAATCACCATTATAGATGTGGTATTAATGTAATTTTTTATCCATGAGGCCTTAGAGATAAGAAATAAATTTGTATTAATATTTTGCCATGGTAACATGGTTCTTTATATGAGAAAACTTGATTTTCTTGTGGCCAAAATGGATATCTTGGTTAAATTTATTATTTAAATCTTGTCCTTGCCTAAATAAAGATTAATCCATTAAATTTAAAGAAATGTTGTACTTGTCTTAAGGTCTAAGTAGTTGAAACCTTCAAGAAACCTTGTTTTGTGCATTCATAGGCATTTGCAAGCACTTAGAAGAATATTCTTTTGTTCAATAAGTAATAGTTTAAAAGTATAAGTATAATAGTATATAAGTATAATTATAAGGATTGATATTTAAATTTATCATATGAGGATAAGTTTAATAGTCTATTCATGCCTTTTGATAGACCTCACATGTAGTGAAAACCACCTTTACATTGAAACATGTGCAAAAACAATTTGTGTCCCTCCTCATTACACTTTATTCACCAAAGGCATTGTAGTGTTTTCTTCAATACCTTAATTGATTGTCTCTCCCAAAAAAAATTCATGTTGGTAAAATTACCCTCTATAAATGGGTTGATGCTTGCATCAAAACATCTAGCTACTTTTATCCTTGGTGTAACCTCAAGAGCTTCATGTGCATCCAAATATGTCTTTGATGCATGAATTTTCTTAAAGATGGCCAAGAGTTATAAAGAAAATGCATAATGGCTAGCCTTATCAAAAATAACTATTAGACTAGAAAGATATTATTTAAATATAGATAGCCCACTACCTTGCCAATTCTACTTAATGCAATAACATAAACAAAAAATGGATAAATTTAGAAATTTCTAGAGCAAAGCTCAAAACACATACTTATAATATATGATATATATAATGGATTTTCCATAATTACAATCACGTTAACTTTTGTATTGAATTACATCTATTTAATAACAAACCAAACCAAACCATAACACAAAAATAGTTGTATCTACTTCAAAAAATCTATTCTATGATCACTAAAAGGTATATTTTTAATGTGTCATAAAGTTTTAAGGCATATAATGATGTGAACATGTAACAGCATATGTAATAAATTAAAACAAAATCTAAAACCTGAAATCAACGAGAATATTTATAAATTGAAATGTTGAACAATATATCTAATGTATATAATATCCATAAAATCCATATAAAGGTGTACAAAATGTGAACACAAGTGACAAAATATCATGGGTTAATTCTATATAGGCATACAGTGCCAAAAAACTATACATCAAGCCATATAGGCATAAAATAAAATGTCATAAGACATGATACTAATCATCAAAATGCATTATTATCTTTACCTGCTTGTAGAATCCTCTCCCTTGGATGCCTTGCTCATAATTGGAGGTGTCATATCTACCTAGCTACAAGTCCTCCTCCACTCAAAACTTGTTTGTAGATCACACTATTTATATGCAAATATTGGCATCAGCTTTACATGTAATAGATCAATATACTTAAAAAATTAACAAGTTAAATTTTTAAAATGATACAAAAAAAATTAATAAGTACACTTACCACAAGTTGGTAGTCACACTCAATTTGGGACTGACACTCAATAAGGTAAATTATCAATTCACACTGGTGAACAAAAGTGTGAAATGAATCACGAATAGGATCCTATGACATGCTCATGATAATGGAAGGGTTGACTCCCTATAAATGTATATATATATACAAAATACAAATTAAAAATTATCTCATAAACATTTAAACCAACTGAATAAGTCATTGAAATATAATAGAAAAATTTACAAATGAAATTGTCAACTATACCATGTCATGCCTACTAATCATTTCAACATGACTAGAAGACATCATTGGAAGAGTCTCCATAGATAATTATTTCATTCATTAATTATTTACACAAGTATAAAGGACAATTAAAAAACATATTTCCATATTTACACTTAAATATTAAAAAAAAAATCTCATGTATCTTGCTGAGTTGTTGTGCAGATGAAATTATAACAGTAACACCTGAATTTGCTCCCTCTCAAATAGGTGGCAGAGTGTCTAGTGTGGTCATCAACTAAACAAAGAAAATATCATTGTTAATCACTTCAACATATATATATATATATATATATATATATATATATATATATATATATATATATATATATATATATAACACCATACATGTATAATGAAACATAACATTAATTAATTCTTAAAAATCACCTCTATATAGGTATATATAGGCATAGTAAAAACAACACACATGCTCATGTGTAATATAAAATTCTACAGCAACATAAAAAATTTGTATACATTATTCAGATTTCTACATGAAAATTAATTATTACCTTTTAAACTATAAAAATATTTTAAATTTAAGAATTTAACAAGTATGACAAGTTTTTACAAGTAAAATATTAAAGTTACTTGGGAAGTTGTAGCCAAGGTGTCCATATCAAATGTAGATGACTAAAACATAGTGAGGTGGTTATCATCGAGGCCCACAGAAATACCACTATGAGTGGGTTTCATGATATCTTCCTCCTTAGGTCTAGTGCATATAATACCACATGATCTACAATAGTGATCTTGTCGAGTAGCAGCTCTAAACTAAGCCTTACTATATCCACCCTTGTAACGAGGAGTATGAGAAATCTAGCTCATATGGTGAACAAGGGTGTTAGTAAGCACCTTAAGCACATGTAAAGTATCAATATCTACAATTTACTTGAGTGGTTAGGGTCTTTGGTAGATGTGGTTTATAGATACATACTCTCACAAGCTAATAAGGTACATGACATGCACCTAGCCTATCCTACACATATCCCTTTCCTTTGCCAAAGAACTCCAAGAAATCAAAATAATTTAGAATTTCATTCAACACAAACTCACAATACAATTTTGTCAAAAAATACATCCACTATCAATCCCAAAAACTCAATTTAATCAAATGGTGAGTGTACAAGTGGATTGGAATCCATTTGGCCATCACATCTAGTGGTGCACAAATTTTCCCATCAATGAATAAGGTGCAAATTTGGGCTTTGGTTAATTTTTTATCTTTTATATTGGCTATAAATAATTTTTGGAATAGTATGCCTTGCATCTATTTCTCTAGTCATCCCACCTATCAATTTGACCTATTAATGAATCAATTTCACCTAATAATTTTTGTATTGTGTTTGCCAAATAAATTTGATGGGGTTTGTTTGAAAAGGGATCCCTCAATGTCATAATCAAATTCTCAAGTTTGATCTTATTTTCAATGATATGGGATGCTAAATCTTCTTAATTACCTTGGGGGCTTGAGGAACTACATGAGGGTTAGGAGGGTTTTATGTGTGAGGAAGGATAAGAGGTTTTTTTTGGTGAGGATGGATAGGAGGGTTTTATGGATGAAGAGGAATAGGAGGTCATTTTTTTTTAAATGCCACTTGCCTTTGCATGTGCTGAAAAATAAAAAATATATACAATTTCAAGAAAAATGCAATGAAATTAACTAATTTTATTTGTAAACATATAAAAATATGTTTATATACCTATCTTTCGGCATGCCATTATCAAATTTGGGTTTTCAAAGTGTTTGGTCCTTTGCCTACTTATGCATATTTAATCTTCTCTTCTACTCATGATTTTCATTAGTGCTAAATGAATGGCATCGATGATTTTTTATTTTATTTTAAAATGATAGAAATATGTACGTGGTTCTATCATTTTAAAACTATGTATATGGTCACACCACATACATGATTTATATGTATAAAACTACATACATGGTTATGGCTCGATGATTACTGAGCCTGTGGCACAAACTCACATATATACATAGTGTTTAATAACTATGTATGTAGTTCTATTTTTTTGAAAAAAATGTCCATTTTTTGCTCATCTCTATACACTTACCCTAACCATAAATTAATAATCGCCTTCATGAGTTATATACTTTGTATTAGGTATGTCCTCATTATGTATTCAAATTTGACAATACCCAAAATGAAGTTCTAACTTGGTAAAATAAAAAACACCATGTAATTCATCTAGAAAATCATTAACTAATGGAAAAGAAAACTTATCTTTGATGGTGTACTTGTTGAGTTATCTATATTCTGGACACATCCTTAAAGTGTCATCCTTATTCTAGACCATGACCATAAGGGAGGAATATTTTATTTGACTATGTTAGATGATTCCTACCTCCAACATCTCATATACCATATTTTTAATTTCACTCTTTTGGGTATAGGGATACTTGTAGGGTTAGATATTTGGTGGTGTACTTCTTAGAATTATCCCAATCTCATGATCATGTGCATGACTTAGAGGAATTCCTTTTGGCATGTCACCAAAATTAATAAAATGGTCATCTAACACCTTTTACAAATCAATTTATGTAGACTCCTTAATTGGTTGAACCTCTATGGAAAATTAGCATCCCACAAATCCCTCAAAACCTTTTCTGAGAAAATTCATCATCTTATTGGAACTAACCAATTGTGTATATTTAGACTATAATCCATGTAGTTCAAAGGTCATGCCTTATGAATGTAACCTCACTAATTGTTACTATAAATTCATCTCAATAGTTCCCAAAGTAGTGAGCCACTACACTCCCAAAATAATGTTAGTTCCTCCAATGGGAATGTCAAAAATAGGGGAATCTAACAAGTAGTCTCCCATAGTAAGCTTAATGCTATGGCATTTTTCAAAATAGTTGACTATACCATCATATGCAATCATGACATGAAATTCTAGATATAGATAAAATAAAGAGTTTAAATGAGTATCCAACTTACTATTAATAAGGTTATGTGTAATCCAAAAGTTAATTAACACAGTCACCTTCTATTTCTTCAAGAAACCCACCATATTAAGAGTTTCAGGATTATTAATGCCTAAAGATTCATGACAAGAAATAATAGGTTGAGAATCTTCAATTTCATCCTTAGGTTATTCCAAACTTGATCCTAAATCATCATCATCTTTTTTCTCATTAGAAAATTCAATATAAAATAGCTTATTTTTAGAACATTTATGTCCTTGGTCCATTTTCTATTATAGCCAAAACACAAATCTTTTACATGCATTTATTCAATTTGTTGAGGTGTCAATTGGGTAGGATATAACAATGATGGTTTTGGGTGTATACATCTAATTCCCAATACCATTGTGTTGAAATTGTCAATCTTACTCAAAATTTGTGAAAACACATAATTTAGGCCAAATTCACTTCAACATGCTAAATGGTTTGAGTTTATCATATACAAGTGCCAAATTAGGCTAATGTATCCCTAAATGGGGTAATGTATTTTATTTTATTTTTAACTTTGATCAAATCATTTTGAGCCAAAATGATGAAAATACATTTTGGTGCTCGGGATCACTTTTTTCTTCTAATTTGGAAGCACATGACATGTGAATGTGTTATTTTGTGTCAACAACATCCTAAAAGGTATAAAATTCCATAAACAAATAACATCACCTTCTAATTCCTCATCAGTCAAATTACAACCTAGTAATATGACATTTTGACCAGTTTGATTAATGAAGTGCAACCAATTTCCAAAGAATTGCTTAAATTTTAATTAATCTTACTTAGGAAAATTAAACCAAATTATAAGCTTAAGTAAGAATTCCATGGAGGTTATTGAATATTTATTTATTGGAAATTAATTCCTATTACCTACATCATCAAGTGAGGTTATTTATGGGGTGGCATCCATAAGCCATGAATGTAACAAATATCAAGATTATGGCATCCCATGCCTCTTTAATGGCCCTTCCTACCAAATATTTATGAGGATATTATTTACATAATTATATTAATCCATGACCACACATTTTGATCTTGAGATGGAGGGTCTTGGTTGATCCTAATCAATTTCAAAAATCTATAAATAGGAGGGCCAAGACCACTTTGACTAAGCTTAATTTGTGTAAACTTATAATGCAGGATTCTCTCTACAAGCCATTTGACTATAGTTTGATAATGTTCTATTTGCAATAGGATACCTTAATTCATATGCATAACATTGATTTAATATCATGAGCCTAGCATAGTTTGTGTTCTTGAGATGATTGATGAGCTTGTCCTTGCACTAATGTTGAATACTTGAGCACCAAATCTAGGGGAAAAACATGCTTGCAGCTACATTTGGGTGACGAGAGGATCTTAGGAAGGTAATTTGTGTTTTATTTCTTTTATTTTCTATTAATTATCATTCACAACACCCTATTGAATAGGTTCACCTAGATTTTTAGTTCTTTATCTATTTTTTTTGTTTTCATGACTAATGCTTGATCTAACCATCTTTATAATACATCTCTACATTTTGGAACACCTATTGGGACAACACATCCCATTAAAGCAAGGAAGATTCTTTTTAAATCTTAACTTTCATTAAAATTCATTAAAAATCCTATAACATCAAATTTTCACTTCATTTTCTCATGTTTTTAATGTTTTTTTTACATACATAGGTCACACAATGATCGACATTCATTCTGTGTAATTGGCATAAATGAAGGCTAATCAGAATTGATTAGACTAAAGGGAAAAACACATTTATAAATTTCATTTTTAGATCTTTTCTCAAATTTATAGTTTGTTATTTGAGTTTTTAAGTCTCTGGTCTGAACATTTATTCCTTGATCCAGAAGTTTCTTTTGGATATTTTATCCTAACATGGCCTAATAAGGTTTTTGTCAAATATGTATTTTTCCTAAGGGTTCATAGGTGATCTTTAGTAGTCATTTTATACTAGCATCAATTAGGTTTATGACAGGCATCGGTCTTGTCGCAATTAACATCAGTCACTATTAACCAATGTTGGTCTTTATGTGTAAAACATAGAGAACCTGAGAGCAAGATTTCCAAAATTGCTTGTTTGATTATCAATTATGATTCAAATAAGGGGGAAACTCTTTAACCTTGTAGGACCCATGTGTAAAAATGAACAAAAGTTGAGAATGATTTAAATCTTTAACCATCCCTTTGGTGTTTAAAAGGAACTTAGATGGTTGATTAATTATTTTGTGAAGTTTTTCAAAGTTTTTACAAACTAAGGCCAAGGGGCCAATAATTTCACTCAAAAATTCAATTCAATGATTAAAACTTACACTCATTTAGATTTCAAGTTTTCAAAAGTGTGTTGTTTTATGTAAATCATCTATGATTGTTATATTGTTTGAGTAAAATGAAGAGTGCATTTATGCTCTCCCCTATCCCTTATAGGGTACTTGGGTGAGCAAAAGTACCTTTTCATTGTGATTGTACCTTTATCCAAGGTGTAAAAGTGTTTTCTAGGCTCTCCCCAAAATCTATATGGTTTGGGTGATCTAAAAACAACCTATAAAGCCTTTTCACTTAGTTTTTATTTCATGCAATTTGGATTATGGAGGGGATTTCATAGCTTCTTCATGAGTTATTTAGGGAATATTTGACCTGAGGTTTCATCTCTTGGCATTATCTTCAACCCCTCTCCATGGGGGGTATATAAATTAAGGGAAACCCACTGGGACATTTTCTTGAGTGGTTAAAGAAACTCTATTAGTGGTAATCCAACTCAAAATGCATGATCAATCAGGACATCCCACTACATTGAGCAATTAACAGATGTAGTGTTTGTGAAAAGGATAAGACATTTTCACAACAAGATAATTGATGTGGATCCAATTTATGTGTTGTATATCAAGCATTAGCCATGCTTGGGACCATCTAGGTAGTCATACATTTTAAATTTTAGACAACCCCACTTACCACAGAGTATTGTTGATGCAGGGTGAGTAACCAAAAGGTCCATATCACTGTATAGTCTCTTGGGAAAAGGGGGGTGTAATATACTGTACCAACTCATGCACTTTTATTTTTGGATTAACAATTAAAATCCTCCCAAGAGCATGTATATAGATGGATTTCAATAATACGATACAACATTGTTAGTTTAGGGCTTAGGCTGATTTACTTAGTTGTATTTGGTCTTTTTAGTCTTTACATGGTCTTAATTTGAATCTAATACTTGTTTATAAACAACACACATTAACCAAACACATTTTTTTCACCATTTCTTAAACAAATAGGTGTTATGGTGGTCAAATCCAAATCATCTTTACCTTATTCAAATCCTCATCTTAAACATTTGTGTTTTTATTGTCTAAATAGTGCAGTTATGCTGCCCATTTGAGTCTAAACCATTTTCCAAAAATATTTAAGTCTATTGATAATTCAAATTTGTAATTTCACCTTTCTAGGTTTTGGGTTAATGTGTTAATCTATTTTTTCATTTGTGCTTGACATGAGTTAACTTGGTTTCAATTTTCCATTTAGGTTAAAGGTTATTTTATAGACTCATCATCATTTTATTATTGTGAACTTTGGCCATCAAGTGTATCACTCACACTCTAAGTTCTAAAACTCATTTTAATCTACTTCCTATTACCATATGGTAGGTAATGCTTCCCATTCAATCTTAGTTTTATACTTATGAATTCTTTCATGTCTTCACATCTTGATTTTCTTAGTTCACATTATCACATTCCTAATCTGAAGGACTTTCTTATAATTTACTAGTGGCAACTTATCGAAGTTGAATGAGATTTTACAGTATTGGCGTATCTCTTAACCTATGTTTGGTATACTAGTTTACACTTAGGTCTTTAAGTTATCATACCCTCTCCCAATATATGTGATTTCAACCCTACCCAAGGTTGAGTATTTTCATGAACACATTCTTCTAATTGTGCGATACTATGCCACCTCCTTTTTATTATAGTCTCTTTGTTACCTTATCACTTGTTTAAAAGAAGAAGAAAAACACACCTTATTTAAACATTTCTAAAACATTTTTTAAATATTGTCAAACATAGAGAACAAACCTTTTAAACATGACTAAAAGGTACACTCGTAGTGGAGTCTCTTATGACCCTAGCTATGAGGAGGATAACTTTTATGATGGTTAAGATAATTATGTGGTCTTTGAATACATTCCCACAATTAAAGGATCTGAGGAAGACTTTTTTTAATATCAACCCCAAGAGGACAAGGATGAAGCACTCCTAAGGTTGATATAATCTGGTGCTAGATTACCCTCAGATTTTCCTATGGAGAAACTACATACTTTGGTTAGAGAAGGAAATCAAGAATGAGAACAATCCTTCATGAACATTACAAAAACAAACATACCTTATTATAGAAAAGGAAAGGAAATACTCATAGATTCAAATCCAACAAATCAAGATCTTGTCAACAAGATCAAAAAGATAAATTAATGATATTCAAACCAACTTACAGTAGACTTGAAAGACTCTTCAGTTTCTACTTCAATCCACAACGACGCTTAAAAGGAACAAGGGAATGTGGTTGAATCAATGCAAAATCTAGTTGAGAACATAACAATTATGGATCAATATGTCTCAATTGAACAACCTAAATCCCAAGAGGTTATGAAACATGCTTCACTAGGCACATAGCATACATTTTTCAATCATCAAGAACCTCTTGTTCTTTTTCAAGACCAAAGACCAAAACATTCAATATGTATTGAATAAATTGTACAAAACAATTTGGCTAGTTTGTCTCAACCAATATGTACTTTGGTAAATAGACCACAGACTCCCCAAAATCAATAGAACATGTATAATTCAAGGCAATAGATTCCAAGGAATCAATAGCTCACTTAATCAACTCAAAGAGTGAACCAAAACAAAGTCACAGACTGTAGGGTGTATATCCCTAACAAATCCATTAGTAGGGGCACACACCACCCCAAAAATAGGGGTATATACCACCCCAATAGAATTATGTTTCACCCACAAATTCACCAAACATGCAAGAGTTGAAATTGATGAAGGATATTGTGTCATCATTGGAGACTACAAATAGAATTAAGAAGTATAAATTTGATGAGATACGTCTATATCCTTTCAATTTGAGTATTATCTAAGTCTGCTTTCTACCTCATTTTGAGGCACCCAAATTTGACAAATACAAAAGAAAGGGTGACCCTCTTGAACACATTCAGACATTATGTGTTCTACCAAGAGGTCATATACAATATAATTTTCTTATTTTGATTATTTACATGAAGTTTAACAGGATAAACTTTAGATTGGCTACTTAAGTTACCAAAAAGATCATTTGTGGATTGTGATGTCCCTAAAATTTCCCACTTCAAATTTTGGGGCACCCCTTTGAAATTTTGCATATTTTTCTTATGTGAGTTGGTTTTAATTATTGAACAAGTCCCCTGAATAAAGGACTTGGGTTCTATTAGTTGTAGTATTTGATTGATTTTTTTCCCCAGCTGCTCCTAGTCACTCCAAGGGATTAAAAGTAATTACTTAAATCCATTACTAAAAACCTACTTATGCATCCCCTTTAGTAGATCAATAAATATAAAATGCTTTAGCTCATTTTTAATGCATATCAGGTTCCTTAAACTATTTTATTTAAAAATAAGTAAAGTTGTACCTCAAACCTGAATTACTCTCTATAGTTCAAACTAGGTCTTTCAAGTTGCTTTACTGCATTACTAAAAATAAGTAAAGCAATCCCACAAACCCTCCAAACATTGAATAAATAAAATAGGGGTTTTGACATTGCTTTACTCACACAAAATCACAAGTAAAAGTAATATGAGTTCCCAAACTCAAGCTACTCATTGACCAAGACCTATTCCGGTTTGCGAGAGTGCTTTACTTTAAAATCCAAAATCAGCTAAAGTAACTTATAAAACCTGATAAAAGATTCAAAGGCTTATGTGGATTTACCATGTTTGTCATTAATGTGTTGTTATATATAAATATATATATATATTGGGAAATTCCATCTCATTCATGCCTGTCAGCTAAGTCATCCAATTGAGTAATCATGCCTACAAACCCTGAGCCATGCCATTTGAGCCTATGGAACAGTTTCAAGCAATTCCATTTCTAACCCATTTGTGTTTGAGGTAAGTAAATCATCTCCTAGTTTTTTGTTATGTTTTTTGTTTACCTCTTTCTTGGTGTTTTTCTCTACAAATGTTCTTTGTACCACAATGATTATTTATCTATTAAGTTTGATTTATTGTAGTTTTCCTTTTGCTTTCTTAGCATGATTAGGTGTTTTAAATCACACTCTCATACTTTTAATCATTTATCATGTTGTATAATTTTCTCAAAAATCCTCTAAGAGATTGAGCCCTTTGTGAAAACTCTAACAGTTAAGATTCTTTGCCCACTTGGGTTTCCCAACCATAATTGTTTCCTTGGGTTTTCAAGACCAAGTTGTTACCCTTGAGAAAATCAACCTTAAAAATCCTTATTCACTTCAGGTTCTTGTGTTTCTAGTACTGAGTAACTATCTTTGGAAAACACAAAGTCTTGATCTTTGGAATACTACCTAAGATCTACTCAAGATTTCCTTTCTTCATTACTAACTTTAGGTTTATCGTATGCAATTACTATCTCCCAAAAACCTATAGTATTAAGCCCAAAGAAACTCGTACCATACATCTCAAGACCAACTCAGACTTCTTCCTCATGCTTACTTCAGGTTTTTGAGTCCAAGTAGCTTGATTAGGAAAACCCAAAGTCTTGAGCCATGAAAAACCTAAATTTATATGTATAACCCTAGTGACTTACCCAGGGTTCTAAGGTCCTATTAATTAAAATAAAGATGCTTAGTTTTTTAAGACTTTTCATTACTCAAAACTTGAATCTTACTTAGAGGTACTTCAAGAGCAATGAATTAACTCTTTTCTCAAACTTTATAGACTAGTTGGAGCAATCAGTATGTGTTTAAAATCACTTATCAAGGTTTTTTGATCCAAAGCTCAAAAGTTTTGGTTGAAAAATATTTTCAAGAACATAAAAATAACATAGTAACAATGAATTCTCTGAGTAGAGATGTTTTATTACTCAAGATTGTAATACAACTATAATCTTATCTCTAGGAAGAGATGTCTAATTTCCATTTTAGGTTACATCTTCATTTATACACATTTTGAAAGCAGGGGGAAGATGTGGAAGGTAACTAATATTTAGGGAGATTAAGTGGTTGACTTCCATGATTTAAAACAATATAGAATTCAAGGAGTTACTATTTTTAGAAACTTACTATTTTTAGACTGCACTACTAAAATTAAAATTTGGGGAACTTACATTGGATTTTTGGGGGTAAAAATCCATAGAGTAAAGATCCATGACATCTCACCACATTATCCTCATTCTTATATTTCCAACGGTTCAAATGGTGATTAATTGGAGCTATGGTGCAAAAGTTATGGCTCCCAGAAGTTTCATCATCAATTGGGGTGGAACCATCACCCAAATTGTCACTTGAATGGTTGGCTGGGTAATTTTTAGAGTTTAAAAGAGCCAATGTCTAGACTATAAGGGTCAAGAAAATTAGAGGAAGAGGTATCTAAAGTATAAGTGTAGGCAATGACAATAAAATAGGTTCTAGAGTTAGCATTAGAGGAGTTTCCAGAACCAAGCACAAACAGAAAAGCAAAATCTAAGAAAGCCAAGCCACAAGAACCCAAAATGAAGTATTAGTATAAGGGTTACCCAATTGAATCAATAATAGCCTCCAACTTAACTGAGATAAGTGATAAAAACATGGGGCATGTGTCTATAACTAAATTATTAGAGAGATCTAAGGCCAAGGTAAAAACTCCACTCCTACATGCTATGACTACTAGTGGAATTCTACAAGCTATTGCTAAGGTAACTTCAAAGTTAATAATTAAATTTTGATTGTAGAAGTTTATAGAGGTAGTACTTACACTATATGGAATGAACAAATAATAAGTCACTCAGAGTGACTTAATAATTTCAAATATACCCCTTGGGGAGGTTACCATTGAAGGATTAAAGTAAGATACACAAACCCTGATATATACTCTATTTAGGAAACTTGATGAGGAAGAAGATGCCAAGTCCAAATTGAGAGAACAAAATGATAAATTTTGTGAGATAATTACTAAAGTAGCAAAGTCTGCTCCGCAATAGATAATACTTCTATAAGTTATGATTTTTTAGCAAGTGATTACTGAAGTGGAAGACAATGGAGATAAGGTGAAAGCTATAGATAAATGGATTGATAAAATGAAAGAAAAATCCCAAGAACTCTTCCCAAATATTCTAGATGCTTATGCTAATATTTTAAAGGAGATAACAAAAGTAAGAACAGTGAGAAATGAAATAGAAAACGAAAATGGCATCTCCAAGCTTCAATAATAAGGTCTACAAATGATATTTAATTTAGATGATAAGATTTTGATTGAGGAAAATATTGCTCCTAAGGGATTGGTGAAAAAGATAAAACAATAATAATATCTACTATCTTTTCATGTGAGTATTCTACCAGACATAGGAGAGGAGATGAATAAATTAGAAGAAGACGCATGTGGTACATAGATTAATCTAGAATACTCCCTCTTTAGTCTCACAGGCATATGGTCAAGTGATATTCCAAGAATAAATAAATAGTTAGGTGAGTAATTCAAGCAATAGATGGATAAGGCCATGAATATTTTCACAACCATGTCTATCAAAGAGTTGATCAAATGTTGACAAGAACTAAAGATACTTGATTCAAGGCTTGAGAAAATTAAAGTTCATTGTAGAAGAATTGAAAGAGAGATGCTAAGATTAGAAAAATAAAGATAGTTAATTGCTAAATTAGATGATACAACAATCTAATTGATGATATCCTAGTACATCAAGTACAAAGAGAAGTGCATAAGTCAAGTCCATGAAGTAAATTATTTTTTCCCTAAATATTAAACAATTTATTTCTTCTTCTTCTATTTTCTATTTTTTTTTGCATAGATAAACTATAAGTAATCTTGCTTCAAGTGATTACTTTGTAAAAGTAATTTCATTATGTGATTTACTTGTAGAGTAAAATTACTTTTTAAAATTAAAAGATTTGAGTAATTTGGTTGAAATGCCATTACTTACAGTCATCTGGTGAAAGTGAATTACTTAAACAATCTTTGTGCTACATGCAAAGTGGTTGTATTCAATCCAAACAAGGAGATAAAATAAGTGCTACATGTCACTAGCTTTTGCATGCCACGAAGGAGAAATTAGAAGGAAGACATTACTCAATAGTTTCCAGTTTTATCACAACACATAGGAATTGAAGAAGTTGACTCCTTCTGGGATTCTACATCTAAAATTATATAGATATAAGTGTAGGCCTACATGTCTAAGGATGATATTTTTTTCAAGAAATAAATTGTAGAAATTGTACAAGAAATTTAAGAAATTCAAAACTTTGTGTTTAATATAATTGGATTATTTTGTATGAATTTTTCTAAAAGTAAGCAAGAAGGAAATTTGTTTTTTTGAAGAACTTTGTGTTAATGCAATCATTTTGTTTGTTTTATGAAGCTAAAAGGGTAAAATTTGTGTTATCTTTTAATCTAAGTTAAATTCATAATTTTATTAATCATTTATTGGAAAGGTTATCACATTTTATATGTTTATCTACTTTCATGAATACAATAGAATATGCAAAACTATTTATTATGAAGTGCAATTTTCTTCTTTCTCAAGCATTATAATCTTTTCCTTACTCCCAAATCTCTCATAAATTCTTTCCACATTCCCAAAACTAGTTGCTTACTTGTTTTAAAATCCCTTTGTTATGGCTCATGAACATAGTGATTAAAGTAATACCCCCAATCAAAACCAACTTGCACATAATTTTTTAATTTTATGGTTAAATTTAAGTTCTAAGTAATTAAAAATACATAAGCATAAATATATGGGAGATTTACTATTAAATGAAGGAGATTCAATCTCAGTTTAAAGCAATTTACAAAATATCTAGCCAACAGTTTCTGGTGACACTATTGGGAAACTACAAGTTTAACTCCCAAAATAATTTTCTACTTTCTTAGACCATTTAAGAAAATTTCATGATTACACTAAGTTTTAGCAATTTCCAAATTTCCAAAAGCTAATTAAAAGTGTTGCATACTCAAAATTATGTGCTTGTCTATTTTTATCACTTATTTGAGATTAACTTATTCTACTTTAAGTAGATGCATCCATTTAATCAATTAGTTACATGTTCTAGAATCTTTAATTCTATTATTATTTTACTTCTAGTTCACTTTCCAATACTACTTCATGCTAAGTAGACTACCAACTAGGCCTCTATCTATCAATATAATTATTAAGTGTAATACTTAGAGGAGCTCTTGCTTTTCAAATTGGCAAATCAACCTTTCATCAGAGCAAGAAGGGCATAGGGTCCAGAAGGTGAATTTTTTGAGTTACAAGAGTGATTAAATTTTAATTTCCATGTTCAAGATAGAACCAAAAGAGATAGTGTTTTACCTTTTAGACAAGCCACATCTCTCATACACCAACTCCAACATATTTCTTCTAGCATAATTTAACTAGGTAATCTCTAGTTTCTTACTCCCAGAAGAATGGTGTTACCACTTCCTATCCCATGGGGGTTAGTTATTGGTCCTTTGAATTTGAATCCTCCTCTACATTACTTGCCAAAAGTATCAAGGAAGAATTTTTCTAAGTTCACTAGTGATGATAATCAAAATCTGGATGAACACCTAACTACTTTTTTATAGCATGTGAATTAATTAGTGTTGAGCATGAAGATGTCTCTATTAGACTCTTTGTTAAAAATATACATGACTCAGAATAAAAATGGTTCTAACATTTAGCTCTTGGCACTATAACCAATTGAGCTACCATGCAAGATCAATTTGAGAAAAGATTCAAAGCTACTGAAGATGCACATATACTACTTACACAATTGACTCAGCTCAAGAAGGAACCTCATGAACATATGCATGATTTCATTACCAAGTTTAATAGATTACTATAAAAATTCCTCAAGTTGTACTACCCACTATAGACAATAAAAAGCATTTCTTCATCAATACTTATCTTCCAAAATTTAGTTATCAACTGTGAAGAGCATGACCAATTAATGTAAAAACAACTTAAAATATTGCTACAAAAATTGAGAATGATTTGATAATGGTTGATGAAATAAAAAAAATAGTTTATAAAGGAGATTATTCTACTACAATCACAACATAGACTATTGAACCCTTATTTCAAAATTTGGCTAATGACTTGCTTCAAGTCAAAAGACAAATTGCTCAAGTCACTCATGATGGTGCTCACCCTGTTAGGAATGCACCTGCATGAAACATAAAAAATTAGAACAAGAACCATATTTCTAGTCCTTAGCAAATATTAGTGATTGAAGTTGCTCCTGAGAACTATGTTGAAATGAGTGAAGAGGACTCAATAGCTGATGGTATTGATCAAAAAATTAATGAATAGGATGATTTTGTAGATCCTACTGATGACTCCAACTATTCCCTAGAATATAAATCAAAAAGTGACTATGAAGGAATGCTTCATGAATATCATAGTCAATCTTATGTAGTATTTACAAGATCTCAGACTCAAAAATATGGTGAGAAGTCATCAAAATAATAAGAGAGAGGAAAGGAACACTTTAGTTATAATGTGATTATTCTTAAAATAAATATTCCTCTACCTTCTTCTCTTGCTCCTAAAGAAAAATATACTCCTCCTACTTCGTAAACTTATAAGCCAATTGATAATATAGTTGAAGTTAATTGTATCTTGCCTACACCTATTCCTTCCTTTGACATAATTGATCATATAAATAAAACTAAAATTTAGATGTTAGAAGCTGAATACTTAAGGTCTTATTTAGATCAGCTGAATAAGCTAGTCAAGTATGTTCAAAGCAAGGGATTGAGCAATGCACCAAATGCTTCAAAAGTTATTTTACCTATTCCTAGACCAACCTCTATTCATAATAACTCTATAACTGCTTTATCTACATCCACTTCTATATTTGAAAGGATAGAGCCTTTTTATGTGTCCCTCCTAATCAACAGTTATAAGTTTAGTAATTATATTTTGGATTCAATAACCTCTAAAAATATTATGCTAGCTATAGTAGCTAATGCCCTTGACCTTAACCTAAGTCCATACGAAAATGCTACTCAATGGAGAGACAAGTCCCTCTGATCAAACATATTAAAGAGACCTAATATGTCCTAGCAACTTTCCTAGACAAATGTCATAAAATGATAATCCTAGTAGTAGACATCCTTGTTTCATATAGAATGCTACTAATTATAAACTTTTGTGAACAATTAGGATGAGAGGTGAAGATGGACTGGTCATGTGCACACATCCCAATCAAAGGGGTAAATCACAAGCTAGAACTCGAAAAGAAGTCAAAGTACATAGTCTCTAAATCTAAAGATCCAAGGTCATAAATTTTTTTTGAAGAGTCAAACCATATATTTTGCTTCCTTGAAGTAGGCAAAGAAACCCAAGAGGAAAAGGAAGAAGAAGAAGAAGACAAGATATAAACACTAGGATTTGATGGTAGCTGTAACTTTCTTGATTCATGTGCAGGAATAGTATTAATCTCCCCTGTTGGTGAAGTTTTTCCATATTCATATAAGCTTATGTTTGAAAAAACTAATAACATAGCTAAATATGAAAGACTCTTGCTAGGACTTGGTAAATCGAAGGAAAAAGGAGTAAGACTCCTTAGAGTGCAAAGAGATGATGAATTAATAGTGAGATGATTAGAGGGAAGTATTAGGTGAAGAAAGATAAGCTAAAACACTACCATGATAGAGTTATGAGTGTCACACTTGACTTCTATACTTTCTCAATCAACTTAGTTCCTCAAGATTAAAACTCTAGAGCTAACTCACTCGTTATTACTACATCTTTGATTAGGCCAAAACAACAACCAACAATCTTTAAAGAATGTAAGTACAAATTAGAAATGGTCTACCATCTAAAGGTCCCAGATAACATTGAGCAGTGGCAAGTTTTTAATGATGATAAGTAAATAGCTACATTTATAGATCAACAAGATAATTTCAAAGGACTATACTTTGAAGGAATCAAATCATATCCACATGAAACAACAATAGTTATCATTGAATATGAACTTACCCATAGTCAAGACATATTTTAGCTAAAAGGAAATAAAATTCCTAAAGGGTTAGTTTTCTTAGAATATATATTTGATAAACATGATCAATTTTTGAAGAAAAAAAGAATATAGTGATAATTCTCCCCAAAAAGTAGAGCAGATTAATCTAGGTAGTGTAGAAGATCCCAAGATGGTCAATATTGGCAAGTAATACTTACAAGAAGAAAAGGAATATTTCATTAAGCTTCTCATAGAGTACATTGATGTGTTTTCCTGGTCCTATAAAGACCTCAAATCCTTCCAACTAGATGAGGTACAAACTATATTCCACTTTAGCCAAAGGTAAAGCCTTTTAAGCAGAACCCACATCATCATAACCCAACTATTTTAGGTATAATTGATGCTGAGATACAAAACTCCTTGATGCAAAGATCTTTTATCCAATTATTCACTCAGAATGGTTAGCAAATATTATTCCAATGAGGAAAAAGAGTGGGAAAATATGCTTATGTGTTGATTTCCACAATTTAAATCAAGCCTCTTTGAAAGATAATTACCCATTACCCATCATGGACCACACCCTGCAAGTAGTTACTAGCTCAGAGATGTTATCTATGCTAGATGTATTTTTTGGATACAATCAAATAAAATTAGCTAAGGAATATCAATACAAAATTGCTTTTACAACACCATGGGGAACATTTTCTTATTAAAATATGCCTTTTGGGCTTGCGAATGTTGGAACAACCTTTCAGTGGGAAATGGATATGGCATTCACTCACTTGAAGAAGAAGAGTATTGTGGTATACCTATATGACTTAAAAGTCTTTTCAAAATAAAGAGGTGATCATCTAGTCGATCTTGAATAAGTCCTTATCCAATGTAGAATACATGGGATTTATTTAAATCCAAATACATTGATATTTTTTGTGACTGAAGGAAATCTCCTTGGTCATATAGTTTCAAAAAAAGGAACCCAAATCGACCCAGAATGAGTTAAAGCTATTCAAAGTTGTCCTATGCCTACATACAAGAAAGGGGTGCACTCATTCTTTGGAAAGGTAAATTTCCTTAGAAGATTTATTTCTGATTTCAAAAAATTGACTCATCACATCTCAGATATGATGAAAAAGAAATAAGATTTCAAATGGAATGCTGAAGGAAAATTGGCATTTGAAAGAATTAAGATAGTAATAGCTAAAGCCCTAGTGTTAGTTTCCCTTGATTTTAGTAAATAATTCAATCTTTATTGTTACTCTTCTAAGCATACCATGTTGGCTATACTTATGCAGAATAATGATAAAGGAGTTGAATCCTCGATAGCTTTCATGAGTCAGCCTTTGAAGATCTCCAAATTAAAGTACTCATAGATGGAGAAACATGCCTTTGTAGTGGTTAAAGAGAGTAAGGTTTTTAGGTATTACATTTTGTCATCCTATACAATAGTATATGTCTCAGATACTATAGTTAAGTCAATTCTAACTCAGCAAGAGCTCAGACTATTGAGAGGCACTTGGGTGGCATAGGTACAAGAGTTTGATATGGATATCAAACCTAAAAAACTAGTAAGAGGGAAAGGCCTATACCAATTAATGACTCACAGTGAAACTGAAGACATAGACATGGTGGTACCTTCACAACAAGATGAAGCAAACATGGAGTTTCCCATGGTACTTTTTGTTAATCTTATAAATGAATGGTATAGCAAGATTGATTACTTTTTGACTTATGCAGGATGTCTAGATGCTTTGACATGCAAAAAAAAAGTACCATCAAGATAAAATCAAAGGATTATGTCCTTTGAGATAATGTGTTGTATAAGAAATGAATTTATGTGATTTTCGTTTACTATGTAGACAAGGATAAATAAGCAAGAATACTCAAGCAATTTCATGATAAACCCTATGGAGGTCATTTCTCAATAAGAATCATAGCACACAAGATCTTATGAATAAGTTACTTCTAGCCTACTTTATTTTAGGATGCTTCGGAATGGGTTTATAAATGCAAAACATGTCAGCGTTTTGTAGGATGAATCATGTTTCCAACCTTGCCTCTAAAACTAATATTTATTGATGAATCTTCCCATCAATGGGGCATGGATTTTATTGCTATGTTGAATCCTTCCTCAAGTGTTGGACAGTTTTATGTTATAACCACTAATAACTACTTAAGTGGGTTGAATCTATTCTTATGAAACATGCCACTTCTAAAGTTATATGTGACTTCATCAAAGAGAATATTGTTGCAAGGTTTGACATCCTTGATAAAATTGTCATAGATAATGTAGCCAATTTTTCTTTAGTAGAATTGATTGAGATTTGTTACTCATTTGGAATAGACTTGGTTCATGCTTGAAATCATTATCCTCAGGATAATGGCCAAGCTAATTTAAGTAATAAAAATTTGATGAACATCATTCATAAGCTGGTGGATAACAATCAAAGAACTTGACACAAGAAGTTATTTGATGCACTACGGGCCAATAGAATCACCTTGAAGAAATATATAGGTATATCTCCTTTTTAGTTGTTATATGGAATAGATGTTGAGGTGCCCATAACCATAGAATAACCTACTTTACAACTCTCTAAGGCAATTGAAGATGCTACTTATCAATATTCACTGGATAAGAGAATAATGTTTCTCACTAAACTACAAGAGGTTCATGTTCAAGTTATTGATAGGCTAAATGATCACATAATGAAGGTAAAGAAGATCTATGATAAAAATTCTAGAGATAGATAGTTTAAAGTTGATGATTTAGTCCTCTTTTAGGATAAATAGAATGAACAAAAAGGAAAGCATGGAAATTTTGACTCCTTGATGAAAGGGCCCTTTATTATAGAAAGAATTATTGGAAAAGATAGCTTCATCCTAGCTTACAATTATGGAATTGCATTACCACTACATTTCAATGGGTATTACTTGAATTTCTACAATAATTGAGCAGTAGGGTAACCCCTGTATGTATATAAATAAATTTTTTACTCTTTCTTTTTTTTTTCTTGTTTAGCTTATGTGTTGTTTTCTTGCTTTGTAGTTATGTGACTAAGTTTATATAAATACTTTATACTGAATAGATAAGATATAAAACTAGAGATACTGGGATCTCACCCTTTTTCTTCCCTTTACAATAGACACAAAGATGTCCCCAGTCAGAGTTGGTTGATGTTCCCAAAATTTCACACTTCAAATTTTGGGATACCCCTTTCAAATTTTGTATCTTTGTCTTATGTGAGTTAGTTGTATTTGTTGAACCAGTCCCTTGAATAAATAACTTGGGCTCTATTAGTTATAGTATTTTATTGATTGTTTACCCTAGTTTTTCCTAGTCAATCAAAAGGATTAAAATTAATTACTTAAAGCCATTACTAAAAACCTACTTATGCATCCCCATCAGTAGCTCAATAAATCTAAAATGCTTTAGCTCATTCTTAATGCATATCAAGTTCATTAAACTAGTTTACTTACTTAAAAAGAAGTAAATTTAAACCTCAAACCTGAATTCCTCTCCATATTTCAAACTGGTTTTCTCAAGTTGCTTTACTACTTTACCAAAAATAAGAAATCCCATAAACCCATAAAGCATTTCCTAAAACAAATTGGGTTTTCAAAATTGATTTACTTTCATAAAACCATAATTAAAACTAATGTGAGTTCCTGAACTCGAGCTACTCATTGACCAAGATCTACTCATGTTTATAAGAGCACTTTACTTCAAAAGCCAAAATCAAGTAAAGTTACTTGTTAAACCCGATAAAAAAGTTAAATGCTTATGTGACTTTGCTACACTTTTCATTAATATGTTATCATATATATATATATATATATATATATATATTTAAATGCTTATGTGACTTTGCTACACTTTTCATTAATGTGTTAGCATATATATATATATATATATATATATATATATATATATATATTAGGAAATTCCACCTCATTCCTACCTATTAGCTAAGTCATCCAACCTAGTAATCATACTTGTAAACCCTGAGCTGTGCCATTTGAGCCTTTGGAGCACTATCGAGCAATTCCCTTTCTGGCCCATTTACACTTGAGGTAATTAAATTATCCCCTGGTGTTTTTTTATGTCTTTTATTTACCTCTTTCTTGGTTTTTTTCTCTACAAATGTTCCTTTGCCATGATTATTTATCTATTAAGTTTGATTTGATGTAGTTTTCCTTTTGTTTTCTTAGCATGATTAGGTGTTTTAAATCTTTCACTCATAATTTTAATCATTTATCATGTTGTAGAATTCTCTAAAAAAACCTCTAAGAGATAAAGCCCTTCATGAAAACCCTAGAAGTTAAGATTCCTTGCCCACTTGAGTTCCCCAAACCTAATTGATTCCTTAGGTTTTCAAGACCAAGTTACTACCCTTGAGAAACCCAACCTTCAAAATCCTTATTCACTTCAAGTTCTATAACACTACTTACTTAGGTTTCTAACACCGAGTAACTATCTTTGGAAAACTTGAAGTCTTGATCTTGGACAAACCCACAAAACACTACCTAAGATCTAGTCAGGATTTCCTTTCCTCATTAAGTACTTTAGGTTTCTTGTATGCAGTTACTATCTCCCAAAAACCTGAAGTCTTAAACCCAAAGAAACCCACACCATACTACTCAAGACTAACTCAGACTTCTTCCTCTTTCTTTCTTACTTCAGGTTTTCAAGTCCAAGAAGCTTGATTAGGAAAACCTAAAGTCTTGATCCATCAAAAAACTTGAAATTGTTTGTATAACCCTAGAGACTTACCTGGGGTCCTGAGGTCCTATTACTTAAAAGAAAGATGATTATTTTTTAAGACTTTTCATTACTCAAAACTTTAAAATTATTTAGATGTACTTAAAGAATAATGAGATAACTCTTGTCTCAAACTTTCTAAACTAATTGGATTAGTCAGTAAGTTTTTAAAATAATTTATCAAGTTTTTTAGACTTTAAAAGAGCCAATGTCTAGATCAGAAGGGTCAAGAAAATAAGAGGAAGAGGTATCTAAAGTAGAGATGTAAGCAATGAAAATAAAAGAGGTCCCATAATTAGCATTAGTGTAATTTATAGAACTAAGTAGAAAGTGAAAATAAAAAGCTAAGAATCCAAGCCAAAAGAACCCAAAATGAAGTATGAGTATAAGGGTTACCTAATTGAATCAAGCATAGCCTCCAAGTTAATTAAGATAAGTGATACAGACTTGGGGCATGTGTTTGTAACTAAATTTTTAGAGAGATATAAGGTCATAACAAAAATTCCACTCCTACATGTTATGAATACTAGTGGAATTCTATAAAAGATTACACTTTCCCAAGTTCATCTCAACTTCTTGAGTTTGTTCTAACATGTGCCAAATACTATGACTCCTTGACTAGGATTGTACAAGATATTATTGGGAATGTAGTTATAAGACTAGATGTTCGGTACCTCAATTACTATCTAAAAATCCTAACATCACCAAAAGTGATTGAGATAACTATGGAGAAATTCAAAAGCTAATGAGAGACTAATTCATTAGAATAAATTAAGATAATGAATACTTACTACTTAAAGAAAGTAAAAAATATTTCTAGGTTCCCTAACAAGATAGTAAGGTCAAATTTCATTTAGGAAGTGGATGATATTATCTAATTACTATGCAGAATAAATGGTGAAAATAATTCCAAGTGTTTCTCTCCATGGATGTATGCTTATATTAGGACTATTGATGTCACCAAAAGCTCAGGCAATATTCAATGAGAAAGAATGATAAGTGATAATATGGATCGACAGTTAAGGAATGCATTGCAAACTTTTGATCTCAAGATGACTTCATACCTTATGTATGCAACATCCTTAAGTGGATCCTTTTAAAGGCTAAGAAAAAAGGAACACTAGCAAGTGAACCAATTTATGAGTATTACCTTCAACTAGTCCTTTCAGAATAATACAAACACTAAATTGTAGTAAATGATGGATTCTTTTATGAACTCATTTGTTAGCTAAATATATCCTTAAAACATAAAAGAGTATCAGATGAAGCATGGGGTGTAGTTTCACTATATGGATGCATTTTTATCCAATTTATTGACTTCACATACCTCAAAGTATGGGGTTTCTTAGGTGCCCCTATCAAGCTACCTAGGTATCTAATTGACAAGTGGGTTCTTATGGAAATTTGTAGACAACTTGTTGAATTACATGATTTACAGTCAAAGGCTCACAAAACAGTGATAAATTTTCCTATTATTATTGGCCACTACCGTTTTCCAACCATTTATAAAGCTAGGAATATATAGAAGAAGATGTACCATCATTATACTCAAACACACTTTAATGTCAGAGCCAATTTTAATTATAGAGGTGTGGCTCAAAATATAGTTTCCCTTGATTACTTCTATATCCCATCACTTGAAGATTATTGGATTGATTACAAAGATGAATTTGATGTAAGGAGAAAGGATAATCGTAGATTGACTATCAAACAAATTCATACATTTGATCTAAACACTATCCCCGAGGATAGATGATGATGGGGTTGTCACTAGTGATGCTTTTCATGTTGCTGAAAGAGACAGTCTTCCAATTCCTAAAATTATTTTTAGTGAAAACCAAATTACAACTATCACAGAGAGAACTTCACGTATTTTAGATATGACTTCCACATGGATTTTGAATAAAGATTATTGTATGAAGGAATTAATGAAAGAGACTATTCATATAAGTCAAAAGAGGAAACAAATAGTACAAAGGGAATGTAGACAAGGTCCCATAAAGAAGTTAAAATTGAAGAAAATTTTTGATGATACATTTTCAGTAGTAAAAGATAAAGAGCTAACCCAGTCATCTATTCTCACCCCACCATTAGACTCTTTTACTACTACTATTATTCCTACTATTTCTATAATTTCCACTTCTATTACACTTGTCATAAATTCATAAACTTTGTTGCCTCCTCATATGTTCTATATCATTAAATCTTCTAAGAAATCTATTCTAAAGGAAGATATTCCTCCTCTATCTTCCCTAGCTAATTCACCACCACCACCTCCTCCAAAAGATCAACCCATCATTGAAATTATCTTTTGAAAGAAGCTATGGAAGAGTTAGTGTCTGAAAAATAGAAGGAAATTGAAACAAGAGAGGAAGCTAAAAAAGAAGCAGATACAGTAGCATAAAATATTGTTGAGGACCCCAAGTAGAAGATAGAGGTGATAGAAGGAAAATAATCCGAGAAATAAAAGGAGGTAGAAATAGTGGCAAAAAAGGCAACAAATGAAATTGAGAATCAAGGAGGGAGAGAGTTAGCAAAATAAATTCAAGAAGATACTTTGGTACAAGAAGTTCCTTCACAAGAGCTAGTGGTAGAAAATGATCAGTACTAAATGGTGACCCATTTAGAGACCTCTGATTATACATATTTCTCATCCTAATTGGTATTATAGATGGATCTAGAGTTAAAAGAGGTGATAAATCTCAAATAAATAGACTTACAACTATTGAGAAGCTTAGATAAGAAAGGAAAGAAGTCCAAGTTTGCTAAGGTAACTTCAAATTTAATAATTGAATCTTCAAGGTAGAAGTTTGTAGAGGTAGAAGTTCCACCACAAGGAATGAACAAAGAATAAGTCACTCAAAGTGACTTAACTATTTCAAAGATACCCCTTAGAGAGGTTATCACTCAAGGATTAAATCAAGATACACAAACCCTGATAGATACTCTCTTCAATAAACTTGATGAGGAAGAAGTTGTCAAGGCCAAAATGAGAGAGCAAAATGATAAATTATGTGAGATAATTTCCAAAGTATCAAAGTCTACTCTTCAACAGACATTACTTTTACAAGTTATGATTTCTCATCAAGTGATTATTGAAGTGGAAGAGACTAGAGATAAGGCAAAAACTATACAAAAGTGGATTGATAAAATGAAGAAAAAAGCCCATGAACTCTTCTCAAATATTCTAGATGCTTATGCTAATATTTTAAATAAGATAAAAGAAGTAAGATCAATGATAAGTGAAATAGAAATTTTAAATGGCATCTCCAAATTTCAATAAGAAGGTCTACAAGTGATAGTTAATATAGATGATAAAATTTTAATTGAATAACAGATTACTCCTAAGGGAATTGTGAAGAAGATAAAACAAGAAGAATATCTCCTATCTTTTCATTTGAGTATTTTACCAGACATAAGAGAGGAGATGAAGAAATTAGAAGAAGATGCACATTATGCAAAGATTAATCTTGAAGACTCCCTTTTTGGTCTCATAGTTATATGGTCAAGTAATGTTCCAAGAATAATTAAAAAATTAGGTGACCAATTCAAGAAATGGATGGATAAGGCCATAAATAATTTCATAACAAAGTCTATCAAAGAGTTGATCAAATGTTGGGAATAAATAGACTTGAGTCAAGGATTGAAAAAAATAAATCTCATTACAAAAGAATTGGAAGAGAGATGATAAGGTTGGAAACTAAAAGATATTCATTTGCTAAATTAGATGATGCAACAATCTAATTGATGATATCTCAACACATCAAGTATAGAGAGAAGTGCAGAAGTCAAGTCCATGAACTAGATTAATTTTTCCCCAAATCTTGAACAATTTTTTCTTCTTCTTCTTCTTCTTCTTCTTCTTCTATTTTATCTTTTCTCTTCATAAATACACTATATGTAATCTTGTTTCAAGTGATTTCTTTATAAAAGTAATCTCATTATATGATTTACTTGTAGAGTAAAATTACCTTGTAAAATTTAAATATTTGAGTAATTTGGCTAAAATGCCATTACTTATAGTCATCTGGTGAAAGTGAATTACTTAAACAAACTTTATATTGCATGCAATGTGGTTGTATTCAACCAAACAAGGAGATCAAATAAGCTCTTTCTGTCATTAGCTTTTGCATGCCAAAAAGGAAAAATTATAAGGAAGATGCTACTCAATGGTTTCCAATTTTAATGCAGCACATGGGAATTGAAGAAGTTGAATCCTTTTAGGATTTTGCATCTAAAATTATAAAAATATAAGTGCAGGCCTGCATGCCTGAGGATGATAATGTTTGCAAGAAAATAATTGTAATAATTGTATAAGAAGTTTAAGAAATCTAAAACTTTGTGTTTAACATAATCAAATTATTTTGTATGAATTTTGTTGAAAGTGAACAAGAAGGAAATTTGTTTTTTTGAAGAACTTTGTGTCTGAGGGAATCATTATGTGTATTCTATGAAGATAAAATGGTAAAATTTGTGTTATATTTTAATCTAATTTGAATTCATAGTGTTTTAATCATTTTTTGGAAAGGTTATCACATTTTATATATTTATCTACTTGCATAGATACAATAGACTCTACAAAACTATTTATTATGAAGTGCAATTTTATTTTTTCTCAAGCATTATAATCTTTTCCTTATTCCCCAATCTCTCATAAATTCTTTCCACATTCCCAAAACTAGCTACTTACTTGTTGCAAAATCCTTTTGTTATGGCTCATAAACACAGTGACTAAAGTAATACCCAAATCAAAACCAACTCACACATAACTTGTTAATTCTATGAATAACTGTAAGTTGTAAGTAATTAGAAATAGATACGCATAAATATATGGGAGCTTCACCATTAAATGAAGGGGATTTAATCTCATGACTACCTAGATATGTTTAAAGTAATTTACAAAATATCTAGCCAAATATTTTTGGTGACTTCGATAGGGAACTATAAGGTTAACTCCCAAAATAATTATTTACTTTCTCAGACCAATTAAGATAATTCTAATATTACACTATGTTTTCCCAAATTATAAACTTCCAAATGTTTTTTAAAAGTGTTACATGATCTGGATGATGCACTGGACTATTTTTAATAGTTAGTTGAGATTAAATTCTCTTACTTTAATTGTATGTGTCCCTTTGGCTAGTTAGACGCATTCTAGAATCCTTAGTTTTATGCTTGGTTCACTTCTAGTTCACTTTCCAATACTATTTCATGCTAAGTAGGCTGTCAACTAGGCCTTTGTCCATCAAAATAATTATTAAGTGTAATACTTAGAGGAGCTCTTGCTTTTAAAATTTGAAAATTGACCTTTCACGAGAGCAAGGAGGGCATAGGGTCAAGTAAATGAATTTATTGAGTTACAAGAGTAATTCAATTTTAATTTCCCTATTCAAGCTACAACAAGAAGAGCTAACCTTTCACCTATTAGACAAGCCACATCTCCAACACACCAACTCTAACATAATTCTTCTAGGATAATTCAACCAATTAATCTCTAGTTTCTTACTCCTAGAAGAATGGCATTACCACTTCCTATCCCATAGGGGCCAACTATTGGTCCTTTAAATCTAAATCCTCCTCTGCATGACTTACCAAAAGGATCAAGGAAGAATTTTCCTAAATTCACTAGTGATGGTAATCAAAATCTGGATGAATACCTAGCTACTTTATTTTTATGATGTGGAGTAATTAGTGTTGAGCATGAAGATGTCTCTATTAGACTCTTTGTTAAAACTCTACATGACTTAGCAGAAGAATAGATCTACCATTTAGCTCCTGACACTATAACCAATTGGGTTACCATGTGAGAGAAATTTGATAAAATATTCAAAGCTGTTGAAGATGCATATATATTGCTTACACAATCAACTCAGTTCAAGACAGAACCTCATGAACATATGCATGATTTTATTTCCAAGTTTAATATATTACTATACAAAACTCATCAAGTTGCATTTCCCACTATTGACAATCAAAAGTGTTTCTTCATCAATGCTCAGTTTCCAGAAGTCAGTTATCAACTCTGAAGAGCATGACCAAATGATGTAGCAATAGATCAAAATCTTGCTATAGAAATTGAGGATGATTTGATAATGGCTATAAAAATTAAGAAAATAGTTTCTAAAGGATATTCTTATATTTCAATCACACCATAGACTACTGACCCCTTATTACAAAAACTAGCTAATGACTTGCTTCAAGTCAAAATACAAATTGCTCAATGCACTCATGTTAGTGCTCCCCCTACTAGGCATGAACCTACATGAAACTTTAACAATTAGAACAAGAAGGTATTGATGGTCCTTATCAACTATTGGTGATTGAAGGTGCTCCTAATAACTATGTTGAAATGAGTGAAGAGGACTTAATAGCTAATGGTATTGATCAAAACATTAATAAAGAAGATGATTTTGTAGATCTTGCTAGTGACTCTAACTGTTACCTAGAATATGAATCAAAAACAGGCTATGAAGAAATTATTCATGAAGATCATAGTCAATCGTATGTATTATTTACAAGATCTTAGACTCAACAAGCTAGTGAGAATTCATCAAAAGAAAAAGAAATAAGAAAAGAACACTCTAATTCTGATGTAATATTCTTAAAAGAGGTAGTCCTCTACCTTGTTCTCTTGCTCCTAAAATAAAATATGCTCCTTCTACTTCTCAAAATTATAAGCTAATTGATCATACATATAAATTTAATTATATCTTGCCTACACCCATTCCTTCTTTTGACATAAAAGATAATATAAATAAAATAAAAGTTTAGATGTTAGAAGTTGAATACTTAAGGTCTTAAATAGATTAGCTAAATAAGATAGTCAATTATGTTCAAATCAAGGGATCAAGTAATGCATCAAATTCTTTGAAAGGTATTTTCCCTATTCCTACACTAACCTCTATTTAGAATAACTCTATAACTACTTCATCTGCATCCACTTTTACATCTCAAAGGATAGAGCCTTTCTATGTGTCCCTCCTAATCTATGGGTATAAGTTGAGTAATTATATTTTGGATTTGAGAGCCTCTGACAATGTTATGCCAGCTAAAGTAGCTTATTCCCTTGGCCTTAACCTAACTAATTCTATAGTAAAATGCTACTCAATGGAGAGACAAGTCACTCTGATTAGATAGATTAAAGATGCCTAAGTTGTCCTAACAACTTTCCTAGATAAAAGAATTAAAATGACAAACCTAGTAACATACATCCCTATTTCATATAAAATTCTGCTAAGCAAAAAAATTTATAAAGAGATGGGAGGAGAGGTGAAGACAAATTGGTCATGTGCACACATCCCAATCAAAGGGGTGAATCATAAGATAGAACCTGAGAAGAAGTCAAAGTACATAGGCTCTAAATCTAAAGATCCAAGGTCATACATTCTTTTTGAAGAATTAGACCATAGAGTTTACTTCTTTAAAATAGGCAAAGAAACACAAGAAGAAAATAAAGAAGAATAAGAATAAGACAAGATATGGACACTAGAATTTGATGGAAGCTGTAGCTTTCTTAGTTTGGGTGCAGGAGTAGTATTGTTCTCCCCTACTAGTGAATTTTTTTCCTGTTCATAAAAGCTTATGTTTGAAAATATCAAGAACATAGTTGAATACGAAGCACTCTTGCTAGGACTTAATCAAGCAAAGGATAAAGGAGTAAGACTCCTTAGAGTGTAAGGAGATGTTGAATTAATAGTGAGATAGATTAGAGGGTAGTATTAGGTGAAGAAAGATAAGTTGAAACACTAATGTGATAGAGTTCTGAGTGCTACACTTGACTTCTCTGATTTCTCAATCAACTCAGTTCCTCGAGATTAAAAATCTAGATCTGAATCACTCACTATTATTGCATCTTTTCTTAGGTCTGAACAATAACCAATAATATTTAAATAAGGTAACTACAAAGTAAAAAAGGTCTATCATCCAAAGGTCCCAAACAATGTAGAGTAGTGGTAAGTTTTTAATGATGATAAGTAAATAGCTGCATTTTTAGAGTAGAAAGATAATTTTAAAGGACTATACTTTGAAGGAAGTAGCTCACATCCATGTGAATCAATAATAGTTATCACTAAATCTGATCTTACCCATAATCAAGACATAATTCAGCTGAAAGGAAATAAAATTCCTAAAGGGTTAGTTTCCTTAGAAGAAATGTTTGATAAACATGATCAATTTTTGAAGAAAAATAAAGAGTACAGTGACACTTCTTCCCTAAAAGTAGAGCAGATTAATCTAGAGAGTGTAGAAGAGCCCAAGATGGTCAACATTGGTAAGTGTTGGTCACAAGAAGAAAAGGAAGCTTTCATTAATCTTCTCACAGAGTATATTGATGTGTTTGTCTAATCCTACAAAGACCTCAAATCCTTCTAACTAGATGAGGTACAACACTATATTCCATTTCAACTAGAGGTAAAGCCTTTTACATATAAGCTATGTCATCATAACCTTAATATTTCAAGTACAATTTATGTTGAGATATAGAAACTCCTTGATGCAAAGATCATTTATCCATTTCATCACTCAGAATGGTTAGCAAATATTATTCCAGTGAGAAAAAAGAATAGGGAAATATGCTTATGTGTTGGTTTCCTCAATTTAAATCAAGCATCTCTGAAAGATAATTACCCATTACCCATCTTGAACCACACCCTATAAGTAGTTACCAGCTTAGAAATGTTATCTATGCTAGATGGATTTTCTAGATATAATCAAATAAAAGTAGCTCAGGAAGATCAATACAAAACTGATTTTACAACACCATGGGGAACATTTGCTTATCAAAAGATGCCTTTTGGGTTTGTCAATGTTGGAGCAACCTTTTAGCAGGAAATGGATTTGGCATTCACTCACTTTAAGAACAAGAGTATTGTGGTATACCCAGATGACATGACAGTCTTTTAAAATTAAAGAGGTGATCATCTGGCTGATCTTGAAGAAGTGCTTATCCAATACAAAATACAAGGGATTTATTTAAATCCAAATAAATTTATATTTCTTGTGAGTGAAGGAAATATCCTTGGTCATATAGTTTCAAAATAAAGAAGCAAAATCAAACAAGAGTGAGTTAAATATATTCAAAGTTTGCCTATGCCTACATCCAAGAAAGGGGTGCACTCATTCTTTAGTAAGGTAAATTTTCTTAGATGATTTATTCCCAATTTCATATAATTAACTCATCACATATAGAATATGATGAAAAATAAACAAGTTTAAAATGAAATGTTGAAGGAAAATTGGCATTTGAAAGAATAAAGGAAACAATAGCTAAATCCCCAATGTTAGTTTCCATTGATTTCAGCAAATAATTCATTCTTTTCTATTACTCTTCTAAGCATACCATGTCGTCTATGCTTAAGTATAATAATGATGAAGGAGTTCAATCCTCTATAGCTTTCATGAGTTAGCCTCTGAAGACATCCAAATTAAATTACTCATAGATGGATAAGCATGCCTTTCCAATGGTCAAAACTTGTAAGGTTTTCAAGTATTACATCTTGTCATCCTATACCATAGTATATGCCTTAGATACTATAGTCAAGTCAGTTATAACTTAGCAAAATTTGGAATTATTTAGAGGCACTTGTGTGGTAGAGGTACAAGATTTTGATCTGGATATCAAATTTAAAAACTAGTAAGAAGAAGAGGTGTATGCCAATTAATGATTGAGAGATAAACTGAAGACATAGACATAGTGATACATTCACAATAAGATGAAGTAGATGTAGATTTTCCCATGGTAATTTTAATTAATATTATAGATGAATGGTATAGCAAGATTGATTAATTTTTAACTTATGGAGAATTTCCAATTGATTTGACATGCAAATAAAATTGTATCATCAAGCTAAAATCAAAGGATTATGTCCTTTGGTATAATGGATTGTATAAGAAAGAAAATGATGGAATTTTTGTTCTCTTTGTGGATAAGGAGAAAAAAACAAGAATACTCAAGCAATTTCATGATAAATCCTATGGAGGTCATTTCTTAGCAAGAGTCACAACACACAAGATCTTATGTGAAAGTTACTTCTAACCTAATTTATTTTAGGATGCTTAAGAATGGGTTACTAAATGCAAGGCATGTCATCATTTTGTAGGATAAATCAATTTGTTAGCCATGCCTCTAAACCTAGTAATTATTGATGAACCTTTTTATCAATGGGGTATGGATTTTATTGGTATGTTGACCCTTTCCTCAAGTGCTGGATAATGCTATGTTTTAACCACTACTGACTACTTCAATAAGTGGTTTGAATCTATTCATATGAAACATGTCATTTTTGAAGTTATATGTGACTTCATCAAAGAGAATATTATTGTAAGGTTTGGTGTCCCTCATAAAATTGTCACAAATAACATAGAAAATTTTTCTTTAGTAGAATAGACTGAGTTTTGTTACTCATATGGAATAGACTTGGTTCATGCCTCAAATCATTATCCTCAGGGTAATAGCCAAGCTGAGTCAATTAATAAAAATTGTGTGAACATCATCCATAAGATTGTGGATAATAATCAAAGAACTTGGCACAATAAGTTATTTGATGCACTATGGGCTAATAGAATCACCTCAAAGAAAGATATAGGTATGTCTCCCTTTTAGTTTATATATGAAATAAATGTTGAGGTGCCCATAACCATAGGAATACCTACCTTACAACTCTCTAAGGCAATTGAAGATTCTACTTATCAAGATTCACTTGATAAGAGAATCATGTTTCTCACCGAACTACAAGAGGTTCATGTTCAAGTTGTTGATAAGCTAATTTATCACCAAGTAAAGTTAAAGAAGATATTTGATAAAAATGTCCAAGATGGATAGTTTAAAATTGATGATTTAGTTCTCTTGTGGGATAAATAGAATGAACTAAAAGAGAAACATGGAAAATTTGGCTCCTTCTGGAAAGGGCCCTTTATTATACAATGAATTATTGGAAAAGATAGCTTCATCCTAGCTTATCAGGATGGAATTGCACTACCACTACCTTTCAATGGGTACCACTTCAAGCTCTACAAGAATAGAGCAGTAGGGTAACATCTATATGCATATAAGTAAAGTTGTCAATCTTTTTTTTGTTTTTTTGTTTGGTTTTTATGTTATTTGCACATTTTGTAGTTATGTGACTGAGTTTTGACAAAGACTCCATACCCAATAGATAAGATGTAAAAAGAGAGATACTAGGATCTCACCCTTGTTCCTCCCTTTATGATAAACACAAAGATGTCCCTATTCAGAGCTAGTTGATGTCCTCAAAATTTCACACTTCAAATTTTGGGGTACCCCTTTGAAATTTTCCATCTTTATCTTATTGGAGTTGTATTTGTTGAGCCAGTCCCCTAAATAAATAACTTGGGTTATATTAGTTGTAGTATTTGATTGATTTCTTTCCCCAATTGCTCCTAGTCACTCTATAGGATTAAAAGTAATTAATAAAATCCATTACTAAAAACCTACTTATGCATCCCTTTTAGTAGATCAAGAAAGATAAAACGCTTTAACTCATTCTTAATGCATATCAAGTTCCTTAAACTACTTTACTTACTTAAAATTAAGTAAAGTTGTACCTGAAACCCGAATTACTCTCCATAGTTCAAACTGGGTTTCTCAAGTTGTTTTACTGCATTACCAAAAATAAGTAAATAATCCCACAAACCTGCCAACTATTGCCTAAAGAAAATTAGATTTTCAAATTTGCTTTACTAGAACAAACTCACAAGTAAAAGTAATGTGAGTTCCTGAACTCAAGCTACTCATTTCCAAGACCTTCTCAGGTTTGCAAGAGTGCTTTACTTCAAAATCCAAAATCAAGTAAAGTAACTTGTAAAACTTGATAAAAGAGTCAAAGGCTTATGTGGCTTTGCCACACTTGTAATTAATGTTTTGGCACTATTATATATATATATATATATATATATATATATATATATATATATATATATATAATAGTGCCAAAACATTAATTAATATATAGGTAAATTCCACCTCATTCCTACCTATCAGCTAAGTTATCCATCTAATTAATCAAGCCTGCAAACCTCGAGCCATGTCATTTGAAACTCTGAAGAACTTTCAAGTAACTCCCTTTCTGAGCCATTTGTGCTTGAGGTAAGTAAATCATCTCCTAGTGTATTTTTTTTGTCTTTTTTTACTTCTTTCTTGGTTTTTTTATCTTAAAATGTTCTTTGCACTACCATGATTATTTCTTTGTTAAGTTTAATTTGTTGTAGTTTTTATTTTGCTTTCTTAGCATAATTAGGTGTTTTAAATCATGCACTCATACTTTTAATCATTTGTCATGTTGTAGAATTTGCTCAAAAAACTTCTAAGAGATTAAGCCCTTCATAAAAACCCTAGAATTTAAGATTCCTTACCCACTTGGGTTCCCTAAACCTAATTATTTCCTCAAGTTTTCAAGACCAAGTTACTACTCTTCAAAAACCTGACCTTCAAAATCCTTATTCACTTCAGATTCTCCAGCACTACTTACTCGAGTTTCCAACACTGAGTAACTACCTTTATAAAACTGAAAGTCTTGATCCTAAACAAACCTATGGAACACTACGTAAGATCTACTCGATATTTCCTTTCTTCATTACTTACTTTGGGTTTCTCGTATGCAGTTACTATCTCCTAGAAACTCGAAGTCTTGAGCCTAAATAAATCCACACCATACTACTCAATACCAACTCATAATTCTTCCTCATGCTTGATTTCTTTGGGTTTTTGAGTCCAAGTATCTTGATTAGGAAAACTCAATGTCTTGATCCATCAAAAATATGAAATTGTCTGTATAACCCTAGTGACTTACTCAAGGAATGAGGTCCTATTACTTAAAATAAATATGCTTAGTTTTTCAAGACTTTCCATTAATCAAAAGCTAAAACTTTCTTAGAGGTATTTCAAGAGCATTAATTTAACTCTTTTCTCAAAATTTGTAAACTAGTTGGAGCAGTTAGTAAGTGTTTAAAAGCACTTATCAAGGTTTTCAGAGTTTAAAAAAGCCAATGTCTAGATCAGAAGGGTCAATAAAGTCAGAGGAAGAGGTAGCTAAAGTAGATATACAAGCAATGACAATAAAAGAGGTCCTAGAGTTAGTATTAAAGGAGTTTATAAAACCAATCAGAAAGGGAAAAGAAAAAGCTAAGAAAGCAAAGCTTTAAGAACCCAAAATGAAGTATGAGTATAAGGGTTACCTAATTGAATCAAGCATAGCCTCAAATTAACTGAGATAAGTGAAATAGACATGGGGTATGTGTTTGTAACTAAATTATTAGAGAGATTTAAGCCCATATAAAAAACTCCACTCATACATGATATGACTACTAGTGGAATTCTACAAGTTGCAACTTTCCCTAGCTTAGTTCAACTTTCTAAGTTTGTTCTGACATGTGCCAAATACTATGACTCCCTGAATACGACTATAAAAGATACTACTGGGAATGTAGTTATAAGACTAGATGTTTAGTACCTCATTGACTATATGAAAATCCTAACATCACAAAAAGTGATTGAGAAAACTATGGAGAAATCCAAAATATAATGGGAGACTAAGTCATCATAATGCATTAAGATAATGAGTACTTACTACTTAAATAAAGTGAAATAGGCTTATAGGTTCCATAACAAGATAATAAGGTCAAATTTAATTCAAGAAGTGGATAATATCATTTAATTAATATGCAGAATCAATGGTGAAAATAATGCCAAGTGTTTCTCTCCATGGATGTATGCTTATATTAGGACTATTGATGTCACCAGAAGCTCAACCAGAATTGAATGGGAAAGAATGATAAGTGATAATATGGATCAACAGTTAAGGAATGTGTTGTAGGATTTTTGTTTCAAGATGAATTCATAACTTTTATATGTAGAAACCTCAAGTGGAGCCTTTTCAAGGCTAAGAACAAAAGGAACACTAGCCAGTGAACCAATAAATGAGTATTACCCTCAGCTAGTCCTTTCATAATACTACAAACATAAAATTATAGAGAATTATAGATTCTTTTATGAACTCATTTATATGTTGAATATATCCCTGAAACATATAAGAGTATTAGATGAAGAATAGGATGTAAAACACTATATGGTTGCATTTTCATCCAATTTTTTGACTTCACATACCTCAGAGTAGGGGGTTTCTTAGGTGCACCTGTCAAGCTACCTAGGTATCCAAGTGACAAGTGGGTTCTTATGAAAATGTGCAGATAAATTTTTGTATTACATGATTTACAGTCAAAGGATCACAAAGTAGCCATCAATTTTCCAATTATTATTAACCAATACCATTTCCCAACCATTTATAAAGCTAGGAATGTATAGAAGGAGATGTACCATAATTACACTCAAAAACACTTTGATGCGAGAGGTAATTTTGATTAGAGAGGTGTGGCTCAGAATATAATTTCTCTTGAGTACATGTATATCCTAGAACTTGAAGATTATTGGATTGATTATAGAGATGAATTTGATGTAAGGAGAAAGGACAATAGTATATTAAATGTGGAATATATTTATGCATTTTATCTATCTACTATCCCTGATGATATGGTGATGACAAGGTTGTCCCTAGTGATGTTTTTTATATTGCTAGAGGAGACAGTGTTCTAATTCTTGAAATTGTTTTTGGTGAAAACCAAGTTACACTATCATGGAGATAAATTCACACATTTTAGCTATGAATTCCACATGGCTTCTGAATAAAGTTTATTGTATGAAGGAATTAATGAAAGAGGCTACTCATACAAGCCAAAAGAGGAAAAAATAGGACAAGTGCAAAGTATCCAAGGTCCCATAAAGAATTTAAAGTTGAAGAAAAATGTTGATGATACATTTTCAATAGTAAAATATAAATAGCCAACCTAGTTAGTTGTTCCCACCCTACCAATGGACTCTTTTACTACTACTTATATTCCTACTATTTACACCATTCCCACTTCCACTACACCCATCATAGATTCATCAACTTTGTTGCCTCTTCCTAAGTTTTATATCACCAAATCTTCTAATAAATATATTCTAAATGAAGCTCCTCCTCCTCCATCTTCCCCATCTACTTCACCACCACTACCTCCTCCAGAATATCAATCCATCATTGAAAAAGATCTTGAGAAAGAATCCCTGGAAGAGTTAGGGTCTAAAAAAGAGAAGGAAGTTGAAATAAGAGAGGAAGCTAAGAAATAAGTAGATATAGTAGTAGAGAATATTGTTGAGGACCCCAAATAGAAAATGGAGGTGATAAAAGGAAAATAATTTGAGAAATAAAAGGAGGTATAAATAGTGGTATAAAAGGAAACAAAAGAAATTAATAATCAAGGGGAGAGAGAGAGAGAGAGAGAGAGAGAGAGAGAGAGAGAGAGAGAGAGAGAGAGAGAGAGAGAGAGAGAGAGAGAGAGAGAGAGAGAGAGAGAGAGAGAGAGAGAGAGAGCAAAATAAATTCATTTAAGATACTTTGGTACAAGAAGTTCCTTCACAAGATCTAGTGGCAAGAAATGAACAACAGAAAATGGTAACCCATTCAAACACCTTTTCTTATACATATTTATCATCCTTGTTGGCATTATAGATAGTTCCAGATTCAAAATAGGTGATAAATCTTGAATAAATATACTTAAAACTAGTAAGAATCTTATATAAGAAAGGAAAGAAGCCCAAGTCCACTAAGGTAACTTCAAAGTAATAATTGAATCTTCATGGCAAAATTTTACATAGGTAGTAGTTCCACCATAGGGAATGAACAAAGAAGAAGTCATTCAGAGTGACTTAATAATTTCAAAGATACCCCTTGGCAAGGTTACCATTAAAGAATTAAATCAACATAGACAAACCTTGGTAGATACTCTCTTCAGGAAACTTGATGAGGAAGAAGCTGTCAAGGCCAAATTGAAAGAGAAAAATGATAAATTGTGCGAGATAATTGCCAAAGTATCAATTTTTTCTCCTCAACAAACATTACTTTTGGAAATTATGATTTCTCAACAAGTGATTACTGAAGTAGAAGAGACTGGGGATAAGGTGAAAGCTATAGATAAGTGGATTGATAAAATGAAGAAAAAATCCCAAGAATTCTTCCCAAATATTCTATATGATTATGTTGATATTTTAAATAAGATATCATAAGTAAGAGTAGTGATAAACCAATTAGAAAATGAAAATGGCATCTCTAAGCTTCAATAGGAAGGTCTACAAGTGATAGTTAATTTATATGATAATATTTTGATTGAGGAATAGATTACTCCTGAGGGATCTGAGTAGAAGATAAAATAAGATTAATATCCCCTATCTTTTCATTTGAGTATTCTAACAGACATAGGAGAGGAGATGAATAAATTAGAAGAAGATGCATGTGGTGCAAAGATTAATCTAGAAGACTCCTTCTTTGGTCTCACAGGAATATGGTCAAGTAATGTTCTAAGAACATCTGAATAGTTAGGTAAGAAATTAATGTAATGGATAGATAAGTCCATAACTCCTTTCACAACCAAGCATATCAAAGATTTGATCAAATGATGAGAAGAACTAAAGAGACTTGAGTCAAGGCTTGAGAAAAATAAATCTCATTATAGAAGAATTGAAAGAGAGATGATAAAATTACAAATATAAAGACAATAAATTGCTAAATTTGATGATGCATCAATCTAATTGATGATAGCTCAGCACATCAAGAATAGAGAGAAGTGCAAAAGTCAAGTCCATGAAGTAGATTAATTTTTCCCCAAATCTTAAATAATTTCTTTCTTCTTCTTCTTCTCTTTTCTCTTCATAAATATAATATAAGTAATCTTGTTTCAAGTGATTAATTTGTAAAATTAATGTCATTATATGATTTACTTATTGAGTAAAATTACTTTGTAAAATTAAAAGTCTTGGGTAATTTGGCTGAAACACCATTACTTACAGTCATTTGGCGAAAGTGAATTACTTAAATAAATTTTTTGCTACATGTAAAGTGGTTACATTCAATCCAAATAAGGAGATCAAAGAAGCACTACATCTCACTACCTTTTTTGTGCCAGGAAGGAGAAATTAGAAGGAAGGTGTTACTCAATGGTTTTCAGTCTTGGTGCAACACATAGGAATTGAGGAAGTTGACTCCTTTTGGGATTCTGCATCTAAAGTTGTATAAATATAAGTGTATGCATGCGTGCCTAAGGATTATAATTTTTTCAAGAAATGAATTTTATAAATTGTATAAGAATTTTAATAGATCTAAAACTTTATGTTTAATATAATTAGATTATTTTGTATGAATTTTGTTGAAAGTGAACAAGAAAAAAATTTGTTTTTCTGAAGAACTTTGTGTCTAAGAGAATCATTTTGTGCATTCTATGAATATTAAATGGTAAACTTTGAATTATATTTTAACATAATTTGAATTCATAGTTTTCTTAATCATTTTTTTGGAAAGGTTATCACATTTTATATGTTTATCTACTTGTATGATATAATAAAATCTGCAAAAATATTTATTGTGAAGTGCAAGTTTCTTCTTTCTCAAGCATTATAATCTTTTCCTTATTCCCCAATCTCTCATAAATTATTTCCACATTCCCAAAACTAGTTAATTACTTGCTAAAAAATCCCTTTGTTATGGTTCATGAACATAGTGATTAAAGTAATAGCCCTAGTGAAAACCAAATTGAACATAACTTGTTAATTCTATGAGTAACTGTAAGTTGTAAGTTATTAGAAATAGATAAGCATAAATATATAGGATATTCATAATTTAGTGAAGGGGATTTAATCCCATGACTGCATAGATATGTTTAAAGAAATTTATAAAATATCTAGCCAACAGATTGGAATGACTTATCTAAGAAGTTTGTCAACCACTTCTCATACAACATTGAACATGAATTGACCTTTGTTGACTTGTGCAAAGGTAAATAAAATGATAGATAAATATTTTCATTATACCTATAGAGGTTGAGAGCATTAGCTGGTCACTTTCAACATAATTTTCTAGACAAATAGTTGGTGGACATTTCTGCATAGAACCTACACCTTTAGGTGGTACACAATCTACGACTTGTTTATGTGAACACATTCAAAGAAATCATAGACATGAGTGTATAGATTGAGAAGGTTATTATTGAAAAATGCCTTGGTAAAATTTATTCATAGGGTCAAACATCAAATCAGACCTAATCTCCTAGTCAAGTAGTTATAATAGATAAACCTAAGGGTTTCAACAAGAACAAGAACATGGTAGGAAATGGTGTGACTGAAGCAAGACACATACAAATGGTGCAGGCCCTATTAACCGTAAATATGGAACTATTTCCACCTAATCCACTAAATAATTTGCAATTAAAACCTCCATAGAGGACATTTCATAATCAATTCAGAGTCTTCAACAAATTGGGAGAGCCTGTTGAGATAGTGTTTCAAAATCTCATAGCAGCTACCCTGATTGTATGATCAATACCAAGGCCATTTATTATAGATCAACCAAATAATGATTGGTATAATTAAAATAAATGGTATAAATTCCATTGTGTTATTGGTCATGGTGCCTATCATTTCATCCAATTGAGGCACCTTATTGAATATCTGATTGAGAGTGGTGCAATTGAGATCAAACTAGCTCCACAAGGCACTAATTAGGATATGGGAATCTACCAAGATACATTTCCTTGACATAATCAACAACCACAAATAAATAATTAAAACTAAGGATATAATAAGTGGTTGAATCATAACCAACATTAGGGTCTAAATCATAACTAGCATGATCATAATCAGGATCATAATACCCATGCTAACAACATGGGTTACCAAAAAATGCCTTATGACTATAATAATATCATGGGATGGATTTCTACAACCCATATCACTACTATTACTATTAAATCCCATGAACCATCTCATACTCCTCAAAGTTTGGGACCTATTATTATAGGGTCAACACCTTCTCCCCTAATAACATTGTGTTGAGTTCACATAATTATATTACAGCTCCATTTGCATGGGTTACTATTTCTAAACCCCACCCTTCCTCTAATTACAATGGCTCCTCATTGAATCAAAGTTTCTCTAATGTAACTAGACACCTATGAGTCACCCTCAAAGGCCCTTCACCTTTGTCTTCTAATTATAATGGCTTCTTGCCACCTCAAGATTATGCAATCACAACTAGATGCTCACAAGTTACCCTTCAAGTCCCTTTGCCCTCTTTTTCCACTGAACCCAATTTGAATAAAGTGCATTCAGATCCAAAGACAAACACTATGCCATCCAAAGCTAATCCATCTTTTCCTATAATTGAAATCCTTATAGTCTATCAAACCAACTGAGTAAAACCCCTATGTAAATTTCTATTTTGGATCTCTTGCATACATCTGAGTCCATAGAACTATTTTGAACAACCTTTTATAAGAATAAAATTTTCCTAAAGATATTAATCCTAAATAATTCAAAATAATAGTGGGACAATTGTCTTTATTTAAACATCTCATGTTTGATCAAAAAGATATGTCTACTCTAGGTCTGAGCCATAACAATCCATTATATATTGAGGTCATCATTAAAAACCATAAGATCAAGTGGGTTCTTATAGACAATGGTTCAGGGCTAAACATAGTGTCCCCTAAACTAGTAGACATATTGGGCTACAATGTGAAGGACATTCAGATAGAGCTAATCACCATAAAGGCTTATGATAATGCCAAGAGGGAGTCATCTAGTACCATTTATTTATCAATCATTATTGGGTCTATTTCCCACCACACATTGCTTCATATTATGGATATTAAGTTACCTTATAACATACTTCTTGGTAGTCCTTATATCCATGAAGTACAGGCCAATCCATCCACCTTGCATCAGTGCCTAGAGTTTCCCCATAATTGGATCAAAGTTATTATTCCTATTGATCTACAACCTTATCATTATTGCAAACATCTAGAGGCTAAGTATCATAATTATAACTATTGTCCAAGTTATGAATTCATTGCAAAGAAGAGAAAGGAAATAGTTTTGCATCCACTAACATCCAATCATATCAACTCTAGTGACCTTGCATCCACTTTGACTAATCCATTTTTGGTAACTCTTGTAAAATAGGTTGTTATAGAAGACATGAGCCTTTCAATATACCATCTTAAAGATGCCTTCCATATTGCTAAGTTTTTGAAATCTCATAAAACATTTGGTAAACTTAAACCTTCTAAAAGCCCTAATAGACCAAACTTAATCATGAAACATAAGAAAGAATAATAGAAACCACCTATGGTATTTATACCTGCTACTTTACCAAAATAGGATTGAGAGGCTTTCACTGAAGGACACTAGCTATATTCTGATGGCATTGTTGATTGCTTTCAAAATTAAAAATATCCTATCCCTAATCAAATCATGGATAATTTTTATTATACAAGAAAAGGCTTTAGGCTATGAGTGCAAGGAATCTTGGAACCTTTATCAATTAGAGTACATAATTTGAATCATGATCTCAAATTTATACTATCTAGGGGTGACCTCATGAATTTTAATAGTGATTCTTCTAAGTTGACTAGCTATGAGACTCTTGGAAGTGATGTAGCATCCCATTATATCCTTTCTAATGAGCTTATTGACTCATATTTATTTAATCAAAATTCCATTATGACCTTAACACCTCATTATTCCCTATGTCTTTGCCATCCTAAACTCATCGATTGGGACCTTTAAATTTTGGTAATATGCCTAGATGAATTACATAATTAGTAATCAATTATAAAATACATGGGATTAAGAGATGGATTTCCTATTGGTGATCACAAATAAGTATTTTTATTTTTCATTAGATCCTTTTGCCTAAAAATGGAAATCAAGTAATCTTTCTTGGTCATAAAAAAGATAAAACATCAAGATCTTCAAGTGAAAACCTATTGAAGGTAGTCATTTATCAAGAAAAAGTAAAGACAAAGACAAGCCCTTGAGTGAAAACCTAATTCAATCACTCTTGGATGAGAAAGTTTGCTCATCCCCAAAGGATTCTCAAGGTCCATCAAGTCCCACCTCTATCATCAATACTAACATTAGGTCAGATCAACAATAGGTTCTTGAGCATCTCACTCTTGAATTTATTGAGATATTTACTAGTTAGCCATTACCTAATTTGGATCACACAAAAGAAATTGTAGTAGAAGAATATTATCATAATCACACATTGCCTACTATTCTTGAACATGGATCTACACTTCTTGTAGAGAACACTGTTGAAGTGAACCTGGGAACATATGATGATCCCAAAATTATTTATCTTAGAGCTTCCCTTATCGAAGAATAAATCTAAACACATTATATTATTTTTGATGGATTTCATTGAAATTTTTACATGGCCATATTCAGACATGCTAGGCTTATAACCTCACGTGTTTGTGAAATAACTTATTATTCAACTAGATGCAAAACTAGTTAAATAAAAATTGAAAAAGATGCATCCACACATCACCCTTTTGGTAAATCTGAAGTGAATAAATTATTAGGAGCAGTCTTCATTAGACCATTGGACTATTATGAATGGATATCAAATATAGTACCAATTAACATGAATCTAGAAGGTATACGTCTTTGTACAAATTTTAGAGATATCAACAAAGGATGCCCTAAGGAAAATTTTCATCTACCCAACATCAACATGATTGTCAATTCTACTAATGGGTATGAGATATTATCCCTCATGGATGGATTTTATATATATAATGAGATTAATATATCCCAAGAAGATCAACACTAGACTGCATTCACCACTCTATGGGAAACATTCTGTTACAAAGTCATGTAATTTGGATTGAAGAACACTAGAGCCACATATTAGTGTTTCATGACAATCATATTCCATGACATGATGCATGATATTGTTGGAGACTATGTTGATGAAATCTTAGCTTAATCAAGAACATGTGTTGGACATCCTAATGTCTTATGAAGAAACTTTGAGAGGCTTCATGAATATAAAGTCTACCTGAATCCTAAAAAGTGTCTTTGGAATCTCTTCAAGGAAATTGTTAGGTTTTATTATATCACAAAGAGGGATAAAATTTGAACCTTCTAATTTCAATTCTATTTTTAAAATTCCTCCACTTTTAAATCTTAAATAACTCTGAAGCCTGCAAGGAAAGATCCAATCAATCTATAGGCTTATTTCTCAACTGGAAGATAAGTGCCACCCATTTACTCATCTCTTGAATAAAGGAGTTAGGTTTCAATAGGATGAAGACCATTAGTTAGAATTTACAAATCTCAAGACATATTTGGCCAACTCACTAGTTTTGAGACTGCCAACACCTAAACAACCACTGCTTCTTTACATTTTAGGAACTAAGCATGTACCAGGGGCACTTTATACCCAACATGATGATCAAGGTAAAGAACATGTAATCTATTATTTAGTACATACACTTGTGGCTTGTAAACACAATTATATTCTTATTGAGAAGGTGTGTTTAGCTACGGTGTTTACTTCCCAAAAGATATGACACTATATGCTGATCAATAAAATAATAGTTATGGCTAAGGTGGATCCTCTCAAATTTTTAGTATCCGAAGCAACTCTTACATGATGTATGGATAAATGGGTCATGATACTCAATGAATTTGATGTTGAGTATCAAAATTATAAAGCTATCAAGGAGTATGTTATTACTAATCAACTTGTAGAGGCCCCTATTATAGACACTCAACCACTCAGATTCAACTTTCTAGATAATTCTATCAAGATAGTGGAAGAAGTGCAGCATGAACCTAAATAGTGGAAACTTTATTTTGATGTTTCCTTCACTTTTCAAGGATATAGAGCTAACATATTATTCATTACACTGTAAGGGGATCCAATTCCCAAAATATTTCACATTAATTTTAATTGTATCAATAATATGGTTGAGTATGAGGCACTTATTATAGGACTTCATCTTGTAGTTCAATAAGATATTTATCATTTAATGGTCTATGTTGATTCATATTTGATCATCAATCAAACCAATGATCAGTATATAACTAGAGATGACATTTTTTTCCTTACAATCAAATTGTGGATAATCACAAGGTTTATTTTAAATCTTTATAGTTTAAATAAATACCAAAGGCTAACAACATATTTGCCGATGCAATGGCAATGATTGCGTTAATGCTATAAATTGATAACAGTGCTAAAGAGTATCAATTTATGATTGAGAATATTCTACATCCTACACATATTATGCCAAATTTAGAAAGGGTATGTGCCATTTTTGGTCTCAATCCCTCACTTAAACTGCGTTGGTATCAATCCTTTTATAATTACTTCCATGATCACTTTTTTCCACCTGACTTATCCAATAATCAACATAGAATATTCCATCACCATATAGCTCATTATACCCTCATTAGAAACATGCTTTATCACAAAGGCTATGATGGAATGCTACTTCATTATTTATCTTTAGGAGAATATAAGCTAGTGCTTAAGGAGGTTCATGAAATAATGTGTAAGGCCCACACCAATGACGTAGTCTTATCTAAAAAACTCCTTAAAACATGTTATTATTAGCCAAAAATGGAGATAGATGCTTTCAATTATGTGAGGAAGTGTGTTCCTTATCAACAACATGGAGATTTGATACATGTACCTTCCTTACCACTACAATCGATCAAAACACCATGGTCATTTTCTACTTGGGGCCTCAATCATATTAGGAAAATAAACCCAACATATTTAGATGGTCATAAGCACATTTTAACTTCTATTGAGTACTTTACTTAGTGGATTGAGGACATTCCTCTCACTTATGTCATCAAGAAGTAGATAGCAAAGTTCATTCATTACCATATGATCTATTGATATGACATCCCAACTCGCATTATATCTAATAATGGTGGATCCTTTGTAAATAGAGATGTTAAAGACCTTTGTGTGAAATTGAAAATCAAGCAGAAGAAATCCACATCATATAACCTTCACAACAATAGACATGTTGAGGCATCAAATAAGACCATTGTATCCATTTTAAAGAAGATTATCAATGATGTTGGCCATAATTATCACTTACAAATCTTTCCTATTCTTTGGGATTATCAAACTAGTCATCGAAATCTTATAGGATTCACTCTATACTCCTTTGTTTATGGCACATAAGATATTATCCTGATTGAGATTGATCTACCTTCATTGTGAGTTTTTTTGGAGCATTTTGAAGATGATGAATAATATAGAGTCTCAAGGTTACAATAACTATAACTTATTGATGGTAAGCATTTGCCTTCCCTATAAAACTTGTAGGCATATTAAAACATATTGTAGAGAAGCTACAACAAGTGCATTCTCCGTCAGGAGTTTGAGATTGGTGATTTGGTCTTGAAAGAGAATGAGAAGAACACAAATGTTGAATGTAATAAAAAAGGTAAGTTCAAACCTAATTGGTTAGGACCATATGTTATCATGATAAACTATGGATCAATGGCATATTGATTGCCTACTTCAAATGGTGAAGAAATTCTAGAAACCATGAACATTGTGCATCTTAAGAGGTTATATGCTTGACAACTTCAAACCAGTGTCTACAAGACCCCTTACTTGGGGGCAATTTGTGTTGAATTATTTTATCCTACCATTATATCCTAGACCATTCTATGTTGGACCATATTATTTATTTTGACCTACCTTGGACTGTTCTTTCAAGAACCATATTCTTTTCACAACTTTGGACAGTGAGAGCTTTGGACTATTGACACTCTAAACATATTTTATCCCACCATGGACCATCCTCTTTTGGACCAAATTTGTTCTAGACCATTCTCTTTTAGAACCACATTATTTTCATGTCTTGGGTTGTTGTAACTTGAACACTTTTATCTTTTGACTAGGTATGATCCTGATTATGAATCATAGACATTTTGAACACATTCAATGCTAGTTCTATAAAGCAGTTCAACAATGACAATATTTTACAACTTCTTCTATAAATAAGTGAACACATACACATCTTTAGCTCAAGATATTTTCCTACTATATGTTTCTTTAGAGATATCTCATGTTGTATATTGTTTTATTATTTTTCTATTGTTTTGTAGGCATTGTTGCCTTAATAAGATCCTCACTCTCATTGATTTATGAGTATGTGTTTTTATAGCTAACTTAGCTATTATTGGAACTTCTACTCTTGGATGAGTATCTACTTGATTAGTTGGTTCCCCTGGACATGTGTACATATTTTATCCCAAATAAATAAAAACATTATAAAGTGATCTATAAAAGAATAAAAACATTGTATTATCCTTTTGTACATCCTAGTTTCTATGCTCTTGAAGTTTTGCAAGTATTTGCCCCACATTATTACCATTTTTCAAGACCACTCTCACTTATCCCATTGGCTTGTCATTGTGCAAGACCATTCACATATTCATATTTATACTAAAACATCAATCATGCTTTTCTAGTCATCACTTTTTATTCTATCCCACTTCCTGGGAGAACTACATTTGGCTTGAAGTTCATGCTATACCATACATCCATGGAAATATGTAGGTGGCATCCACTTATCTTATACATCTAGAGTTAGCTCAACTGCCCCCTTCCTTTTCTTCTTTTTCCTCCATTTCTTTTATGTTGTTTCCCAATCACTTGGGGGAAACTTTATGTCCTTGTTCTTGTTATATTTTTGTAGAAAGTAATGCCTCTAATACTTGTGCATGAACAATTATTTTTGAACCACACTAACTTTGATTTTTTTTGTGTGTTTTTATTTAATTTTTATTGGTGTTCTATTGTGTGTCTTTATCTCTTAATTTATTTCTTTCTTTCCTTTGGTTGTTTCTCTTGTTTCTTCTTAGACTTTTATTTTATTGTTTGGTCTTGTTATCTTCTTTTGTTTTTCCAAGTACATCTTGATGGTCCACATGGATCTTTATTATTCATATCTTGATCCCATGTTGTTAAGATGTTCTTTTTTTTTTTAACATTCTTGTTCCTACTTAAATCTTGATTTTAAGTTGGGTTCATTTATGTTTTGTTTTTGTCTTTATTTTTGTTTAAATGTAAATGGTTGTAAATCTGGTATTGGTAGTTATTATCATTATCCTTAGTTAAAAGCATTCAAATTTGAATTGGCTCAGTGCAAATGAAATCCAATGACATCATAAGTTACTCATACTTATGATGCATAATTTCATTTATTATATCAAGAACTGTGTTTTGGTTCCAAGTTTCAACATCGATGCAACTCTAATGAACAGTTCTCAAGAACACCAATGAAACTAGGTGCCAATGGATTATCATGTACCTAAATCTATGTAAGACATGTATCTCTTAACATACATCACGAGTCTAATCAAACAATGTTCATGTTTCTTCATTCCTCATTCTATTCTCTCCCACTTTTGAGTGAACTACATTGGCTTGAAGTCCATTTGGAATATGAAGGCAGTGCTTGGATACATGAATTATCCCATGTTATCTTGTCCACCTTCATTCTTATTTTCATATCTTTGTTCATCCTTTTATGCTTGGTTTTTATGGCTATTTTAGTCATTAGACCAATGCATCTATGTTTGTGTACATTCATCATTAATCTATGTAATATGTTATATCCTTGAGCTTTTGCTTGATAATTTTCCCTATAAGGGAACAACATTGGAATTAGTCACAAATATCAATCAAACTTATAGGGGCAAACCATTCTTTATCAGTGATCAAAATCAGCCCTAATGGGGCAAAATTACTTTATCAATTGATCAAATCCACTCTAATGGAATGCATTATTATTTCCTCTCTTTAGAGGTGACATATTCATTTTTATTCTAATTCCAAACTCTATGGAATTTTTCCCTCATTATGGAAATATCTTAGAGTGCAACTTATCTTGGGATTGATCATTCCCTAAGCACATAGCTTACACCCTAGCTTTGGGTGTGTTCAAAGTGTGTCACTTATATTTTTAGATTGTATCCTTCCCATTCCCACCATTCTTAGGGCCCATTTTATTATAATTATATTTTTATCATTGAGCTAATCAATGTATGAAAGCATTAGATCATCTGGATTTAATTTGTTCCATAGGTTAATCTCAATTTTTCTCTTTTTGAGAGTCCATCCTTCTCTTTCATCCTTGTATATCCTCTCAAGGGGGCATTATAGTTATTTCTAATTTCATCTTGATAACTCTTTTCTTTGAAAATATGTTACTTTGCCTGAATGTCTTTCTATACCTTCTTAAATAGGGGAAAAATGTAGACATCCAATTCCTAACACCATTATGTTTAAATTATCAATCTCACTTAAAATTTATGAAAAAGCACATTCTAGGCCAAAATCACTTAAACATGCTAAATCATTTGATATTGTCATATACAAGTGTTGATTTAGGCTAATGTATCCTTAAATGGGGAAATGTATTTTATGTGATTGTTAACTTTGATCAAATCATTTTGAGTCAAAATGATGAAAATGCATTATGGTGCTCCCAATTACTCTTTTCTTCTAATTCAAAAGCACATGGCACATGCATGTGTTATTTTGTGTCAATAAAATCATAAAAGGGATAAAGGTTTATACATAACTAACATCACCTTTTAATTAATATCTAATTAAATTACCACCTAATAATATGATATTTTGACCAGTTTGATTAATGAAGTATAATTAATTTCCAAAGAATTGCTTAAATTTTGATTAATCTTACATAGGTAAATTAAACCAAATTATGAGCTTAAGTCAAAATTCCATGGAAGTTATTAAATATTTATTTATTGGAAATTGAATCCTATTATCTACATCATAAAGTGAGGTCATTGGTGGGGTGGCATCTATAAGCCATAAAAATAACAAATATCTAGATTATGGCTTCCCATTCCTATTTAATGCCCCTTCCTCCCAAATATTTATGAGGATATTTATGGTTATTATTTACATAATTTGATTAATTCATGATTACACATCTTGATCTTGAGATGGATAGTCATGGTTGATCCTGATCAATTTGGAAAATCTATAAATAAGAGGTCGAAGACCACTTTGATTAAGCTTAATTTGTGTAATCTTATAATTCAAGATTATCTCTACAATCCATTTGATTATAGTTTGATAATGCTTTATTTACAATAGCATAGCTTCATTTATAGTGTAGACACTATAAAAATGCACACATGGTCTTAGTCATCATAATACATTTGGTTCTCTTGATCTTCTATCGACTGCACTTATAATTTCTACAAACCTACATAGCCTAGCCTACTTACCTAATCTAGATTCAAGTTAGTCACTTGACTAGTTTATCTCACAGTTTCACCCATTTTAACTTGTCTTTTTTTTCAAGTCCTCAACTAGCGATGGTCAAGGTGACCGGTGATGGTCACCCTAATTAGTGACGATTAGGTTGAAAACCCTAGACTTGGTATGTAACCTAAATGTAAACCAACACCTTTATTTTATAAATACGGTAGTCTAAATTTAGTTGCAAGCCCTTTCCATGGATGACTTATATTTAAAATCCTTTTTCAAGACTAGTTTGGACAACCAATTTCACCTCTTGCTTGTTCCTATAAGAGAGAGGCCTGGGAGGTCAAACTATCTATAATTGTTATCAAGAGATTTTTGTATCTATAATCTCTTTTTACAAGTCAATCAAGGCAATCCACATTATCAAGTGCTATCAACCATCACATAAGGAGCCTGGTATAACTCTGGAGTGCACCCTTCCTGAATATATGCAAGCACACCCTCACTCTAATTGATATAATGGGAACTTCTTAGAGTGTGGGTGACTCTATGATGAGAAGAAGCTCCAAATAGGGCTAGTTCCCTTAATTTTTTTAATAAATTTGACAAATATGATTTCTTAGATAAAAAGGGGAATATAAATTGAAAGGAAATCCTAATTATAGGGGTGATGCACATGAATTATTCATATTCTCTGAAGATACTAAAATTAATGCACACATATAATCAATAAAAATCCCTATTTTTATCCTTAAGCATAAATATTTTAGATGAAGGGTTGAAAACCTCTTCAAATGACTTGAAAAAGGTGAGATAAAAAGAGATAGGTGAGGAAGGGACCTGCTAAAGGGAGATAAATCTCACTTATATGTTGTTGCACAAGAAAATACACATTATTCTTTTATCAAAACTCAGCTACAAAATAAAATCTTCTTTATTGATGTATGGTCCAGATTACAATTTATATTTAGCTTCAGGGGCTTGATTAAGCTAATAAATATGCTTCCAAAACCTAAAATATCCCTAAGTGGAGTTCAAAAATGGAAAGGGTTAGTCTTGGTTGACTAACTCAAGCCTTAACACCTTTTACAATGTTTAAAATGATTAATAAAACCTTTTCCTTTCATAAAACTTGCATGCTTCTCAACTTTGACATAGGAATATGGTGGTGGGCCCATTTCAAAAGTCATTATCATTAATATAATCATTAAATTCTCCAAAAATCACCAAACATGCATAAAATTCAAGGTTTGATTGATCCCATTGATTATTCCATTGTCCTTCTTGAGCATAATTTATCTAAGTTGGCACTATAGCTCTTTAATTGCTTAGAGCATTAGGATTATATTTCCTTGATTACTAATTCTTCCCTTGACCTTGTTGATTGGATTGATAGGATGACCTATTAGGTTGATAATTATTATTAGTATTATGATAAGGCATATATGGTGGAGCTATTTGCCTCTCAATTGCAACCAAATTTTTGGTTTGAGACTTAAGAAGACTCTCTATCTTTCCCAATATATCAGTTTGATCACCTTCTATTTGATGGAACTTTGATGACTTTGGAATTGGAGCAATAGTTGGAGCAGGAGGATGGATCTCTAGAAAAAGAGGCATTGAAGGCCTTAAAGATAACTTATTTGCTTTTATAAGGCAATTTCAAACCTTGATTGCTACTTCAAAACCTTCAAGTAAGGTATTACCTCCCATGGATTGGATCATTATAGCCACATCTAAATTAAGAGCCTTAAAATAATACAAAAAAGCATAGTCTGGTGTAGGCCTGATCACTACTGGAATTCTATCCCAATTCTTCTAAAATCTATAATTGAAATCTACCATGAACTCATGGTTGAATCTCTTAATTATTGTAAGCTACTCCACAAGTGAAATATGATCACTTTTGTCTTTAAAATGCTTGGATATAACTTCTCCAAATTCATTCTAGTTGTTGAATGATGCATGAGCTAAACCTCTGTACCACTGAATTGCCTTCCTTTTGAAAGAAGTTGCTAATAACCTCATTAATACATTTTTTTGTGTCACATAATTCACTAAAAAAATATTAACAATATATAAAATATGTTATATAGGAGTTTTTGGATTTATTCTGTAAAATATGGAAGAGCCTTTAGAGATAAAACTAGAATATCATCCCATTGATTGACATTTGGAGGACTACCACCATTGAATGCAAAAAAAGCCTATCTTATAGGAATATCCATATGAGGAATAAGATTTAAAATAATATTTGGTTGAATGATATTGGATTGAATAGGAGGATTTTGTGTAAGTAGGGATAACAAAGGGTACGTGATTTAGATTTGATTGAGAAGGTCTCCTTTTCTTTGGTTGGTAAGATAACTTAGATAATTCTGCTTCTTTCCCTTTTATAGATGATCTTGTGACAAGTTTTAGTGGCATGAAAAATATATAGATCTAAAAATGAAAATTTGGAAATGAATATAATACTCAGATACACAAATAAAAATTCAAAAATGTGAATAGAGTGTCCCACTGGGCATGCCATAAACTGTTATCACTCTGGAATGCACCCTGCTTGAAGATGTACAAGCACACCCTAACTCCAATTGATATAATGGGAACTTCTTAGAGCATGATTGATTCTATGATGAGAATAACCTCCAGAGAGGGCTGATTCCCATAATATTTTTTTAATAAATTTGACAACTATGATTTATCAGATGAAAAGGAGAAGAGAAACTAAAAGGAAATCCTAATTATAGGGGCGGTGCACCTAAATTATTCATATTATCTAAAGTTACTAAAATTAATGCACACATATAATCAATAAAAATCCTTATTTTTTGTCTTTAAGCATAAATATTTCAGATGAAGGGTTGAAAACTTCTTCAAATGACTTGTAGAAGGTGAGATAGAGAGAGATAGGTGAAGAAGGGACCTGCTAAAAGGAGATAAATCTCAATTATATGTTGTTGCAAAATACAATACACACTATTCTTCTATCAAAACTTAGATACAAAGTAGAATACTATTTATTGATGTATGCTCCAAATTAAAATTTCTCTTTAACTCCAAGAATTCATGAAAAATGGTTTGATTAAGCCAATAAATATGCTCCCAAAACCTAAAATAGCCCTAAGTGGAGTTCAAAATGGGAAAGGGTTAGTCTTGGTTGACTAACTCAAGACTTAACACCTTTTACAATGTTTAAAATATTTAATAAAACATTTTCCTTTCACAAAACTTAATGATTCTCAACTTTGGCATAGGAATATGGTGGTGGGCCCATTTCAAAAGTCATTATCATTAATATAATCATTAAATTCTCCAAAAATAACCAAACATACATGAACTTAAAGGTTGGCATAGAAGGGATGAGGTGGGCCCAATTTTGAAAATTCAAACTCTTGCATGGAATGTTATGCCAAAATCCAAAGAAGGAACTCCACTTAATGTGTTTGAAAGCTGAGTTGGAATAATAGAAGATGCATGATAAGCCTTAGATAGTCAACTCTAACTAACTCCATATTGCATGAAAAAGGACCTTGAATAGTTATAAGTGCATGAAATCTCTATGGAATAGTATATATGCATCATGGAAATTTATTTAGAACTCCTTGAACAGTCATCCAACGCCAAACTCCAACTTGACTTTTGACCAATTAGGCCAACTAGACTAGTTAAACCAAATAGGTCTATTTTGTGCACTTAGACAAAATGAAACCAAAAAATAAACCATTAAACCTAAAAATAATTATTCATCACCAAAATTATGATTTTGATGAGAAAAACTTCACCAATTAGTCAACAAGGTTGACTAGGCCCATTTTGTTCAAAATTCTAGCAGACTAGCCATTTTGATTGAGCTAGTGGGGGTATATTTCTAACCAATTGAATATTTTAAATGAATAAAAATATATAATCTTTGATATCCAATGATTATATTTTGTTAAATTACCCTGTACTTCATTTTACATACTCTTTTCCATAAAAAAATGATTTTTGCCTTCATCTGTATAGATCTATGCATAAAAAACACATTTATGAAATTATCTCAGATTTTAATTGAAATTTTAATATTTTTTAAGTTGATCCATGGTGATTTTATTGCAATAAAATCCACTTTTCTCAAAACTAGTTTTTAAGGTGCTTAGAAAGGCTTTGAAGTTAGAACTTCAAACTGATGATTCATGAGGTACAGACCTCCAAATCACAAACCAATTATATTTATGTATATCACATCTAACCTGATGATATACCTTAAAATATTATACTCCCATGAAAAATATATGAAAAGTTACCACTTGAATGAAGTTTGTCTTTAGAAAATTGACTGCATTCTGAATTACCTATGCTCTTAGCGATTGTTCATAAAGCTCAACCCCTCAACTGATATTATTTTTTTATGAATTATAATTAAATAAGGGTCTTCAAATCATACTAATATAATTCATCCCAACTCCACATGTGGTGAACAAAATGAGCATCTAAACAAGTGGTTTGGAAGGGTGCTTAGAACTGCAAAAAGTTAAAAACTTCACCAAGATGAAAATTACTCCTCCCTTGCTTCACAAATCCCAAAAACATCATTATATTATCTGTAACATGATATCAAAATACTCTTAAATTCAATTTTCCATGAAAATTTCAAAAATACCTTTTTGGCTTAAGTGCCTATTTCCCTGCAAAATACTATGTGAGCATGGTTTACATAAAATTTGGAGTTTTTACACTCTATATAAGTCTGATTATGATGTAAAAACATCCTCCCATGCATTTAAAACCTTAAATTGGCACTAGAATATTATGAGGTAATCTGAGATGAATCATGCCCCAATGGTGATCTTCAACGAATAGGTTGAGGTCTAAGACAAAATAGTGAATATGTACACTTTTCAAATGGCTATGAAATTTATTATGATGGCTAGATAACCAATTATTACCTTATGTACAATGTTTTAGGTCTTAACTCACCCTGTAGCTCTCAAAATTTTCAAGTTTTTTTAAATTTTGACCTTTGTACATGGACTGTCTACATTTTTGACTGAGTTTTCATGTTCTAAAGGTGAATTTCATGGATTTAGATGTCTTTAAGGTAAAAAAAAAACCCTTATTTGGTTCAAAATTCCTTTAAAGAGTTTGTAAATATCCTCTACCCCTATTTTAAACATGTTATGACCTTCAACCAGGCAATTAGGCCTATTAAATGACTATATATACGTACAACTATTCAACTATTATAGATGAAAATTGATTAATATTGAGAATTTTTAGTGGATAATCCATCTTCAAAAGGTTCCTGTAGACTATTTAGATCAAAATATCTCTCCACACATTTCTTTATAGTAATTTGACTTCTTTATGCAAGGCGTTAGGCCTTCAACTATGCATTAGTTTGTACATGTCATGTAAGTGCAAGCCTCACTAAAGTGTATGATTTGAATTTGCATTAACTTTCATAGGACATTCATTAGAAACCCTTTGGCTTATGTTTGTTTCAAATGGATGAGTTTGCATTACCACATTTGACTATAGATGAAGCTTGAGTGGCACTTACCCTTGATACTTCTCATGACAATGATTAGCCCAATGCTATGATGATCAAAAAACATTCTCTATCCTATATCCTCCATCCTTAAAAAGTTTATAACTAGTGTTAGTTTGGTGTAGGTCTAGTTTCTCAAAAGAGACCTATAGGTTGTCACTTAGTATGGCTGTAGACCTAGTTTGAGAAGCCTTTCATTAGCCTTTACCAAGGCCCCAAATATTTGTAGCCCCTTGCTTGAATGAGTCCATCTCAAAACAAAACCCCTTTGAATTGGATAGAAATCCTTAAATCATCAAACACCTTCTTGATTGTGGATACACATTGTCTTGTAGGTGCACTTATTAATGTATGGACTATATGCTCTATATAGGTTGTAGGATTCCATCATAGTGGCTGTATATGATGCTTATAGGTTCCTATACTCTTTCTCATGCTTGAACATTAGACTCAATGCTCCTAAAACTCATTGTTAAGTTTCCATAATCCATGCTCTTAGTGATGTTTGTAAGGTGTCAGCTGTATAGACTGAGCCTATAGAGTTTCATTTAATCATTCATTGGCCCTTCTCAAGGACTTACATGTCTCATGACCTTCATTATCATTAGGGTTTTTATAGACATTCCCTTGAGTATCTACCATTAAAGACTCAACCTTAAACCAATTGGAAATAATTCACTTGTTGAAGCCCTGCACCTTGCCTTGGCTATGGGTTATTCTTGTGTCTTGTTTTAGCTTGAATGTTCTTAATTGAATTCACTTTGAAAACTCAAAATCTTCTAAAGAATTAAAAACTCTTAGTGATATTCCAAAGTACCAATCTCCCTCTCATAACATATAGAATCTTCAATTTAGTTATAGGTGTAATGTATGGTTATAAGAGTTCAATGAGAGGACTATAGGAGACCTTTATGTGCATTAGATTATAGCTTAAATTATTGAGTGTAGGTATCCTTTTGATCTCTCCTATATCAAAACACTTGAGAAAGATAAAAACCTTTGCAACATATATTTTACTAACCCTTCATGACCCTTGGATATAGGCATGTGTTTAGAGGTGGCTATAGGATTAATATTGCCTTATACTTATAGATCACCATAAAGGATTCAGCATAGAGTTGAAAACCCGTCTCTTTATCATTAAATCTTTATTCAAAACCTAACAATCTCCTTCAAAGCATGTTTTGAAAGTTTCAAACCAAAATAACCCTCTCCATTGGCACTGTGTCCTAGTCTGACTGTAGTCACCTCTAGTACAGACTATGAACAATGTTTGGAACCTTAGAAAGCTTGGTGATAGGTAATAAGGGTTTTAAAATTATTAATTGATATGATTTTTCCTTGGAACTATGATGAATCCTCTTTCCATGATAAAATTTACTCTATTTGTAAACCTTTCATTGAAGTCCTCTTTGTAGTAGATTGACCATGCATCACGTGGTTGTAAGGTATCATTTAATAGCTATAAGAGTTCAATGAGAGGATTGTAGGTAAGTATTTGTATCACTCAACTACATAAATACCTTACCTCTTAGCCCAACCTTGTTCTTGGCAATGTTCCTTATGATACAAGCAATCAAGTGAGCCTAAAAATCAATTCCCATCTTAATACTTGTTGAGTAAGCCTTCCTGAGATAAACCAAGATTATAGGTATCTTTGAGAGATTATACATACTTTTTTCAAGGTTTGATATATGTCACAAAAATAATTGAATCACTTAATGTCAATGAGTTGACCATTGGTATGTTGATTTACTAACAACTCACATAACACTTTGAAAGTCAATGTGATGAAATAACCCTCTATGCACACTGTCCTTAAGACTGTAGGTAAGGTTTATAGTTTATTAGCCTTACTAAATGTTTACATACTTATTTTACATCATTTCACCTGAAAGGTAGTCACCTTCTAAGTCCAAAATCTTTGAGTTTTCAAAAACCCTTTAAAACCTTTAAAGCATCTTTGACTGTGATCTTCATTGTCCTTTAGGTCTCCTCATCTATTAGTTGTATATGTCTTTCTTAGGTTGATTGTAGGTGGTTATACATGTTGTAGGTTTCTTTTCTAGTTCTTAAAACTCTCATTGAAACCTGAATATGCTTGGAAACCATGTTTTCCTTATGAAAACATTAAACTCAAACTTTATGTCTCTTTTCTAACCAAAACTGGATTCTTTAAAACTTGAAAGCCATTATCATTAACATCTAGGTCTCTTAAGACAAGCCCAGACCTATAGGTCACTTGTGACTCCTTGTAGGTTATCATTTTGTCTCTCTTAGCCTTATGGTGTCTTTCTTCTCATGCCATTGATTGTTTGATTCCACTAGACCTTGAAGAAGGTCCCTCTCTCTTCAAATCTCCATTGAACTTTTATATCCACACTTGATTTTGTACCCTATTATAATTATCCTTTTATGATTCTACTTTTGATTCTCAAGTGAATTATATCCCCTTCTCATGCTTGTGATGACCTCACTCCCCCTTGGCTCGCTTGACAAGATTTTATGGAATGGAGATGGGGATGAGGAAGGAGGGACGAAGGGAGGTGGTAAGATGATGAAAAGACATTAATGGAGATGGAAGAGAGATGAAAACACATTGATAATGGCTACCCTTAGGCAGTGCGGTGTGGATGGATGAGATGGAGATGGGAAAGGAGGGAAAAAAACATGACAAGACAAGGAGAGGGAGAGTATTCAAAGGTATAACTAAAAATCATACCATCACAAGTTAGAGATCATTAAAGGAGTGCATCAATCCAAAAATGAATCATATTTTTCCTCAACAAATTCAAAATATGAAAAAATTCCTCAAATTATGTTGAATTAGTTCATTGAGACACTATTAATCTTGGAGATGGATTTTTTAGCCATTAAAATTGAAGAATATCTAAGAATTTCACTTAAAAATCATGAAATATTAATAAAAACCCTAAAAACATGAATTTATTGAGAATTTGAAGCTAAAAACTCCTCTTTAGACCATACAATATTCTCTTATAAGCTCACAAGCTATAGATTTGTACTGGCTAATTTTGTGGCCTTTTAATAAAATTTAAATGAATGAATAACACCTAAAGGATACCATGGAAGCATAGATAAATTCCTCAAAATTCTAGAACAACTTGAATTTTTATGTATCTCTACCTAGGTGAAGAGAAATTGAAGAAAAACTACTGCCTTTCTGGGTATTAGGTAGGATAATTTGCCCTAACTTCAACTAGATCATTCTTGAGCCTAGAAAATACAATTGAGAAATAATTTGAACCATCAGGAATTGTCTGAGTCTAGTTTCTTCACCCTATATTTGAGAGTTGTACCCTCCTCTAGAAGGCCATACCATCAGTAAAACAACATGCTTGTTACTCTTTACCAATAAATAAGAAAGCAAAAGAAGGCTGGTTTAGGGCCTGTACAGCCAAGAAAATCTATGAAATTGCTGAGGGAGATGGTATATGCCCTAGAGATATCTTCCCCTACCCTAGATTGTATGGATTCCATACTATTTCTTGCAAATGAGTGAAAAAGCTATTTTTTGCCCTTTATAGCCAATTTCTCATTCTCCACCACTTGGAATGGAACATTAGAGAAGGAATGCATGGCTCTCATGATTTTTTAAAATAATTTTGACCCTTTTTAAACAACAATTTTCACGTGGGAAGTAAATTTGGGCCTTTCTTGGCTACTAAAACATACCAAATGAACTTTATATGAATTAAAACATAGGGATTAGGCTATTTTGACCCTTTTGAACATAATTAAAGCTCTTTTGACATGATTTAAATTCTTTTAAAACTAATTTTGATTCTTTTTACCCCATTTTTTGCATTTTTTGACCCAAATTGGCACTTTTAGACCACAATTGATGATTTTGACAAGTTACAAAGGGAAAATGACCATTCTAGGGAAAGTTTTAGATGATAGGGGTAGCAATTTGGCCTTAATAGGCTAAATTACTAACATATCCTACTTGCCATCGACTCTCCACTTAGCTCCCAAGTACCATTACATTGTTGAGATAAAATTATATTCCACCAATAGGAAAATCTACATTAACCACCCACCAACTAATTTCATTCCACCAATAGGAAAATCTTTACCAGGTTTTCATTCCAAGCCTAAGCTATCTCCTAGAATCCACTTCCCAAATCCCATCAATTAGCAAACCTAAACCCCAGTTTCACTTCTAGATTCATTGATAGGAAATTGGTGATGTTACCTAACCAGTGATGATTTTCCTCAACTAGCAATGGTTACCTAATCGACAATAGTTACCATTGACTAATGACTGTTGTATGACTAATGACGGTCACCTATGGTACCAAAAACTAGCAAGATAATTTGACCCCCTTGCACCCAATGAAATTAAATTTTCTATGTCCCTACTTGTTCACAAGCCCCTTTATAATTTTTTGATCCATACCTTGACCCATTAGCACTAGTACTAATCAGTTTATCACTAATTACATCTTTTTTAGTCTCTTTTCTGAACAAGCTTTTCTTGCATTCAATTTTAGTAATCTTCTCTTATTGATGCAAGTATCTTATTTATAGTTTTATAAACTTGATTATTTAAAATAGGTGGATTTATAACCATTAAGGAAGCTCTCACTTCTAGGATCTATCTCCCATTAGATAATCCACCTTACTGTCTGTCTAACGAACAAGTTTTCTTTAGTGCTCTTTTATCTGTAGGTATTCCTCCAAAGACAAAGAGGAGCTCTTCACATATTCTGAGTCAACATGCACAAAGACAAATAGGTATTCCTACCACAACCTGTATTGAGTTTATTTTCTCTATTTATTTATAACTTAAGTAAAAATTTTCATGAAACATTCTAGCATGTCTGATGGGACCTAGAGTCTTTACTCGCATTTTCTTTACATTTGTATGCCCTTCTTTCTATCTGTGCTCATCATTGAAACTAAAATTCATTTTGGGCTTAAAATAATCTACATCCATTGATTTATTTTAACATTAGTTCACTTTGAATTAAAGCATAGTAAGCTTATCGTAGCATCACTTTTATTACACACACTACTCAAACCACTTTTAACAATCAAACATCAAAACAATTTGAGCTAAGGTCCGACTGGGATTTCATCACCTAGAAGTCACCTTACCCATTCTTGGTGATCCTAATTGGAGGTCATTACCAAGAAGATAACCAACTCAACTCTCTAGTTGAGTATAAACTCTGGATATCAATATATATTGGCGAAGCACTCGACACCCTTATCATTACAGGACTATAAAGTGAGGGGGTAGGCCCCAATATCAAGCCATGTATTGATTCTAATATATATTATTTTGAGCACCTAAACAACCCTAAACCAACCATAGACTACTTCTATACTACCTGATCTACAAGCCAACTTCTATCACACATTTTCATAAACTAAGGCATAAGCCAAAAGTGAGATTAAAACTAATCTCTAGGCTTAATGTACTTTATAGTGTGTGTCTTGATTGCCTTGATCATTTTCTTGTTTGAGTGGTGATATTATTCTTGTTTTCTCTCCCACTTTTATTGTATGGTTCTCACTCGTCAGTAGTAAAGAGACCTCGCAGAACAAAACCCATCACTTAAATCAACCTCTTTTACCTCCTCATCTATGGAGTATGCCTCTGAGGTAGAAGATTCACCTCATCTATTGGGAAGCCCTACTTTCCCTCAAGTATTTCTCCAAGGAAACATGTATTTTACCATTTTTCAAACAATAATCCAGTGGCCCTTTAACACTATCTTAACACCTCTTCTCAGCATATCCCAGTTTCAACTACACCTCAATATCCTCCTTATGGCATGCCATCCCACCTTATGGAGAGTATCCCTATTGCAATGGTCACCACCTAACCTTCAACCATCTAGGCATCTTTGTTGATTATCCCCTTTGATGTTATGGCTAAGAACCAACCTATCTAACCAACCATTACCATTACCCTTAGACCTTCCACCCCTACTAATGTCTCCTCTACCTTGGGGATAACCCAAGCATTAACCCATCATGTCCAAATTGTAGTTATAGCACCCAATACTGACATTCCTAACCTCTCCTCTATCAAACCTAGCATATTAGTCAATACCTCTTTACCAAGCTTAGGGGTATCTATCCCTTCTACCTCACCACCCCTTAGCATCAAGGTCACTACCTCCCCTCTTGTCACCAACCCAACTACCACCCATGCCCAATCCATAGGGACTTCTTAGTAGTTACCCACTAAAACCAATATAAGGTACATCCCTAAACTACAAGGGTATGTAGCCACTACCTAAACACTGCTATTCACCTACCCTACCCAACCTCTAGCATCTACATTCTAATATGTGGTAACCTCTCCAATGCCAAGTGATTACCAATATGTTGCCCAACCTCAACCACAATATCAGACTTACACTCTTTTTGGTACACCACCTCAAACCGACCTAATGAAAATTATCATGGATAAAATGACCAACTTTGAGTCATCCATTTTAGGAGATCATAACATCCTATCTTATGATCAAATTTGTAATAAACCTATTCATCCTTCTGTACCCATAAGACCTTACCCTTCTCAATGGGAACTTCCCAAATTTACAAAATTTCAAAACAAGGAAGACCCCAAACAACACCTTAGGGATTTTAGGCATGCATGTTATATGATTACTTATGATGATGCCCTTCTCCTCCAAACCTTCCCCATGTCTTTATCTGGTACAACATTTGATTGGTATAGTTCCATTACCAAGCATTCCATATTTTCTTTCACCCAACTAGCACAAGTCTTCTTAAATTAATTTTTCATTAACATTTCTAAGAAGGTCTCTATCATGGACCTCTATTCTATCAGACAATTTGATGATGATTCCATTACCAATTTTTTAACTCATTGGAGAAGTTTGATTAACCAGCATTCATTTCCTTGCCTCAACCTAAACTTATAGAACTTTTTGCTTGATCTTGTGCCAAACATATAACTTCTACACTGTATGTCTAGAGCTTCAGAACCTTTGATGATTATTTTACCATGGCACATAAGATGGAAAACTAGGCCATAGATGAGGGTAAATTAAAGTTATGACACAATAAATCTACCCTCAAGACTAATGAAACCTCTTCCCATAAACTGGCAACCAAGCTAATACCAAAACCAAGACTAGGGGAACCGCAAATTCTATCATCCTTAAAACCACCCCTCCACCCAATGTCAACCAAAACAATTATCCCATTACCTCCAATCCAAATGCAAGGAACCCAAATTGAAATAATAAAAAAAATTAACTCCACTTGGAGAATCTTACACCTTAGTTCTAGAGAAGCTACTAAAATCTAACCTTATACAACTTCCACCTATCAAACCTCCCCATAAATTTTATTCTTCTCATTTGGCACCTGCTTGGTACAATGAGAATGATATTTCTGATTTTCATTGGGTGATTAGACATGACATCAACTAATGTAATACTTTTAAGAATATTACTTAGAGTCTTAGCGACAAAGGGGAACTCATGTTGGATAATCCTAATGCCTCTCAAAACAATGTTCTTAACATCTTTAGTAAACCTTTTTCTAACCATGGCCCTGTCAAAGCTGAGGACACATAGGCTGAGTGCTCTCATAATGCCCACATGATCAACATGATGCATGATACACCTACCCATGAGGACCTAATCAGCCAATCTACCCATTCCTTGCCCACTTCACATACCAAGGTCATGAAGTCACCTTACCCTCCTTTGGATATCCAAACCAAAGAAGTTATTTTCTCCTTAGCTACCCTCATAGAAGTTTTGTAATCATCACATACCACCTCAATTAGTATGTCTAGGGAAATCAACATTATTAATTCACCACCTCTACTAATTTCCCAATAGACCACTACTCTTATGGATGTTATCCTTGAGGAGGGGCATTCCTACCCATGCCTCCTATGGACAAGCCATTTATCTCAACCTTGTTTCCCTCACCTCAAGAGATCAACCAAATTGCCAAGCATCCTACCCAACCTATAAGTCTATCTATTGCATCCACTACCCATGGATCAAGACCAATACACAAACATTTTTCCACATTAGTACAAAAATTAGAATTTGACTTAAAATAGACATGGATTGAGACACTTTTTGGCAATATTTAGGGCTTCCCTCCATTAACAAACCTAAACTATCTAGCACACATCTAACCAACCAATCCATCATTTCTCCACCACCCCCATAAACCAATATGAATCTCTAATAACCCCTCAACTTCTCATCAACCAAAAAGGTCACCACCTCACCAGCCAAAACTTTTAAAACTCTTGGTACCTTCCCTACTCAGAGTTTGGTTCACCCATCCTTGAAAGTAGACTTAACTTGACCCAAGCCTATACCCAGATCTTGACCCACACCAACGAAGAGGATGAAAGCATTAAAAGGACACATGACTAAGCTTCTACCTCCCTCTACCTTGCCCTCTATCTTAGGGTCTCACCCTTCCACTTTTCTTAAAAAGCAAACCCCTTTCAACATAAGTCACCCACTATCATTGATTATGTCAGCACATTTATTAGACAACACACCAATCCTTTCCAAATCACAACTAATCAAACTACCTAATTTGGCCACCTCAACTACCAACATACCTAAGACAAGACCATCTACCCAAACCACCTTACCCAAGTCATCTCTCACCCAACCTATTATGACCCACACACCCATCTTATCAACCAAAATTGCAAGCCTAAAACCTTCCTTACCTCTAGCAGAATCCTATACAACCATTCTTCAAAGGTTAGTACAAACCTCCTACCTCACATTACCTCACATCAAACCATTCAATCCTTCTGGGTCAAATCCAACCTGGTACAATGATCGTTAAATATACTTTTATCATAGGACACTTGGGCCTGACATGGATAATTTCAAATTTCTCTAGGCCATTATCCACCAACTCTATGATGAAGATGATCTCTTGGTAGATGACCTTCCATCCATGCCTCCACCATTACACCCAACAACCAGCCACCAACACATTACCAACCCCCCACTCTTACCCTAGAGTGTTAGATAATCTACCTAACTACCCATCATACCTTTCTCCTCTATCCATACTATTAATATGGTCACATGATCACAAAATAAGGATAAAGAGAAGGCCAAAGTGTCCATTCCATGGACATACCCATAAAATAACCCTAAAACAAACTTGATCCCAACCTCTATGCTTACTATTAAGCCCAAAGTTACTATCTTAGGCACATTGGAGGCTAACCCCTCTAAATCCATCAAAAGAGTCATCTTAACAAACTCCACCAGCCCCTGACTAAAATGAGCCTCTATGAGCTCATTTACACCTCACCTCACCATCATTAGGCCAAGATCAAGGCTATGCAAGCCATTAAAGTCAGACTGTGAGATTCCTAAACCATAGAGGCCTTCATTGGTGCTCTCTAACTCTCCACCTTTTTTACTTTAAGGACTCAAAGATACCTTCTATCCACCCCAAAGACCTATATCCCCCTCTTTTTATTACAACCCACATCAACCAAACCTGCATGAAATGGGTTATGATTGATGTGGGATCTAGTATCAACACCATCTCTTCTCATGCCTATGAGCAACTAAAGCTATCAGACAATGTCATGTCCAAAACTTCAATCCTCCTTAGATTTTTTAATGACACTTTAACCACTACCTTGGGAACCATCATCCTTCATATTTGGGTAGGACCTCACACACTCCCTAAACTCTTATATGTGGTCAAAGGTGAGTTCCAATATAATGTTTTTCTAGGGAGACCTTGGATTCAAGCCATGGGTTGTGCACCTTGAACCATCCACCATTGTGTTAAGTTTGAACATGAAGGTCAAGTTATTACCATACAAGCTGACCCTATCCCTTTTGTAGCATCTAATATGACCTAATAACCTAATGACATTCTTCTACCTCAATCTAAAGTACTAAAAACAACCACCATCAGACCCTCAACCACAAAATTTGAAGCTATTACTTCTTCCCCTTCCATTGAGGCCTCTTCCAGCTCATTTATCCTCATAGACTAGATACCCATCACTAACCCTTTAGAACCTACATTCTAATGCCTTACCATTGGATAATACCATCTCCTCACCCTTGATACCCTCCTTACTCCCCAAGAATATAGGAAACTTAACCACCAACTGGGGTTTGACCCTAACATTGGAGCCATTACCCCTCTGGGGCCTCTGAGCTATCAAACCCACTTTATCTATGAGGGAATTGACAAGCCACTTAACACTACCATCACTCCCTCTCCACCTCAACCATTCACCTTCACCTTCTCTTATTTGGACAACCCATAATTCACCAAATTATACCTTCATAGGTGTGACTAGAAGGGATTCTGATCCAAAACTCAAAAGCTTTGGTTGAAAGATAATTCAAGAAATAAGAAAAACATAATTGTAATAATATCTCTGAGAAGAGATGTTTTATTGATCAAATTTTTAGATCCAAACATATTCCTATCTCTAAAAAGAGATGTCTGATTTTCTTTTCAGGTTACTTCTTCATTTATACGCATTTTTAAGGTAGTATGAGGATGTGTAAGGTCACCAATCTTGAGGGAGATTAATTGGTTTGAATTTTATGATTCACAATAATACAAAATTTGAGGAATTACTTTTTTTAGAAACTTACTATTTTTAGACTGCACTACTAAATTTGAACATTAGAGAACTTATATTTGATTTTTGGGATAAAAATCCACTAAGTAGATCTAGGTTCCATCTCATGACATTTCCCTCATTCTTAGCTTTCCAATGGTTCAAACGGGGATTCAAACTGAGCTATGGTGCAAAAGTTATGGCTCTCAGAAGTTCTTCCACCAATTGGGGTGGAACCATAACTTGAATTAACACCTAAAATGTTGCTCAAATCATTCCTCCCTCCTTGAGAAGCAATGGTCCCCATTACATCAATATTTGTCATCAACTGTATCATTTGTGTTTTGATTTGATTCTTGATGCATACTTAGAATGGACTATGCTTTCTAGATCTATGTTGGGCCTGATGGTTCACCATTTCTATCTGACCATCAGTTTGTGGATGAAATTCTATGAACTTCCTCATCTTGGTATCTATTTAATTCTATTGTTGTATTGTTTATGTAGTTAGGGTTGCAACATCAACCCTTTTGGATTTTTGTGGCTTGACCACCATGAGAAAAAATTTCTTGGCACTAATTAGGGAGACAAATGTATAAGGTAGTACCTCTGGTACCCTATAGCGTCATGTTCCAAGAGTGAGGATGATCCTTTGAGTTATTGATTCATAGATGCCATGTCATTCATACATAAATGGCTAACCAAGGAATACATCACAAACATCCAGATTGACCACATTACACAAGACCTCATCTTAGAAAGGTTTAATTGCATATGAGAGAAGACATTGGTGGGTGACATAAAGTTTTCTCCCTAGACTCAACCATCTAATACTGTATGGCTTTGGGTGAGGCTTAATGAATATATTTAATCTTTTCACAATATTAGTAGAGATTAAATTCTTTTGACTCCCACTATCAAGAATGAAATGCATAGTCTTACCTTTCACCTATAACTTAGATTGAAAAAATCTTTCCTTGTCATTTAGCCTCTCCTCATGGGTTTGTGATGAAGCAATGGTGGCATCGATCTCAACATATATAATCTATTCTTCATCCTCTTTGACTGTAGGGTGTGTATGAGTTAGAGTAGTAGATGTTTAGGATTATGACTCAGATAGTAGGGACTTGATGGCCCAACATTATTTTTTGGAGTGAGTTCTATATTTGTGGTAATCACAACATATTATAAGCTTTCCTTCTTTTTGCTTCCAATTTTGGCCTCATTTTTGACCTTCTTTATCACTTTTCCATTTTGAAGGCTAACTCTTCATATTCATTCTTCCATACTTCTACTCAATCTTCACCACAAACTTGTACGTCTCACTGAGGGTTTCCAAATTGAAGAGTTCCATCTCCCCCATATATACCATTGTAGTCCACCATGATATTTGAGAACCTTGTTTTTCTCAGTTTCCTAGATTCCCAATCTCATAGATAGAGAATGAAAAATGTTAGTGTAATCTTGAATAGATTGTTCTTTACCTTGGCAAAATTGTTGCTGCTCTATATACAAATCATCATATGCTCCAAAGGGGTAGTATTCTTCCTTTATAGATTCTATAAAATCATCCTAGGTAGGTTTTGCCTTAAGGAAAATATCATCCATACCGAATCTCTTATACAATTTCCACTAAATTTTGACATGAAATGATGCTTTCAAAAGAGCAGAAGTGATCTCTTTATCGATGATTTTATTTATGGAATGATAAGATGACAATTGATCCAACCAATTTTATTTTACACGAGCAATGATTTTGATTTCAAATATAGGGATATAAAAATTCACTTGAACCTTGAAGGGTGTTAGGGTACTGAAAAGATGTGGGGTTGCAGATGAGGAGCCAAAATTTCCCATCAAGATTTCTTGGAGAATTTGGGTGAATTGTTATAGCATCTATACTTGCTACTATTGGAGGGCTTCATTCACTATTTTCTTGAAAGGATCAAATGTCTCAGTGTTGTCTATCATTTGAGGTCATTTGAAGTAAACAGGTGGATAGACTACTAGTTCTATTTTCCACCTGAGCTTCCTATAATCTAACCTCATCCTTAGGATCATACACTCTAAAGACAAACCACTCTAATACCACTGATCCAAAACTTAGAATCTTTGGTTGAAAGATAATGTAAGAAATGATAACAACATAATTTAAAGAATTATATCTCTCAGAAGAGATGTTTTATTGATAAAATTTGTAGATCCAAACATATGCCTATCTCTCAGAAGAGATGTCTAATTTCTTTTTTGGGTTACATCTTCATTTATACACATTTTTAAGGTAGGAGGAGGATGTAGAAAGTCACCAATCTTGAGGGAGATTAATTGGTTTGACTTCCATGATTCACAACAATATAGAATTCAAGGAATTACTATTTTAAAAAACTTACTATTTTTAGACTACACTACTAAAATTAAAAATTAGGAAACTTTCAATTAGTTTTTGGCGTCAAAACCCATCGAGCAAAATTTAGTACCATCTCATGATGTTCCCCTCATTCTTAATTTCCAATATTTTAAATGAGGATTCAAATGAAATGATGGTGAAAAATTTATGGCTCCCAGAAGTTATACCACCAATTAAGGTAGAACCATCACCTGAATTATCACTTGAAATGTTGCTTGGATCATTCCTCCCTCTTTGAGAATCAATGGTCCCCATTACATCAATATTTTTAATCAAGTGTGGTAGTTGTGTTTTGATTTGATTTATGATGCATAATTGGAATGGATTGTGCTTATTGGAGCTATGTTGGGTCTGATGGTTCACCATTTCTATCTAACCATCAATCTATGGATGAAAGGATGTGAACTTCCTCAACTTGATATCTATTTTCTTCTACTTTTGTGTTTTTTGTGTAGTCAAGGCTGCAACATCTACCCTTTTGGATTTCTGTGGCTTGACCACCATGAGAAAAAAATTCTTAGCACTAATTAGGGAAATCGATGTAGAAGGTGGTACCTTTGATACCCTATAATGACATGTTCCAAGAGTGAGGGTTGAGTTCTTGATTAATAGATGCCATGTCGAGCATACATGAATGGTTGACCAAGGAGTATATCACAAACATCTAGATTGAACACATCACACAAGACCTCATCTTGGAAAAGTTTTAATATAGATGAGAGAAGACATTGAAGGGTGACACAGAGGTTTCTCCCTAGACTCAACCATCTAATACTATATGGCTTTGGGTGAGGCTTCATGGATAGATTTAGGATTTTCAAAATATTAAGATAGATTAAATTCTTTTGAATTTAATTATTAAGAATGAAATGCAAAAGTTTACCTTTCACCCATAATTTAGAGTGAAACAACCTTACTTTGTAATATGGCCTCTCCACATGGGTCGGTGATGAAGCAACGATGGTATCTAGCTTAGCATCTAAAATCTCTTCTTCATCATATTTGACTATAAGGTGTGTATGAGGTAGAGTAGTAGATGTTAAGGATTATGACTTAGAAAGTAGGGACTTAATGGCTCGACATTCTTCTTTGGAGTGTGTTTCAAATTTGTGGTAATCATACAATTTTCTAGTCTTCCCTTCCTTTTGCTTCCAATTTTGGCCTCATGTTTGACCTTCTTTGTCACTTTTCCATTTTGAATGCTGAATCTTTATATTCATTCTTCCATGCTTCTACTCAATCTTCAACATGAACTTATACACCTCACTGAGGGTTTTCGAATTGAAGAGTTTTATCTCCCCCCATATATACCATTGTAGTCGACCATGATATTTAATAACCCTATGTTTCTCACTTTCTTGGATGTCTAATCTCTTAGATAGAGAATGAAAAATATTAGTGTAATCTTGAATAGACTATTCCTTATCTTGACGAAGTTATTTCCACTCTATATATAGATGATCATATGTTATAATGGGGTAGTATTCTTCCTTTATAGTTTCTATGAAATCATCCTAGGTAGGTTCTGCCTCAAGGCCAATATCATCCGTATTGAATCTCATCTTATACAATTTCCACTAGTTTTTGATAGTTAATGATGCTTTCAAAAGAGTAAAAGTGATCTTCTCTTTATCAGTGAATTCATTTACAAAAAAATAAGATGAGAATTAATCCAACCAATTTTTTACTGCATCAACATTGTTTTTTCCTTCAAATGTAGGGATATCAAAATTCACCAGAACCTTGAAGAGTGTTGGGGCACTAAAAATATGTGGGGTTATAGATGAGGATCTATAATTTCCCATCAATATTTATTAGAGAATTTTGGAAAATTGTTGTAGCCTTTACACTAGCTTCTACTAGAGGGCTTTATTCACCATTTTCTTGAAAGGATCAGATGTCTCAATTTTGTCCACCATTGGAAGTTGTTTGGAGTGAATAGGTGGATATTATGCTGGTTCTATTTTCCACCAAAGCTTCTTATAATATAACCTCATCCTCAGGATCATACACTCTAAATAAAAACCATTCTGATACCACTAAACCAAAATTCAGAAGCTTTGGTTGAAAGATAATTCAAGAAACAAGAACAACATAATTATAATAATGTTATCTTTGAGAAGAGATGTCTTATTGATCAAATTTGAAAATCCAAATATATGTCTATCTCTAAGAAGAGATGTCTGATTACCTTTTCAAGTTAAATCCTTACTTATATACATTTTTAAGGTAGGAGGAGGATGTGGAAGATCACCAATCTTGAGGGAGATTAATTAGTTCGACTTCCATGATTCACAATAATACAGAACTTGAAGAATTACTATTTTTAGATTAAACTACTAAAAGTTTAAATTAGGGAACTTACATTTGGTTTTTGGAGGTAAAACCTCACTTAGAAGAGCTTAGTTCCATCTCACGATGTTTCCCTTATTATTTGCTTTCTAATGGTTCAAACGGGGAGTCAAACGAAGCTATGGTGAAAAATTTATAGCTCCCAAAAGTTATACCACCAATTGTGGTAGAATTGTCACCCAAATTATCATCTAAAATGTTGGTCAAATCATTTTTCCCTCCTTGAGAAGCAATGGTTCCCATTGCATCAATATTTGTCATCAAGTGTGGCAGTTATGTTTTGATTTGATTCTTGATGCATACTTTGAATGGATTGTGCTTTGTAGAGTTGTGTTGAGCCTGATGATTCACCATTTCTATTTGACCATTAGTCTATGGATGGAATTCCATGAAAATCCTTAGCTTGGTATCTATTTTCTTCTATTTTTGTGTTGTTTATATAGTTAGGGCTGAAAATTGGCCCTTTTGGATTTCTGTGGCTTGACCACCATGAGAAATAATTTTTTGGCACTAATCAGTGAGACAAATGTAGAAGGTGGTACCTGTGATACTTTGTTTCATCATGTTCCAAGAGTGAGGGTGATCCTTTGAGTTCTTTATTCATATATTCCATGTCAATCATACATTAATGGATAACCAAGGAGTACATCACAAACATATAGATTGACCACATCACATAAGACCTCATCTTGGAAGGGTTTTATTATATATGAGATAAGACATTGGTGGGTGACACAAAGGTTTCTCTCTGGACTCAACCATTTAATAATTTATGGATTTAGGTGAGGCTTCATGGATATATTTAGGATTTTCATTATATTAGTATAGATTAAATTCTTTTGACTCCCACTATCAAGAATGAAATGCAGAGGCTTACCTTTCACCCATAACTTAGAGTGAAACAACCTTTCCTTATCATCTAGCCTCTACTCATGGGTCTGTGATGAAGCAATCATGGCATCAAGCTCAACATATACAATCTCTTCTTAATCTTCTTTGACTTTAGGGTGTGTATGAGGTAGAGTAGTAGATGTTGAGGATTGTGACTCAGAAAGTAGGGACTTGATGGCTCGACATTATTCTTTAGAGTGAGTCCAAAATTTGTGGTAATCACACCATTTTCTAGTCTTCCCTTCCTTTTGCTTCTAATGTTCACCTCATTTTTGACCTTCTTTATTACTTTTCCATTTTAAAGGCTGACTCTTCATATTCATTCTTGCATGCTTCTACTCAATCTTCACCATGAACTTGTACACCTCACTGAGGGTTTCCAAATTAAATATTTCCATCTCCCCTAGTATATACCATTATAGTCCACCATGATATTTGAAAATCTTGTGTTTCTTACTTTTCTAGATGCCCAATCTCACAAATAGAGAATGAAAAATGGTAGTGGAATCTTGAATAGACTATTCCTTACTATGGTGAAGTTATTAACACTCTATATAAATATTATCATATACTCTAATGGGGTAGTATTCTTCCTTTGCAGCTTCTATGAAATCATCCCAAGTAGATTTTGCCTCAAGGCCAATATCATCTATATTGAATCTCTTCTTGTATACTTCCCACCAATTTTTTACTACATCAGCATTGATTTTGCCTTCAAATATAGGGATTTCAAAATTCACCTGAACCTTGAAGGGTGTTGGAGCACTAAAAAGATGTGGGGTTGTAGATGAGGAGCTAGAATTTCCCATCAGGATTTGTTGGATAATTTGAGTGAATTATTGTAGCATATATTATTTCTACTATTGGAGGGCTTCATTCACCATTTCCTTGAAAGGATTTGATGTCTCAGTGTTGTCTGCCATTTGAGGTCATTTGGACCGAACAAGTGGATAGTCTATTGGTTTTATTTTCCATGTAACCTTCCTATAATTTAACCTCATCCTTAGGATCATACACTCTAAAGAAAAACCACTCTGATACCACTCATCCAAAATTCATAAGATTTTGTTGAATGATAATTAAAGAAAAAAAACAACATAATTGTAATAATTATATCTTTAATAAGAGATGTTTTATTGATCAAATTTGTAGATCCAAACATATGCCTATCTTTGAGAAGAGATGTATGATTTCATTTTTAGGTTACATATTCATTTATACACATTTTGAAGGTATGAGGAGGATGTGGAATGTCACCAATCAAATTAGAGAGTAATTGGTTTAACTTCCATGATTCACAACAATACAAAATTTGAGGAATTATTATTTTTAAAAACTTACTATTTCTATATGGCACTACTAAAATTGAAAATTAGGGCACTTTCATTTGGTTTTTATGGGTAAAAACCCATAATTCATAGCTATATTCCCTCTCACAATGTTTCCCTCATTCTTATCTTTGCAACAGTTCAAATAGGGAGTCAAACGGAGCTATGGTGCAAAAGTTATGGCTCTCAAAAGTTTTGCCACCAATTAGGGTAGAACCATCACTCGAATTGTCACCTAAAATGTTTCTCATATCATTCCTCCCTCCTTGAGAAGAAATGGTCCCCCTTGCATAAATATTTATCATCAAGTGTGGTAGTTATGTTTTTATTTGATTCTCAATGCATACTTAGAATGGATTGTGTTTTGTGGAGGTGTGTTGGGCCTAATGGTTCACCATTTCTATCTAACCATTAGTCTGTGCATGGAAGTCCATGAACTTCCTCAATTTAGTATCTATTTTCTTCTATTTTTGTTTTATTTGTGTAGTCAGGGATGCAACATCAACCCTTTTTTATTTCTATGGCTTGACCACCATGAAAACAAATTTCTTGGCACTAATCAGGGAGACAAATGTATAAGGTGGTACCTCTGGTACCTTGTAGCATCATGTTCCATGAGTGAGGGTGACATTTTGAGTTCTTGATTCATAGATACCATGTTGATCATACATGAATGGATGACCAAGGAGTATATCACAAACATCCAGATTGACCACATCACACAAGACCTCATCTTGGAAAAAATTTATTGCATATGAGAGAAGACATTGGTGGGTGCAAAGAGATTCATCCCTGGACTCAACCATCTAATACTATATGGCTTGGGGTGAGGCTTCATGGATATATTTAGGATTTTCATAATATTAGCAGATATTAAATTCTTTTGACTCCCATCATTAAGAATGAAATGCAGAGGCTTACCTTTCACCTATAACTTAGAGTGAAACAACATTTTCTTATCTTTTGGTCTTTTCTCACGCATCTATGATGAATAAATGATGGTGTCAATCTCAGCATCTACAATCTCTTTTTAATCTTTTTTGATTGTAGGGTGTGTATGAGGTAGAGTAGTAGATGTTGAGGATTGTGACTCAGAAAGCAAGGACTTGATGGCTTGACATTTTTCTTTAAAGTGAGTTCCATATTTGTTTTAATCACACCATTTTCTAATCTTTCCTTCTTTTTTCTTCCAATTTTGGCTTCATATTTGACCTTCTTTGTAACTTTTCTATTTTGAAGGCTGACTCTTCATAGTCATTCTTCCATGCTTCTACTAAATATTCACCATGAACTTGTATGCATCATCGAGGGTTTCCAAATTAAAGAGTTCCATCTCCCCCCATATATATACCATTATAGTCCACCATGATATTTGAGAACATTATGTTTCTCACTTTTCTATATGCCCAATCTCTAAGATAGAGAATGAAAAATGTCAGTGTAATCTTGAATAGATTGTTCTTTACCTTGGCAAAGTTGTTACCACTCTATATATAGATCATCATATGCTCCAATGGGGTAGTACTCTTCCTTTAAAACTTCTATGAAATCATCCTAGGTAGGTTCTACCTCAAGGTCAATATCATCCATAATGAATCACTTCTTGTACACTTTCTACCAATTTTTGATAGGCAATGATGCTTTCAAAAGAGATAAAGTGATCTTCTCTTTATTGGTGAATTTATTTATAGAAAAATAATATGATAATTGATCCAACCAATTTTATACTATAGTAGCATTTATTTTGCCTTCAAATATAGGGATATAAAAATTCACCTGAACCTTGAAGGGTGTTAGGACACTGAAAAGATGTGGGGTTGCAGATGAGGAGCCAAAATTTCCTATTAAGACTTGTTGGAGAATTTGGGTGAATTATTGTAGCATATATGCTTGCTACTGCTGGAGAGCTTCATTCACCATTTCCTTAAAATAATCATATGTCTTGATATTGTCCACCATTTGAGGTCATTCAGAGAGAACAGGTAGATAATCTATTGGTTCTACTTTCCACCAAAGCTTCTTGTAATCCGACCTCATCCTCGAGATCATACACTCTAAAGACAAAACAATCTGATACCAATGATCCAAAACTCAGAAGATTTGGTTGAAAGATAATTTAATAACCAAGAACAACATAATTATAATAATGTTATCTCTGAGAAGAGATATTTTTTTGGTCAAATTTACAGATCTAAACATATGCCTATCTCTGAGAAGATATGTTTGATTTCCTTTTTGGGTTACATCTTAATTTATATACATTTTGAAGGTAGGAGGATGTATAAGGTCACCAATCTTGAGGGATATTAATTGGTTTGACTTCCATGATTTACAACAATACAAAATTTAAGAAATTATTATTTTTAAAAACTTACTATTTTTAGACTGCACTACTAAAATCTAAAATTGGGGCACTTTCATTTGAGTTTTGGGGGTAAAAAACCATTGAGTATATTTTAGTGCCATCCCATGATTTTCTCATCATTCTTAGCTTTCTAATGGTTTAAATGGAGAGTCAAATAGAGCTATGGTGCAAAACTGATGGCTCTCAAAAGTTCTACTACCAATTGGGGTAGAGCCTTCACCTGAACTGTCACCTAAAATATTGCTCAAATCATTCCTCCCTCCTTGAGAAGCAATGGTCTAAATTGCAACAAGACTTGTCATCAAGTGTGGTAGTTTTATTTTGATTTCATTCTTGATGCATACTTGGAATAGACTGTAATTTTAGAGCTATGCTGGGCTTGATGGTTCACCATTTCTATTTGACCATCAATCTGTGGATGGAAAGTTGTGAACTTCCTCAACTTGGTATCTATTTGCTTCTATTCTTTGTGTTATTTTTGTCATCAGGGCTATAATTTCAAGCCTTTTAGATTTATGTGGCTTGACCAAAATGAGAATAAATTTCTTGGCACTAATAAAGGAGACAAATGTAGAAGGTGGTACCTTTGGTACCATGTAACACAATGATCCAAGAGTGAGGGTGATCCTTTGAGATCTTGATTCATAGATGCCATGTCAATCATACATGAATGGTTGACCAAGGAATACATCACAAACATCTAGATTGACCACATCACACAAGACCTCGTCTTGGAAAGGTTTTATTGCATATGAGAGAAGACATTCGTGGGTGGCATAGAGGTTTCTCCATGGACTCAACAATCCAATACTGTATGGCTCTGGGTGAGGCTTCATGGATATATTTAGGCTTTTCATAATATTAACAGAGATTAAATTATTTTGACTCCCACTATCAAGAATGAAATGTAGAGGCTTACCTTTCACCCATAATTTAGAGTGAAACAAATTTTCCTTGTCATCTAGCCTCTCCTCATGGGTCCATGATTAAATAACGATAGTATCAAGCTCAACATCGACAATCTCTTCTTCATCCTCTTTAAATATAGTGTTTGTCTAAGATAGAGTAGTAGATGATGAGGATTATGACTCAAAAAGTAGGGATTTGATGGCTCGACATTTTTTTTTATAGTGAGTTCTAGATTTGTGGTAATCACACCATTTTCTAGTCTTCCCTTCCTTTTCTTTCTAGTTTTGACCTCGTGTTTGACCTTCTTTGTAACTTTTCCATTTTTAAGGTTCACTCTTCGTATTCATTATTCCATGGTTCTACTCAATCTATACCACAAAATTGTACACCTTACTGAGGGTTTCCAAATTGAAGAGTTCCATATCCCCCCATATATACCATTTTAGTCCACCATGATATTTGAGAAGCTTGTGTTTCTCACTTTCCTGGATGCCCAATCTCATAGATAGAGAATGAAAAATGTCAGTGTAATCTTGAACAGACTATTCCTTACCTTGGCAAAGTTGTTGCCACTCTATATACAAATCATCATATGCTCCAATGGGGTAGTATTCTTTCTTTATAGCTTCTATGAAATCATCCCAGGTAGGTTATGCCTCAAGGCTAATATCATCCTTACTAAATCTCTTCTTGTACACTTTCCACCAATATTTTATAGGTAATGATGATTTCAAAAGAGTAAAAGTGATCTTCTCTTTATCAGTGAATTTATTTACAAAAAAATAAGATGATAATTGATCCAGCCAATTTTATACTACATCAACATTAATTTTTCCTTCAAATGTAGGGACATCGAAATTCACCTAAACCTTGAAGGGTGTTGGGGCACTAAAAAGATGTGGGGTTATAGATGAGGAGCCAAAATTTCCCATCGATATTTCTTGGAGAATTTGGGGAAATTATTGTAGTATCTATGTTTGCTACTGCTGGAGGACTTCATTCACCATTTCCTTGAAAATATCAGATGTCTCAGTGTTGTCCACCATTTAAGATCATTTGGAGTGAATAGGTAGATAATCCATTAGTTCTATTTTACACCCAAGCTTCTTATAATATGACTTCATCCTCAGGGTCATACACTTTAAAGACAAACCACTATGATACCACTGATCCAAAACTTAGAATATTTAGTTGACAGTTAATTCAAGAAACGAGAACAACATAATTATAATAATGCCATCTCTGAGAAGATTTGTTTTATTGATCAAATTTGCAGATCCAAATAGATGCCTATCTCTTAGAAGAGATGTTTGATATCATTTTTGGGTTACATATTAATTTATATACAATTTAAGGTAGGAAGAGGATGTGAAAGGCCACCAATCTCAAGGGAGATTAATTGGTTTGACTTCCATGATTCACAACAATACAAAATTTGAGAAATTACTATTTTTAGACTACACTACTAAAATTTAAAATTAGGGTACTTCCATTTGATTTTTGGGGGTCAAAAAACACCTAAAAAAATACAATTCCATCTCAAGATATTTCTCTTATTCTTAGCTTTCCAATAATTCAAATGGGGAGTCAAATGGAGTTGTGCTGTAAAAGTTATCGCTCCCAAAAGTTTTTCCACCAATTGGGGTAGAACCATTGCACAAATTGTCACCTAAAATGTTGCTCAGATCATTCCTCCCTCCTTGAGAATAAATGGTCCCTATTACATCAATATTTGTCATCAAGTATGGTAGTTATGTTTTGATTTTCTTCTCGATGCATACTTGGAATGGACGGTGCTTTTTGGAGCTATGTTAGGCCTAATGGTTCACCATTTTTATCTTAATATCAGTCTATGGATGGAAGGCCATGAACTTCCTTAGCTTGGTATCTATTTATTTATATTTTTATGTTGTTTGTGTAGTCAGGGTTGAAACATCGGCCCTTTTCAATTTTTTTGGCTTGACCACCATGAAAAAGAATTTCTTAGCACTAATCAGGGAGACAAATATAGAAGGTTGTACCTCTGGTACCTTATAGATCCATGTTCTAAGAGTGAGGATGATCCTTTGAGTTATTGATTCATAGATGTCATGTCGATCATATATGAATGGCTAGCCAAGGAGTACATCACAAATATCCATATTAACCACATCATACAAGACCTCATCTTGGAAAGGTTTTATTTCATATGAGAGAAGACATTGGTGGGTGACATAGAGGTTTATCCCTAGACTCAACAATCCAATATTGTATGGCTTTGGGTGAGACTTCATGGACAGATTTAGGCATTTCACAATATTAATAGTGATTAAATTATTTTAACTCCCACTATCAAGAATGAAATATAGAGTCTTACCTTTCACCTATAACTTAGAATGAAATAACCTTTCCTTGTCATCTAGCCTTTCCTCATGGGTCTATGATGAAGTAACAATGGCATCGGGCTCAACATCTACAATCTCTTATTCATCCTCTTTGACTGTAGGGTATGTATGAGGTAGAGTAGTAGATGTTAATGATTGTGACTTAGAAAGTAAGGACTTGATGGATCAACATTATTCTTTAGAATGAGTTCCAGATTTGTGGTAATCACACCATTTTCTAGTCTTCCCTTCCTTTTGATTCCAATTTTGGCCTTGTGTTTGACCTTCTTTGTAACTTTTCTATTTTTAAATCTGACTCTTTGTTTTCATTCTTCCATAATTCTACTCAATCTTCACCATAAAGTTGTATGTCTCATTGAGAGTTTCCAAATTGAAGAGTTCCATCTCCCCCCATATATAACATTGTATTCTACCATGATATTTAAGAAACTTGTGTTTCTCACTTTTCTAGATGCCCAATCTCATAGATAGAGAATTAAAAATTCCAGTGTAATCTTTAATAGACTATTTGTTACCTTTGAGAATTTGTTACCACTCTATATACAGATCATCGTATGCTCTAATGGGGTAGTATTCTTCCTTTACAACTTATATGAAATCATCCCAGGTAGGTTTTGCCTCAAGGCCAATATCATCTGTACTGAATCTCTTCTTTTACACTTCCCACCAATTTTTTATAGGTAGCAATGCTTTCAAAAGAGAAAAATTGATCTTATCTTTATTTATGAATTTATTTATAGAAAAATAAGATGAAAATTGATCCAACCAATTTTTTACTGCATCAGTATTGATTTTGCCTTCAAATTTAAGGATATGAAAATTCACCTGAACCTTGAAGGGTGTTGGGGCACTAAAAAGATGTGGGGTTGTAGATGAAGATCTAGAAATTCCCATCGAGATTTGTTGGATAATTTAGGAAATTTTTTGTAACATCTATACTTGCTACTTTTGGAGGGATTCATTCACCATTTCCTTGAAAGGATCATATGTCTCTGTGTTGTTCGTCATTTGAAGTCATTTGGAGTAAATAGGTAGATAGTCTATTTTTTCTATTTTTCACCCAAGCTTCTTTTAATCTGATCTTGTCTTTGAGATCATAAACTCTAAAGACAAACCACTATGATACCATTGATCTAAAACTCAAAAACTTTAGTTGAAAGATAATTCAAGAAATAAGAACAACATAATTGTAATAATGCTATCTCTAAGAAGAGATATTTTATTGATCAAATTTGTAGATCCAAACATATGCCTATCTCCAAGAAGAGATGTATGATTTTATTTTCAAGTTATATCATCATTTATACACATTTTTAATGAATAAGGAGTATATGGAAGGTCACCAATCTCAAGCGAGATTAATTGGTTTGACTTCCATGATTCACAATATTATAGAATATGAGGAGTTACTATTTTTAGACTGCACTACTAAAATTGAAAATTGGGTCACTTCCATTTAGTTTTTAGGGGTTAACACCTACCAATAAAATCTTGGTACCATCTCACGATGTTCCACTCATTCTTAGCTTTTAAATGGTTCAAACAGGGAGTCAAACAAAGCTATGGTGCAAAATTTATGGCTCCCAAAATTCTACCACCAATTAGGGTAGAATTGTCACACAAATTATTACCTAAAATATTGTTCAGATCATTCCTCTCTCCTTGAGAAGCAATGGTCCCCATTGCATCAATATTTTTCATCAAGTGTGGTAGTTGTGTTTTAATTTGATTCCTGATGCATACTTGGAATGGAGTGTGCTTTATGGAGCTGTGTTGGGCCTGATGGTTCACCATTTATGTCTAAAAATTAGTCTATGGATGGAAGGCCATGAACTTCTTCATTTTGGTATCTATTTGCTTTTATTATTGTGTTGTTTGTGTATTTAGGGCTGCAACATCGGCCCTTTTGGATTTTTGTGGATTTACCACCATGAGAACAAATTTCTTGGCACTAATCATGGAGTCAAATGTAGAAGGTGGTACCTTTGGTACCCTATAGTACCATGTTCCATGAGTGAGGATGATCCTTGAAAATCTTGATTCATAGATGCCCTATCGATCATACGTGAATGGCTGACCAAGAAGTACATAACAAACATCCAAATTGACCACATCACATAAGACCTCATCTTAGAAAGGTTTTTTTTCATATTGGAGAAGACATTGGTGGGTGACATAGAGGTTTCTCCCTAGATTCAACCATCCAATACTATATGGCTTTGGGTGAGGTTTCATGGAAAGATTTAGGATTTTCACAATATTAGCAAAGATTAAATTCTTTTGACTCCCACTATTAAGAATGAAATGTAGAGGCTTACCTTTCACCCATAACTTAGAGTGAAACAACATTTCCTTGTCATCTAGCCTCTCCTCATGGGTCTATGATGAAGCAATGATGGCATTGGGCTCAGCATCTATAATCTCTGCTTCATCCTCTTTGACTGTACGGTGTGTATGAGGTAAAGTAGTAGATGTTCAGGATTGTGACTCAGAAATCAAGGACTTGATGCCTCAACATTATTCTTTAGAGTGAGTTCCATATTTGTGGTAATCACACCATTTTCTACTCTTCCCTTCTTTTTGCTTTCAATTTTGGCCTTGTGTTTGACCTTCTTTGTCACTTTTCCATTTTGAAGGCTGACTCTTCATATTCATTCTTCCATGCTTCTACTCAATATTTACCGCAAACTTGTATGCCTCACCAAGGGTTTCTAAATTGAATATTTCTATCTCCCCCTATATATACCATTGTAGTCCACCATGATATTTGATAACCTTGTGTTTCTCACTTTCTTGGATGCCCAATCTCATAGATAGAGAATGAAAAATGTCAGTGTAATCTTGAATATACTATTCCTTACCTTGGTAAGGTTGTTGCCACTATATATAAAGATCATCATATACTCTAATGGTGTAGTATTCTTCCTTTACAACTTCTATGAAACTGTCCAGAATAGTTTCTACCTGAAGGTTAATATCATCTATATTGAATCTCTTCGTGTACACTTCCCACCAATTTTTGATAGGCAATGATGCTTTCAAAGGAACAAAAGTGATCTTCTCTTTATCGATAAATTTATTTATAGGAAAATAAGATGACAATTGATCCAACCAATTTTTTACTACATTCATATTGATTTTACCTTCAAATCTAGGGATATCAAAATTCACTTGAACCTTGAAGGGTGTTGGGGAACTAAAAAAATGTGGGGTTGTAGATGAGGAGCTAGAATTTACCATCAAGATTTGTTGGAGAATTTAGGTGAATTATTGTAGCATCTATACTTGATGCTATTATATGGCTTCATTAACCATTTCCTTGAAAGGATCAGATGTCTTAGTGTTGTCTGCCATTAGAGGTCATTTAGAGTGAATAGGTGGATAGTCTGTTGGTTCTATTTTCCACCCAAGCTTCTTGTAATCTGACCTCATCTTTAGGATCATACACTCTAAAGATAAATCACTCTGATACCACTGATAAAAAACTTAGAAGTTTTGGATAAAAGATAATTGAAGAAACAAGAATAACATAATTGTAATAATGTTATCTCTGAGAAGAGATGTTTTATTGATCAAATTTACAGATCCAAACATATGCCTATCTCTGAGAAGAGATGTATGATTTCATTTTTAAGTTATATCTTCATTTATACTCATTTTTAAGGTAATAAAAATATGTGTAATGTCACCAATCTCAAGGGATATTAGTTTTTTTGACTTCCATGATTCACAATAATAAAAAATTTGAGGAATTACTATTTTTAAAAACACACTATTTTTAGACTACACTACTATAATTAAAAATTGGGGCACTTCTATTTAGTTTTTAGGGGTAAAAACCAAATAAGTAGAGTTTGTTAACATCTCATTACATTCCCCTCATTCTTATCTTTCCAATGGTTCAAATGTGGAGTCAAATGGAGCTATGGTGCAAAAGTTATGGCTCTCAAAAGTTTTACCACCAATTGGGGTAGAATCATCCCCTGAAATGTTGCTCAGATCAGATTCAGTTTAGGATGATATGAGCATGGCCCACACACATTAATCTCAATTAAGACTCAAAATCCCTAAGAGAATCATTTCATTGACTTTATTTTACCTAATAAGAAGAAATCGAAACAAACTACCCCTACCAAATAAACCCCTTCCTCACCAACACCCCTCCCCTATGGGTGAGGATGAGGACATCATCCCACCCAAATTTTTTTGTGTCAACATGATTACCCTCAGCCCACTAACTTATCAAAAATAAAGGGCATACATATCCATCCCTTTTACCCATTCTAAACTCATGAGAGAAGACTCTCCTACCATTAACATTGTTTAGTGTCAAGCTAATGATGTTATTCTCACCTACCTCAGTGCACCAGATTCCTCCATCCAAAAATATTTACCTCCAAAAACCTCAGCCATGTTGAGTGAATATACCATGGACATTGACATCAACACTCTTTAAAACCCCTATATCATCAAACTTGACCAAACTCTCACCTTGGAGGAACTACATGACTTCTCTACCTTCCTCCAAGACCACAATATTGCATTCACCTGGTCATATTCTGACATGCCTGATATTGACCCAACCATCACCACCCATAACATTGTAACCAATCATGATGCCAAACCTATCAAATAGAATTTTTTAGGAATGCACCCTCACATATCCCTCCTTGTCAAAGAAGAGCTGTAACGCCTCCTTTCCATCAACTTTATTTAACCCATTGATTATCCCCAATGGGTTTCAAACATCATGCCTTTCACTTAAACCATAGGGGGATGATGTATCTATGTTGAATTTCATGATCGCAACCTTACCTACCTAAAATACGACTTTCCTCTACCTAGCATTGACCAACTTATTGATCTTACAGTAAGCCACAACATGTTGTCACTCATGGATAGATTCTTGGGTTATAATCAAAATTTGATTGGCCCAAAAGATTAACACAAAACTAAATTTATCACCCTATAAGGGAATTTATATTATAGAGTCATGCCCTTTGGTCTTAAGAACATTAGTGTAACCTACCAATGTGTCATGACCTATATTTTCCATTACCTTATCCATACAATCATCGAAGACTATGTGGATGACCTTCTCAGGAAGTCCAAGCTTGACAGAGACCATTTAGCTGCTCTCAAGATTATCTTTGAGTGAATTATCCATTATCAAATCCACCTCAATCCCAAGAAATTTATTTTTAGGGTTTTATCAGGAAAACTTCTTGGCTTCATAATTTACCTTCGAGGAATCAAGGTGGATCTAACCAAAATGAAAGCCATCCTCAAGATGCTACCTCTAACCAACCTTAAAAAACTCTACAACTTGTAGGGGAAACTTCAATCCATTCATCACATCATCTCCCAGCTCTCTGATTTGTGTCACACCTTCTACTACCTCTTGAAAAAAGACATCTCTTTCAAGTGGAATGTTGATGGTCAAAAGGCCTTTGATGCACTCAAAGAGTACCTACTATCTCCACCTATCCTTACACCTCCTAAAGATGATCGACAATTATACCTATATATCTCTACCACAAATCACTACCTAGGGGCAATTCTTGCCCATCAGGATGAAAAACATAAAGAGGAAGCCATCTATTACATTATTCACACACTTATCAAATATGAGACTCAATACACACATATTGAGAAAATGTATTTGGCCCTAGTCTTCGTGGCCACCAAACTTTGCCACTACCTTCTTAACCATAATTTTTTTTTTCATAACCAATACCAACCCCCTCAAATACATGCACTCCAAACCATACAAAAAATAGCATATGGCTATGTGTATCACACTTTGAGTTTATTTAAAGCTTGAGTTATTTCAATAAAAATCAATCAAGGGGCAACTAATTGCTTACCAATTAGCCAAGGCATGCTTAGCAAACAATCAACCTCCCCCTCTAGAATTTCTAGATGAGTCAATCGCAAGTCTATCTCAAGAAAATTTCACTAGTTAGGTAACCATGTTTTTTTATGATTCTGAATGTTAGTGTGGTGGGGGATCCAGTATCATCCTTGTCCTGTTATCGGTGAACTACTTCCTATATCTTTTAAACTTGACTTTGAATGCACCAACAATGTGGTTAAGTATGAAGCCCTAGTAATAGGTCTTCAAATTTCCCTAACCTTAGGAGTCATAACAATCAATACTTTGGAGACTCCCAACTTATGGCCAACCAAGTTAATGACATTTACAAGTAGAATGAAATAATGCAACTATATAGACAACTTGTCATAGAACTCTTAGCCTCATTCGAACACTACCATATCCAAACCACCCCTTGGTCTACCAAAAAGTTTGCTAATACCATCATTTCTCTTGCTTCTCAAATCCTATCAACACCCTTAGACTCCAAAATATTAGTCATTGTCCATATCCTCACTGAATCTTCTTACACCAAATCAGACACTCTAACCATCTTTAGTGTGGAGGAAATTTTACCTAATCTTTTATATCAGCAAACCTTTGACTACCTTCACCTTGGCATATTTCCCTTTAGCCTCTCTAGGAATGCCTATTAGGTAGTTTTTCAAATCACCTCTCATTATACCATTATGGGAGGGATTATTTAAAAATGAGGTTTGGATGGCCTCCTATTCCATTGCCTTCATGGTCTAGAAGTCTCTCACACCATCAAAGAGACACATGATGGTATCTGTGGGGGTCACTTTAGTGGCCTTGTTGTGTCCAAGTGTATCCTTTACCTAGGCTATTAATAGCCTACCCTTAACCAAGATGTTTTGATTATGTGAAAAAGTGTGTCAAATGTCAACAACACACTAATTTACATCATGCACCTAGTAATAGTCTTCATGTTTCTATAGAATTTTGGCCCTTTTCACAATGGGGTATGGAATTTATCGATGAAATCAACCCCCACTCTTCAAAATAAATCATTTTATCATTACCACAATAAAATATATCACTAAATGGGTGGAGGATCTTCCCTTTGTCTCGATAAAATCTAAAAATATTATCAAATTCATCACCCACCATATCATCTGTCATTTTGGTGTTCCCCATAAGATCATCACTGACAATGGTAAATCCTTACAAAAAACAAGTTTAGGACCTTTGTGATGTATTTGGTATTAATCTTAGCTTTTCATCACCTTATCTCCCACAAAAAATGGATAAGCTAAAGCCTCTAATAAAAGCCTTAACAACATGCTTACCAAAATGGTCAATGCCTTAGGTTGGGATTAGCACTTGCACATCCCCTTCACCCTATGATCATATCGTACTAGCATCCAAAACCCTACTGATACTACAACCTTTTCTCTCATATTTGGAGCTGAGGCTATCTTGCCTCTTGAAATCCAAATATGTTCTCTTTGTATATCTTTGTGTGACCTCATTTCAAATGATAATTACCATCAAGAATATTTAGCCCAACTTGAGCTACTTGATGAGAATTATTTATTCGGTCTTTCCCATCTTTGTGTCTATCAAGAGTGAATCAAATGAGCCTATAACAAACACCTGACATTTTAAAAATTCAACATTGGAGATCTTGTCCTTAAGGAAAATCAACATGTCACTAATATGGAGAAAAGAAAAAGGGGTAAATTTTTTTTGAATTAGCTTGGACCCTACATCATTACCCATAAGTATGGATCAAGAGCTTATTATTTGTCCTCTCTTGAAGGAAAAATAGAACCTGAGCCTCTAAATGCTTCACATCTACATCCCTTTTATTATTAGATAGGGATCATAATCATCATTTGTCTAACTTGAGATTGTCCCTTACAAACACATCCACTTCCCTCTTTTTAGGGGCAATTGACTAAAACTAAACCATGTGATTATCCATCACAATTATATCATAATCTTAAACTTTGGATACCATGGCTTTGTCCATAGTATGATTCTCATACTACTTCCCATCTTTTTGAGATAGGCTCCTACCTATACCTCTTTTTTCCTATTGAACCGTCATGTCAGCTTAGTTTTGTCTTCATAAAGGTAATCCATTGAGCATATATGATTAAGTCTATGTCAATAAAAATCAAATAAAAAAAAGCAAAAACAAATCATGGGTCACTCTTAGCATTCACAAACTACTCCCTTGAAGGATAGTTGTTAAAAAACAACTAAAATTACCAAACATAAGGTAGACTGCTCCCTTGAAGGACACTATTAAAAGCATTTAAACTAAGCATATAAAATTAGACCACTCCCTTGAAGGATGGTTGAGTAAAGCATTAGTCAAATCAAGCAATCTCTTGGAAGCTTCTCACATTGATCAACTTCCCTAACCCCCTATCAAAAAGCAAGAGCAAAATAAAAGCAAAGCAAGAGCCGTATAATTTTAGAAGCCGCAATCGGCTTTCATAACAATAGTAATATTGGAAAGATGCAATCATATATCCTTAGTAAAAATCACAAATTGATCAATCTACACTTTGTATATAGACATAGACTTGTTTATATTACCTCTTTGGACACCTATAGGAAAGGCATACTATTCTTGCTAATGGTTCTAGTTTCACCTATTCTCCATCCACATATCATATGAACGGGACTATGAGCTTACTTCACACAATGTTATTAGGATCCTTATCTATCAACCTAAGCATGCTAATGTGAATAATCTAAAAGGCTTATTTTCACTAAACCAATCAAATTTTGTGTTTCATGTCAGTCTTTACCAATAAAAGGGAATCATGTTATTTTTATTATCTCTTATTATTTTATGTAAGCCTATCACTATGAACATGAACAATACACATCACATCAAAATCATGTACATCATGAGCTCTGCCAACAAGTGATAAAATCTCTCTATCAATGAGAAAACACAATGTAAACATATAATAGCATACCATGAACATCAATCACATCATAATCCATAACCATGTCATTATACAATCACAAGCATCAACCAAATCAATGAGCAAAATATCATAGCATATACCATTTACCATTCAATTCATATAACCATAAGAATGATCCATAACATGTACCCATCCATGACATACCCTTTCATAACCATGAGCCAAATTAAAACATTGTAATTAAACTTTCTCAACATCACATGCCTAAACTACTAAGTCAATTAACCATAACCATTAGCATCCATGACTATAAATCACAAAAATGAACATCACATAAAATATAGACATCCCTCATATATAACTCATCAAATGTCATATATCATATACATCGAATAGTCAAAAATAGTACATGTAGTAATGTATTAAACTCTCTCTCAATAAAATATACATCTTGCTACATCAGTGCACATGTTGGTATCAAAATAATTCACCAAAATCACATATCCACACATAATCATGGGCCCCCATTAGTTCTAACTAGCCTTGTACCACTACTGCTAGCCCCATCTGGTATTGCACCTATACCTGTACTTGGTGGTGATGCCCCTGAATCCCTTACCTATCTAATCATGGCTGCCCACTGGCCTAGAGTAGCTATTGTCACCCTAATGATCATTGTATCTACCTTAGTGGTATAAATTCTAACCCTATACCTCCTATTAAAACCTAAACCAAGCATTTGAACATTCTAAACAAACCTAAAACACACTAATCCTTGTTTTGACAACCCACCCCCAACCCCATTCACAATTCAAAAACTTCCCTAAAACTTGATTTTACCATATTTTATTCTCAAACAAACCCCAACCAAAACTGCACCTATAACTTCCACAAGAAGCCTACAAAATCATAATCCCTAATAAATCTTAAAACCTACCCTAACTAGCAATTTAATCACATCCCCTACCTCATTCTAAGAGTGTTATTAGGGTTACAGGCCTCATCCAACCACTTTGTTGTGTCTTCAACCTACCTCCATGCTCTTGATCCTTTCTCAGCAAGTATACCACTAACTCACTTCCACCTCAGCAACCCTCAACCCACCATGTGTAAAAATCATAGAAATTCACTAGAGCAAAAGCACAAAAGTCCAAATGAGTGAAAATGAAACTCAATTTTTACTTTTACACTAGCAGATTTTATTGTTTTACCCTGACCATCATCAGTTAGGGTGACTGGCACCGATTGACCCTTGGAACATTCCCTTAATTGTCACTGATCAGGAGCCCCACCTCAATTTTTTAGCACCTACCAACAACCAATCTAGTTGTTCATCCATATCTTTCCCACATGGGAAGAACTACATTTGGCTAGAAGTTTTATTGGATATTGCATCCACATATTTATGTGGGTAGCATCTATGTGCCTTATACACATGGATTCATCTTGGCCATGCCCACCAACCCTGTAACCTTGTCACCTTGTTGTTGATGTATTTTGGCCTATCTGGTGTGAAAGTTTGTGACACTTTTGTTTTACCTCATCCCTTGACCACAATGATAACATTGACATTTTGACCTTTTGTATTTTATTCCACCTTATGCACACTAACCCTCTTGTGTATTAATAGGATAACTTCCTACCTTGGATACTTGTGACACTTGACCCATTTGTGTTTTCCTTGAGAGCACTTCCTACCTTGGATACCCATCAAAAAAATAAAATTTGTTTATACAACTTGTATTTACGAGTGTTCCTAGTCACCATGCCTTTAGGTGGTCACGTGGTTCACTTGTCACTTATTATCCTTAGCACTAACCCTTACTTTTTACCAACATTAGCAATTTTAGTCTTTTGGACAATCTCGACTATCATACCATTTTGTCATATTTTATGTGAAAATTTGCATCTTATATGCTCGACCTTTATTTTTGTCACCTAACTTATGACCTACCATCTACCTATTATCAAACCCATACCCACCTACATTTCACCTCACCATCTCCCAGTTTGAGGGGGGAACACCTCCTCTTACTCTTGGGGCAAGCAGATCTAGAGCCAGCCTCTATTTTTGTTTTGTTGCTCATTCATGCAAGATATATAACAAAAGGAGGAAAATTTACACACTATAAAACCACACACAGATTCTTAGTCATCATAATACCTTTGGTTCTCTTGATCCTTTATTGACTACACCTATAAGCTCAACAAACCTACCTAGTCTTGCCTACTTACCTAATCTGGAGTCAAGTTAGTCACTTGTCTAGCTTATCTCAACTTTTCACCCATTTTAACATATATTTTTCCTAGGTCCTTGACTGGTGATGGTTAGGATGAGTGGGGATGGTCACCCTAACTAGTGATGATCAGTTTGAACACCTTAGACTTAACATGAAACCTACATGAAAACTGCCACCTTAATTTTATAAATATGATAATCTAAATCTAGTTATGATCCCTTTGCATGGATGAGGTATATTTAGAAGCCTTCTTCAAGTCCAGTTTAGACAACCACTTCTGCCTCTTGTTTGTGCCTATAAGAGAGAGAGGATTGAAAGGTCAAACCATTTGAAATTGTTATCAAGAGCTCTTTGTATTTATAATCTCTTTTTGTAGGTCAATCAGGACAATCCACACTATCAAGTGCTATCAACCATCACATAGGGAGCCTACTTGCCATAAAATCTCCACTAAGCTCTAAAGTACCATTATGCTACTAGAATAAACCTAAATTATACCAGCAAGAAAATATGTATTAACCACCCACCAACTAATTTTTGGTAAGACAAGTATTCATTTTCTTGTATTCTTTACCAAGTTTTCATTCTAAGCCTAAGATATCTCCTAGAATCCACTTCCTAGATCCCATAAATTAGCAAACCCAAACCCTAGTTTCACTTCTAGATTCACTAATAGGCAACCAATGGTGGTTACCTGATTGATGATGGTTATCCTCAATTGGTGATGGTCACCTGACCAATGATGGTTACCATTGACCGATGACAGTTGTATGACCGATGATGATCACCTATGGTATAAAAATCTAGCAAGCTAATTTAACCCCCTTGTACCCAATGAAATTCACTTTTTTGTGTCCCTACCTATTCATAGGCCCCTTTCTAATTTTTTATCCATTCTCTAACCTATTAGTACTAGTACTAATTAGTTTATCAGTAATTAGATCATTTCTAGTCTCTTTTCTAAACAAGCTTTTTTGTTTGTGATTTGAGTAATCTTTTGTTATTGATGAAAGTATCTTCTTTCTAGTTTTATCAACTTGGTTATTAAAATAGGTAGATTGACAACCCTTAAGGAAGATCTCACTTCCATGATCTAGCTCCCACTAGGAAATCCACCTTAGTATTTATCTAATGAATAATTTTGATTTAGTACTTTCCTATTTGTATTTATTCCTCCCAAGACAAAGATGAGCTCTTCACATCTTTTGATTCTTTGTGTGCACAAACAAATAGGTACTCTTACCATAACCTATATTGAGTTTTTTCTCTCTTTATTTAGAACTTAAGTGAAAATTTACTTGAAATAGATAGACATAGCATTGATTTCATATCATGAGCCTAAGTTAGTTGGTGTTCTTTAGATGGTGGAGTATCTTGGCCTTGCACCATTATTGAATACTTGAGCACCAAATCAAATTTAAAAACATGCTTCGAGCTATATTTGGGTGATGAAAATCTCTTGGGAAGGTAACTTGTGTTTTATTTCTTTCATTTGATCTTAAATATCATTTTTAACACCCCATTGAATAGGGTATCCTAGATTATTAGTTTTATATGCATATTTCTTGGTTTTCATCACTAATGCTTGATCTAACCATCTTTGTAATCCATATCTACACTAGGAAGGTGTGTTCATGAATATTAGTGAAAATTCTTGGTTTGATCAACTCTTTTTTCCTTTGCTTGGCATTCCCTTGGTATATCTTCAAATACATTACTGGGATGATGCATACAAACCTCTAATTATATGTTATCCTTAAGGCCACTAAAAAATAGGTCAATCAAATTTTCTTCAGTGATGTCTTCCACACGAAAGGATAAAGTCTAAATTTGATGAATGTAATCCTTTATAATCCCAAATTGGTGCAACTTGGCTAGTTGATTGAAGTATTTTTCTAAGACACTATCATGATAGTGGATCTATAACTCTTCAAAAAATATAGATCAGGAACCCAAGAGACCTTTCTTTTTTATTTTGAGCACACAATTAGTGATACCAAACAAACTACTCATGTTTTAGATATAGAAAGGCCATGACCACTTTTTATGAACATGGAGTCTAATGTAGATTAAATAAATTTTAAATTTGAGTAATCCATTTGAGTGTATCATTACCATAAAACTTGTGTAGGTCCACTTTTGGAAATAATGACTTTGTACCACAGTTGATGTTGTGATTGTTTGGAATTAAAAAAACAAACTAGAGTGCTATAGAGTTATTTTACAATTGTTGAGCTAAAAAAGTTAGCCAATTTCTTAGTGATTTGTTATTATTGATCCTAAAAGCTATTCGATTCCCTTCTCAACCCTAATAGGTCCCCTTTAATTACATTAAGATCATCTTTATACACCATGCCATGTAATTCTAACTTAAGTTGTTGAACTATCTTTGAAATACTCATATTAAAAGTCTCTGACTCCATGTCATCTTTGAGAAGTGTTTTAGGCATTTGTTTCCCTTTCCTGTGACAATGAGTTTTAGGCCCTACCACACACAAAATTTAGGAGGCTTGTGACTTGAAAAAAATGTATTGACATATGATACCATTATGATCACTTTGCCAAGATGAATCTAATGACTACTAATATGTATAAGGTTGAAACCCTTTGGCCCAAAAAAGTGCACCAATATAATCTATTGTTGCCATCATCTCATAGAGATGAATCTAATGACTGCTAATTTGTATAAGATAAAAAAAAATTGAGACTTTTCTTACTTGTATATTTTTTATTTTTTATTTTGTAAAAAAAAACCTCATGAACAAAATAGTGGTAACATAAAAATTAAATTCATCCTGGATCACAAGTTATGCTTTTTCTACCTTCTAGTGATTAGGATGTGAGATCTAAAAATTATTGTGTCACAAAAATTTACCAAAATTGAAACTTTAATACCACTTGTAATGGAATTACTTAGATGATTAATAATAGTAGTCTTACATATAATATATTTAAGAGTAAAATAAACAGATCCACAACAATAATTGGTGAAAGAGAAGAATACTTGGATATTATGATTGCACCACTTCAAGGGGGAAATTTTTATAAAAATTCAATAAGAACAAAATTCACAGTATGATTATAAAATAATAACCATGACCTCCATTATATACTCCATGCAGCTATGGTTATTCCATAGTCTAACCATACTAATACCATACAGAAATGTAACAAGATAATATGAAGGTGTGTAAGCGACAAGTCGGCCACACATATCCCTAAACACACTATATATTAAAGATGTAACATGTGAATCATGAAATGAATGATAATCAAGTATAAAAAGTGACCTATCTTGTAATTTGGCAAATGTGTCTCATAGAATGCTCCTTTAATACTTCAATCTTGTAGATGTGTTCTCCCTATGACTAATATAGAAATAGGAGGAAATAGAGAATCATTTCTCACTTGAATGACTTATTGAGTGCTTATTGGTCTATGATAGATGATTAGTGAATTAGGGTTGATATTATATTTATACCAATTCCATTTGATAATATATCCCTTTAAAGAACTTAGGCCAATCATAAGAATATGTTTCATTTTAAAACTAGATAACCTTAGGGCATTGGACACTTGTGTTAGGATAGGACACTTGTGTCAATCTATGCATATGACTAAGATACAAATATACATGTAGATATAAAATAGGCATAAGTCCATAACTTGTGGAGATGGAAGATAAGTAGGTTTATAACATTATGGGAATGATAGAAGGCCTAGGTCATCAAAATAACATTGGTTGAACTAAGAGATAATAAATTAGGCATAAAGAGATAGTTTATGCAATAATTTTGGTAATGGGAAAGGTCTAGAAGATGAAGGTACATCCATGATATGTATTTTTTAAGTCTATAAGATTGAGATGTTATATAATTTATAAATAGTGTATATGTTTTCTCCTACATTAATATAGTAATGAAATTGCTAGTTAAAAGGAGAACAAATGTGTGCCTAAGTGTGTATAATAGACCTTATCTTTGATTGAGTCTAACTTGAGTGTTTTTATGGTGACTTATGTACAACCAATAATTTGAAATTGAGGGTATTCAAATAATTGATATTGAAATAGGGCAAGGTTTAGGAGTACACATGTGTATTGATACAACCATCTTGACTTTTGAAAATTTTATTTGAAAGATGTATCATTATGAATGAATAAAACTAAAATTAGGAGGAATAAAAATCTAAAAATTACATATATCTAGAGAGAAATATAAATATATTGGAGGACACATGCCCCCAACCTTAGATAATATATGAGTTACCACTTGGTAGTTGAGATTAGTTCAACTATTGAACCTAATCATATTTATAACCTAATGAGTGTGAGTGAACCAAGTCAACCCACACTATAAATATGGTGATCTTGTATGATGTAATCAATTCTGACCTAATAAAATTTAAAAAATTGAGTGATTGAATCACCTCAACCATAACAACAAGTGAATCAACTATTGCAGTATATTAGCTTAATACAATCCATACATGTCCAACCTGGTGGGTGATAAGTCCTTGAAAGTGTTTAAAATCTAAAACTAATTTTATTTTACAATATTAGGCACAAATTTCATAACATATAAATATTAGATATGTCTCATGCTGAAACTATATAGAAAATTAGTACCAATTTGTAGAATATAACTATGAATTTTGACCAATTTTAAAACTGTGTAAGTGTGGAGAAGATGTTTACAAAACATGCCCCACTATAATATGAAAATTAAAACTAGTGTAAGTGTGGAGTACTTTTTATAAAATATGCTTCCATTATAATTTTAAATTTATAACTAGTGTAAGTATGGAGAACATGTTTCTAAAACATGCCCCCACTATTATGTGAATCTAACAACTGATGTAAGTGTGGAGCACATGTTTATAAAACATGCCCTAAATAGAATATGAACATGAGAACTAATGTAAGTGTGCAAAACATGTTTATAAAAAATGCCCCCATAATATTATGAATCAAATAACTGGTTTATGTGCGGAGAGCATGTTTCCAAAACATGCCCCCACTATGATCAGAATCTGAGAATCGGTGTAAGTGTGAAGAACATGTTTCCAAAACATGCACCCACTATAATTTGAATTTGATAACTAGTGTAAGTATGGAGAACACATTTCTAAAACATTCCCCCACTATAATCTAGGTATGTTAAATATTGAATAAGTGTGGAGAACATGTTTACAAAATATGTCCCCACTACAATATGAATTTATGAAGTAATGTGGAAGTTATGCCCATATGGCATGCCCCCACTAATATGCCCCCACATTTAAGGTGAGGAGAAGTATCAAGTGGTATTTACCTTATCTTAAAAGGATAAATTAACCATGTGAACTATGAATCTATCATGTAGTGTATAGAAGAAACATGTCTAGGTAGATATTTCATGAAGCATAAAGAATGTGATCACATCAAGCCCTACGATGCCTGCTGTAAATCATGGAAATGTCTAGATAGTAACAGTGCAATATCTATAAGAAATCAAGCACACATAGAAGAACACTAAAAATTATAGACACCTAAAAGTGGCCACCAATAACCAATGACCAATGACCAAGCTTAAGACCAATTTTGTTAATTTTATCCCTAAATGAGGCAATGTATTTTATGAGATTGCTAACTTTGATTAGATCATTTTGGGTCAAAATGACATTTTTACACTTGAGTGCTCTGTATTTCTCTTTTTTACCAAATTTCTTACATGAGACACATGATTTTGTTATTTTTTGTTGGTAACATCCTAAATGGGATAACAACTCCAATGCATATAACATCACCTTCCAATTTTGATCCAGTTAAATTTTAATGCTTAGATGGATTTTACATGGATGTTATTGATTATTTCATTAATGAAAAGTGATTGTGAATAAATGCATCACTTAGAAACATCATCTATGGGGTAGAATCCACAAGCCATAAATGCCACAAATATATGATTAATCCCTCTCATGCCTCTTTAATGCCTCTCTTTACCAAATATTTATGATTTCATTTATTTATTTTAGCCTCCAAAATCTAATGGATTATTAACCACATATATTCATCTTGAGATGGATGGTCCAGGTTCATTCTAACCAAATAGGAAATTTATAAATGGGTGGCCTCACACTCATAATTTTAAGTTATCTTCATGTAAATTTACTATTCCTAAATGATTTCAAAATATCTCTCAAGCCAAATTTACCATTCCCAAATAGCTTCAAGCTACATCTTGATGTATTGTTATTATGCTAAATTGCTGAGCCAAGCCATCACAAACTAAAGGTGCCAAGGAGAGGAGTCAAACAACTCCATTAATGAAGACACTTTGATGAAAAGCCAAGAAAGCCACTATATGAACCATTTGGAATCTCCAAGGAAGGTGAAAGGATGTTTCTTTCATGTTTTAGTTGTTGTTTTCATATCCATGTTTGTTACTAATCTCCCCCAAAGATCTAGGCATAAGGTGTTAGTTAATTAGTGTGTTTTATTTTGGATTTTCATTTCATACACTGAAAATATACTAATTTACCCTTATTATATTCATATTTTCATAAATTTCATGCCCGATGAGACCCACTGCATCCCATGTATGAACAAGATCAATGTGTATGTCTTAAACTAAGATTTGGAGGATTAAAATATTTTAAAATTGATTTTCCAACTTTGTTTGGCCATATTTCATCTTCATGGATTTACATAGGGACCACTAACATTTAGGTATAATCTCTAATGGTTTGGTCCAATTGTTGATGATTAGGTTGCATAGAAAAACCTATTTAAAAACTTTCATTTTTGCTCTTTTATTCAACTTGTTGCTAACATTTGAATCTTTAAGTCTCTAGACTGGGTATATTTTGTAACAAAAAAGATTTCCTTTTAGAATATTTTATTCTAACAAGTTAACAAGTTTTATTTTTTTCCAATAATGTTAATGCTTTTGATTCGGCAGGTAATCACCAATGGTTTGGTTTCAACCATCAAGGGTTGGTAAAGCATCAACCACCAATGGTCAGGAAGGAATCATCGATGGTCAAATAGTGATCACTGAGAGTCACTGTGTTTTTCCAAAAACATAAACTTGAGAGCTTACTTTTCAAGTTTTCTTGTCTCATCCACAAAGGATCTTATAATATAAAAAACATTATGATAATTTTTGTGAGGACCTACTTGAAAAATGCCAAATCATGCTTAAATAAGTCTTTTTTAAGACTCTTTTAGATGTTTAAAAAGAATTAAGAATTTACATTTGGTGCTTAAAGGAAAATTTAGGGTGTTTATTTGAATTTTTTATATTTTTTATTTACAAGTTTTTACAACTTAAGGCCAAGGGGCCAAATAACACCACCAAATCTTTCAATTTAGTGATTTAAAATTAGATTCACTTCAAAAGTTTTTGCTTTATGCAATTCATTTCTTGTTTTCTTAGTTAGAATTGTTTATGAAAAATGGAAGTTTTGTGTGTATACTCTCCCCTGTACCCTATAGGTGACTTGTGGGATCAAAAGAACCATCTTCATTATAAATTATGCCTCAGTACAAAGGCATAAAGAAGATGTTATCAAGGCTCTCCCCAATACTCGCATAGCTTAGGTGATCTAGAAACAACCATAAAGCCTTTTAACTTAGTTTTTATTTAATGAATTTTGGCTTGTGAGGGAGACTTCATTACCTCCCATAAGTTATATAGGGAATATTTGATCCAGAGCTTCAAATCTTGGCATCATCTTTAACCCCTATCCATAAATGGGTATATAAAATAGGATCCCTTCACTAAGATGATAATTTGAATGCTTAAACCATATTTGTTAGTATAGGCTAAGCCCAGGATGTTTGACCATGTTGGACATTGCACTACACTGATTGAGAAATATATGTAGTGGTTATAAAAAGAGCAAAACCTTTTTATAATAATCCATATGACATATACCCAAATGACATGCTACTTCTTTTATGTGCTGATGTGAATGTCGATACACATGGGATCCATATAGGTAATCGAAAACTAATTAGTTTTAGTCAACCCCACTTTACCACACCCTTGATAGGATTTAGGATGATTATACTTAGTTGTATTTTGGTCATTTATCTTTTTCTTGATTGGTGTTTTTATAATAAAACTTATGTGTTTGCTTATAACCATGTAAAAAACAATTGTTTTTATATGCCTCTTCCTTGTCAAGGAGGCATTATGGTGGTTATTTTACACCACACTTATGCCTTAATTTTTTTTATAAATATGTTTGTGTGTGTGTCACTTGATTGAAATGGGTGCCGTTATGCTACCCAAATAAATTATCAAGTTTTTGACATTGATTTTTTGAAATAAAACATTGATCATGTCATTAAAGCACACTAACACCATTCCACTACTCAAATTATTTTAGGACTTGTTATCCTTGTACCAAAACCATTGTTTAAAACCATGTCACATATGCCATTTGGACCTTGTTCATACGCCATCATGCTTTCCAATCTTGTCTAGCTTGTTCAATCATCATAGTCTTCAAACATTGATTTTTTAATTAACCTTGTTGAAATTTGAATGCAAACATTTATTGATTTCTATTTAGGCCTCACTTTACAGGGGCTGATATATGGATCTTTCTCTTTTAGGTTGCGTAAATTTGGTTAATTGATTACCCAAATATGAAAAATATTGTTTTTTAGTTCAAGCCTATCTTCATCATTATTTGTGCCTTTGTTTGGGAGAACACAACCTTTTCTCTAAGTTCCTTTTATCTTGTGCTTTATACTAACTGATCATGTTTATACTTGATTCTGTGTGCTAGGTCTATGCCAAAAACTATTCCAAACTTGTTAGATTAAATTACCACATCATGATCCTTTATTTTAAGCTTAGCTTTTGATTCCATTTTTCCAAAAGTCATAGCACAACTTGTTTAAGTCTAGTTTTTGACTCTGCATTTGGATAAAAGACCTACCGAATCTTTTCCCTTTCCTAGTTTAGACCTTGTTTGGAACACTTTGGCCTAGAATTTGACATGTTGTTATTTGTTCAGATGCTTGACCTTTTTTATGTATGAAATTTTATGTTAGACTATTTTATGCCAAGTTTTAAGCACAAACCATTTTGGGGATACAACTCCACCCATTTTTGACCAAGTTAGACCAAGTTTGAACCATTTATACTTCGGACATAATTTTTAAGAGTTTATATAATTATAAGCCTTTTTATCTTCAGATATTTCTTCATTTATGTGGATATATATAGCTACACTTATGGTAGATTCATGTACAATCCAAGTTATGATAGAATGGTTGCACAAAATCTGATTAAAAACCCCTGTGAGGATAAATTATGTAAGGAATTTTATTATTCTCACTATAGTACTCCATATGGGGAACAAATTCAAGAACTAGCTTACAATCTAACTCAAAACTCTTAATGGGATGATATGGTTTATGAGGATGACTTGGATGCTTTGTCTTATGCAAGAAATCAAGCTCTTCAATGTTATACCATTTATATATGAGGACCTCATCCTTTGGCTTATGAGAGCAATCAAGATCCATAATGCCACTTCATCATTCCAAGACCTAGTTCTTTGGCTTGTGATAGAAATCAAGCTCCAAAACACCATCCTATTATCATTTTAAGAACTCATCCTTTAGCTTGTGTAAACAATCAAGCTCCACAACAACTTATCATTATCCAACCAAAGGTCATTGTTGAACTTTTACCATCTATTCACCACTTTAGAAAACCTTGAGTAGTCCAATCAAAATCCCTACCAACTATTGGAGATTTTTGAATGATGTCATGGTGGTGTCTAGGTGAGTGGATAAAGTGCCTAGATAGTCTAAGTGACAATGATAAATTGTGTAATGTGTTTGTCCTGGTATGCTTGAAGGGTTGATCTTTAGTTTTGGCATGGTTAAAGATGTTTAGGGATGAGTATTGTTAATTAAGGATGTGAAATAGGTCCTATAAGAGGTTTTTATGCTTTGAGTGCTTGTGTGCATGATCATATTTCATTTGGTTGATCATTATTTTCATCTAGACATTTTGGGTCTAGTGGTAGAAAATATGAGTGGGTAATTTGTTAACATCACCATTGCCACATGTGGATGAGTCAGAGGGAGTTGGTCATATGGTTATGATTGTATTTACATCTAATTGTTATGTGATAAATTTTAAGTCATGTGATAAAGTGCAATGTAAGATAGTCAAGTGCAAAGTTGGGCTTCTAGGTAGTTTGATAGTGTTTTCCCATACTTAGACAAATTTGCTTGTGGCAAGAAAAGCTAAGTAGGCATTTTGATGTAGTCATATTTCAAACATGTGAAAGTTTTAGAATGAGTTGATCATATAGGTTTGTTTATTTTTAATTATAGTTGATTTTTTATAACTTTTAGGTCATGTGATGAAGCACATAAAAATATATGCATGTAAAAAAAGTTGGCCTTCCAAATATTTCTTGACATAGTTAGCTCTATTACATAAAATTCTGAGTAAGAAAATTAATGGATTTACATATCACACATTAAAAGGTCTTATGAGTATATTGATACATGAATAGATTCTTGTATATGAGGAGATCATAGGGCTCAAGTTTTAGGTCATGAGATTGATCGAGGCAAAAGTTATTAAGGAGCAAAAATGGCCTTCCATGCAAATTATAATGGTCCCCAAACTTAGCCAAATTTTCAAAGGGTAAATACCAGGACCAAATGGAGATCCAAAAACTCACAAGCATTCATATAGATCAAAATATATGGTGCATGTTGAGTCTAATGAGTTAAAGTGTTTGTTAGTTAGTGAAGTTAAAGATCAAGCTCCTTACAAAAGTATCAATGGATCATGTTTGTTCCAAGGTGTCAAGGAGCAATGAGATGAGGATAAGTGTTTGAAGTTTAAAATTGAGCAGAGGTAAAAATCATGATTTTTCTAAGATCTAAAGGTGAGTGGATGTTCCTACATATATTTATCAATGATGCATATTGAGTGAGATGTTTTCAAGGTGTCCAATGTTTAACATAAATAAAGATTGATCTACGTACAAGAGATCAATGGTTTGTGTTGAGTCAATATTGCAAGATTGCACTAGATGAGGTCAACTATTTGAGGTTTAAAATTTGGGTAGTGGTAAACTATGAGTTAAATTTTGAAAAATATAAATAGTATGTGTTTAATCTAAGATGCAAGGGCATGAGATGCATTTTAAGTGACCAAAGTTTAACTATGACCATTTGGATTTAAATATTCAAATTTGTGAGGATACTCTATGAGGATGATCTATGTTGTATTTGAAGGTCTACAAAATTCATATTTAGTATGAAAAATTGTTAATAAGTTATATGTGTGTTCGTTCATGGTGTTCTTATTCACCAAATTAGTGTTTGAGTTATTTGAGCATAAACAGAAGTGAGTAGAGTTGACTCTGATAATTTGAAGATTTTAAAAGGGACATAAGGAGTGGACCCATGTATTTCAAAGTGGTCATGTGTTCTTTTTTTTATATAAGTATCAAAGAGGTGAATGGGTCTCCATAAGACCTAAAAAGTGACTTAGGCCTATTTGAAAGAGAGTTGTGCTTAAGTGTGACCCATGTTAGATGCCTTAATGGTGAAGGCATGTTTTTTGGATGAAAATAAAATATTTTGGACTTGGTGATCATGAATTCTCTATAAATAGTAAAACTAAATGTGATGGTTTCTAGACTTTGAGAGGTCTTGTGTGAACATTAAGCATTGAAACAAAGGATAGAGAAGAGTAGGTCTGCCAAGTGGATGGGTTGATAAGATGAGAAAATTGAGGACTATGTGTATGTCCTATAGGTCATATTTATGATTTTATAATAGTGATATTGTATATTGAGGATTCATTAAGGATAGGTGATGTTTGTGTGAGGTTTGAGGTTGATTTGAGAAGCAAATCAGAGTGTGGTCTATGTGGATGATCCCATAGTCATGTTTTTGAGGTTGTGATAGATATGTTGTAGGTTTGTTGATTGTCTATGAGAATAGAAGAGTGGAGTGATCCAAAAGGTGTATTTTGATGAATTATGAGTGTGAGAAGAAATGAAAGGGGTTGTATTATCAGAGGTCCATCATCAGGTGTAGAAGGTATCAGTTTAAAGGTGGAGGTGTTCATTTCAACAGAGGGTTTAAAAGACTTGATCTTCCTTAGGGGTAGCCATTACTTATGAAATATATGTTTCACTAAATAAATTTGGTTAGGAGGACTTGATAATATTAGGTTTTGGTGCTCCTTGTGGAACTTTTGTTTCACTAAATTCTAGTCTAAAGGACTTGACTAGTCTTTAGTTTGTAATACCTTATAAGACAAGTAGTCCAAGTGTTTTCAAGCTTGAGAGTGGGGTTTATTCCCTAAAAGGTTTACCCACATATATCTTGTGTTGTGTATGTGATTTTTCCTTACCCTTCTTGTTTGTTGTAATGACTGATTTATATGCTTCATGAATGATTGTATTAATTGACTAAGTATTTGAAGGGTTTGGAAATTGAATTAGATTGTGTGTCACCACTTATTCACCCCCTTAGTGGATTTTACATATAATAATTGGTATCAAAGTAGGTCCTTTTGTAATGTCTTAACATCTTGAAGGTGATCCAAAATATAATATGGGTAGTGATCAAATGCAAGGAGGTTTCTCTACTAAGCAAGCACAAATATTCAATGGATACAATTATGGTTTTTGGAGTGCAAGGATGAGGACATACATTATGTATAGAGGGTTTGATGTATGGTAATTTTTTGTAGATGGTTATGTTATTCCTACTACTCTTCCATCTAGTACTGTAGACAAAAAGCTATTTGAGAATAATTCTAAGGCAATGAATGCCATTACTTGTGGTCTTACAAAGACTAAGTTCACCAAGGTAATCCATTTTAAATCTACTAAAGAGAATTTGGATAAAATTTAGATTAATTATGAAGGATATTCAAAGGTCAAGATTTTTAAGTTTCAAAGTCACATAAGGAAATTTGAAAGTCTCAAGATGAAGGAAGAAGATTCTGTGGCATCCTTTCTATAGAGAGTTGATGACATTGTGAACATCATTAGAGGTCTTGGAGAGAACCTTGAATAGGTTATTGTAGTTCAAAAATTATTAAGGTCTCTATACCTCAAGTTTGATCCAAAAGTATTTGTTATAGAAGAAAGTCATGATCTTACTCAGTTGAAGATGGATAAGTTACATGGCACCCTTACTTCCTATGAGATGAGATTAAATGATGATATACCACCAAAGAAGGAACCAACTTTCAAGATTTAAATGAAGATAAAGAAGAAGTTTCAAGGTAATAAACCCAAGGAGGAAGAAATTTATGATATAGATAAGGATGAACTAATTTCTTTGATTTTAAGGAAGTTGAAAATAGGTTCAGGCAAGTATAAGGGTAAACTACCCCTCAAATGCTTTAATTGTGGAATGGTAGGACATTTTGATAATAAGTCTCCTCATAAGTATAATAAGGATGATAATGAAAAGCATGATCAAGGTCATGATGATGGCAAGAGATCATTTAGGTCTGATAAAATCAAAAAGGGATTTAGATAGTTTGATAATAAGTACTTCAAGGACAAGAAGAGTATCTACACAAAAGAAGCTTGTAGCTCAATAGATGAGAGTGAAGTGAGTGACTTAGAATATGATCATGAATATGATGATCCTATTGAAGATAAATCCCTATTCATGACTGATGAAAGTAGTTTCTCAACTCAAATGATGTCTACTTGGAGTGATTTAGATGATGATAAAGATGAGGTAGACTATGAGACTAAATTGATAAATGCCCTTAAAGAATTGAAGATTGAGAAGAAGGTTAATAAGAATATGAAACATAAACTCAAAGACTATGAGGAGAAATTTAGTGTGTTTGAGGCAAGATTGGTTGAAGACTCTATAGAGCATGAAGGTGTTATCATGTTTCTTAATTCTATGTTGGAATCTATGTCTACAAGTCTAAGAGCGAAAGAAGAAGAAAGCTCAAGGTATGATTCTGAGATTGTGTTTTTAAAATATTAGTTAGAGAAGTATACAATAAAGGTGAAATCATTTATCAAGTTTGATAAAAGTTCTAATGATTTGTATGATCTCCTAAAGAGTCAAACGTTAGCTAGTGATAGATCTGGAGTGGGTTTTAATAAAGATCCAAAAGTTGCTTCTCATGTTGATATGAATATCAATAAGAGAAAGGTGGATCAAAATTTGAATAAAAACCATCAAATAAGGAAAGAAGGTATTGGGAGAATGAAGACAAATTATATCAGATAACCAAATGCCATGAGGTATGCAAATTTTAATGGTTACTGTTATACTTGTAATCAGTTTGGGCATAGAGCTATATAATGTAAGAGACATATTATAAATTATTTTTCATGGAACTATGATGGGATTTATCAATCAAAATGTATGAGCAAAGATAAGTTCTTCAACTATCTTAATTACATGACACTTTGCTAAGCATTGTCCAAATAAGGAAAGGCAAGGTAAGTCTTCTTCAAAAAGAGTATTTTGTTTGAGTTGTCATGACATTGGACACATTGATAGTTTTTTTTTAAACAAGGTTTGAAAATTTGAGTTTCTATCAATGATTATTATTTTCTACAACTATGCAAATATTGGTCACATTTCTAGATTATTCAAGAAAAGGACTACAAAATAGAATAGGTTTTATCATGGTCCTAGAGTGCAAGGTAGAAGGCAAGTTAACTCATGGAGACCAAAGGTGGTAAGTATGAGTCATGGTGAAAATACAAGTCTAAGTAATATATTTGATGTGGTAGAGAATGCTATAGAAGGTGAAGAGTGTCAAGGGCTCTCATTGTCTACTCATGTTGTGAATGAAGAGACCAATCTCAAGGAGACAACCAAGATACTGGTTAAGGCTAGTTCTGAGTTAAGTATGGATCCAAGTGAACATCCTATTGTTACTTAACAAGTTTCATTCAAAAAACATCAATTATTAGTTCTTAATGATAAGGTTATAATCTAAAAGGAATATTCAATAGATGAAAAGGTATGTCAAGATGCTATAGTTTCTCCATGTGTTGTTAATTCTATCCTAGAAGAAGAGAGTGATATAGAAAAGGAACCAGTTATCATAGTTTAGACTAAGAAGAAGAAGAACAAGAGTAAGAAATATTATAGCTATAAGAGGATTCTAGTGGTTACTAAGGAGATGTGGGCCAATCCTAGCTTCACTTTGTTTTAGATAAGTGTGGTGCAGAGGATGTCTCTGTCTATGCTTCTTAAGAGATTCCTTTCAGTGGAGAAGCAAGTATTGTTTTGGTGTTCTTTAGAAGGTATGATTTGCAATAGTTTGTAAGGTCATATTGAAGGTTCCTATATGGAAAAGGAATATTTTTGAGTTTTCAAGATGATATTTTTGTATATAAATTTCTATTGACCTTATTATACCATGCTTTAGGTGGTATTGTAGTCTGAAGGTATGTTAAAGTCAAATTGGAGATTTTTGAGTGCTCTCAATATTCTTAATTTTTAGCTTAAGGGTAAGCAGGACAAAAATGGGTTATAGGATATATGGTTTCCCAAAGGTTTGGAAGATTAAATTTGGTCTAGAAGTATGTGATGGTTATCTCCAAGTGTATAATAAGTTTCATAAGTGTGTGTTGACTAGAAGGTGTTATGTTCACCTTGTTTGTTTTAAGATTTTAGGGTTTTAGGATTTTATTAAAAAGTGGTTTTACTTGTGATTTGAGGTCTAAGGATTCTTAATAGGTCTAATTTCCCAAATGGGTTGTCAAATCAAGATTCACTGAGATTTGAAGATTATTGGTTTTCATATTGTGCATGTTTTTGACAATATGGAAGCCTAATAGGCTAGTAGGTTTGTGAAGTAAGTATTTAATAAAGGATGATATAGTTGTTTTAAATTAGTTTGATTTAGGGTGCATATGAGAGTTCTCTAAATATTAAGTTTAAGGTCTTGATGGTGTGTATACTAAATATTTTGGGCTTTGCAAGTTCTAGGTAGGGTTACAAGGAGACTGGACAGGCCTATTGAGAAGAAGAGTGCTTTTTGTTCAGTGTCTCAAAAAGAACAAGGCATGATTTTTTCAAGGTGAGTTATAAATATTTTTTAGATCATGTTTTATATTTGGTGAGTGTAATTAAATTTTGTTGGTGGTCTTTGAGGTGGGTTGAGAGAGAAGGCTAGTAAGCCTATATGGTGGTTCTTCATGGCGTGTGGAGATTTGAATATGCTCAAGAGGTGTAATGGCTCAGATATCTTAGGGGGAGTCCATCTTATATTATTTTTGAATAGCTCCATTATATTTAAGTGCATGGTTGAGAAGGACAAGGTGGTATGCACATAATTAGGGGGAGCTAACTCAGATAACTTGAATGGATTGAGGATCTTTTTCATGATGTGAGGGGAAGCATATGTGAGATGCTTCAGTCATATTGAAGATGCAGTGATATATGATACATATTAGATTTCAATAAGGTTGGTATGATGACTTGATCAAACCTAGTCATAATTTTGTGTTCTTTCTTCATTGGTTGTAGTGCTTAATTGAAGAGAGTATTGACATGTAGCAAGAGGAAGTTATCAAGGCAAGAAAAGGTAGGCTCAAGGTAAGGGGGAGATTCTAATATATTTATAAGATGGTATTCTCGTGTTAGTATTAATTTTAGGTCCTTAAGTGTAGTTGGTGCCCACTTTGTCATTATTTCAAAGGTGGTGAAAGTTCCTAATGTGAGAGTGCTTGAAGAGAGAGAAGAAAGGTGAGTGTTTTATTGAATTTGGGAAACTTAGGTTTAATTTTCTAAATAGTAAAGGGGTATAGATTAAGAGGAAAATTAGTAAATAAATGTAACTTAATTAACCTACTAATTTATTGAATTTGGAAGTACTTAATTTCTAAAAATAGTAAACAAAGGGATAGAGAGTAAAACTTAGCTAATTATGGGCTGAGATGAAGGAGACAAAGGCTAAAAATTGTTGATCTAGTAGGGAAAACTATCAAAAATAGGATCCATAAGTCTATTTTCTACCTAGATAAGAGTACCAGAAATGATACACCTAGATGTCCAGTGTTGTAGTCCAAGTTTTGGCACTATAGTCATTAATGTCTAAGCTTTATGGGTTATATTCATCTATTTTGGGAGACTTTGTGCCTGAAATATCGAGTCCTAGTTGCTCACAAATCTTCATGTTCAAATGATTTTGTCTTCAAGGGTCCTAAGTCATCTTCATACTTCATAGGTGATCTCAAATACAATTGGAAAAAGGGGATCATGTGTAATATTCATTGAACATGCGATCACACCCTATGTGTGGGCACAATGTCTACATACCAATACTCTAAAGAGGTATCAAGGCCAATGTAGTTCTCCCAATTTGAATGTGTATTATGTAATCCTATGTATGAAATTCAAGTGTATGAAAATTTGGGAAATATTGAGATGACTCATGACTGGTGTAGGAGCTTGGATAGGCTGGAAATAATAGTGGTTGGTTGTATGAAGAAAATAGGGAGATTTGCTTGAGTGTGCTTTAGTATATTTCTATCTTATGCATTTTGAATGATTTTCAACCCTTCTAAATGACCTTTTAAGTACATTTTATAGGTAAAATAGTGATCTTGGGTTATATTAACTCACATTAGGTTGATAAAGAAAAAGATAAGGATTCAATAAAATATGACCATTTGAGGATATTATGGACTTGGACTAAACACTGGAAAGTGGACACCCTAGGTCTTAGCATTGTAGTCCAACCTATGGCATTATTTTCCAAGGGGAAAGGGACTTTGGGGGATATATTTTGCTTGGGAGAGGAGTCTAAGATAGTAGGGATTGAATCTATAGGGCTTTAGATAACTGGGAAATAGTGAAAACATACCTAAGTGGGTTGTGTAAGCGAGTAAGAGAGACCTATAGTTTGGGTGTCACAAGTCATGTTCAAGTTGTACAAATTACATTTTAGTATGACTACATTTGTCCCCCCTTTATTATAAGTATGAAGTAAAGTGAAATACTAGGATAAAGGAAAAAAAGAGAAGTGTACCTGAAATTACTTATGAGGCTAAGCCCAAGAAGTTGTGTGATGTTGGGTTGTGCATAGTGAGAGCATGTTGTACTGTGTAAGTGTGTAAAAAGGAAAGTAAAAGTAGATCAATTATTAATAGATACACTATATCTAAAATAATAATGTATAAATCTAGGTAAAGAGAGAGGAAAGAAGAGAAAGGAATGAATACACCTCACTAGGTACATGAACCAATACAAAACCTATTATACTATTGGGTTGTGATAAGTGATGTTGAACCAAGAGTTATATCAATGAATGAGCTAAGTGCTCAATCCCCTAGAATTTAGCTCAAGAATGCAAAGGCAAGCCCTTTGGCTCCATCATCACCAACTATGTGAAGTTAACGAATCATACATGTGTTAATTGATGTCTAGACCATGTGTCCAATCCCTTTGAATAGGTGGCTCAAGAATACAAAGGTTAGCTAGACCATTGGCTCCATTATTGCCCTATAATGTGAAGATGAATGAGAAAATATCGATATAGATGAATGTCATATGAGATGGCTCATAGAAACTCTGAATGGGTTGTGATCTGATAATGTTGGCATGGATAGTCGAATGTAAACTAGAAACTAGGCCACTATTAGCCACTTCAAAAGATGGATATTGGACTTGTATAGAAGCCCCTCTTAAAATTGGAATCAAGGCTTATGCATCCACTCAAGAACTTGGGTACATGGGAAGCAAACTAGTATGAAAGTTTACTTTAAAGTGATGCCAACCACCTAAAGATGGAGTAAGGCACACAACTACTGGGAATGTGTAAGAAAATGTAAAAAACTTACAAATAGAGAAGGCCCATGTGCTATACACATTGCCCCCAATAACTAGTGTTTAGAACATAGATTCTAAACTAAAAGTTGTATCAAATACCATCTCCGAACTAAAAATGGAAACCCTCTTACCATGCATGATTCCCCTCATATCTAAATTCTCTAAGTAAAATAAGTGCTAAAAACTACTAATTTTTAGACTGAACTATACTAGCAAAACTATGATTGAACTGAACTCTCCACCTGATTCTAAAATAATTGAATATTCTATTGTTTGGATAGTATCACCATAAATTGGACACTTTATGGTCCAACACTATAGTCCCATTTTTGGTGTTGTTGTCTAGAGCTAAAAATGATGACTGATCTAGATTCTCTATTGTCTACCTAGTTTGGTTTGCCTATGCTAAGTTCTAGATTCTAGATTGTACTATTCTAAAACTAATTTTTTGACCATTAGGAGCTCTGATATCTATGACAAAAACCCATGTTTTTTTCCCCCTCTTCTAAGGGTAGGAATGAGAACCTTGTAATGACTGCCCTCAGAAGAAGAAGCCCTACAAGTGTGTTAAGCTATGAAAACATTTCATATATCATTGATATGCATTATCTCAAGATATAGAAAAAGTTGTAGAGAGATATTTTTAGATCCACTGGGGTATGCCTAGATAGATATAACAATGTAATAACATGTGCATAAGAGTAAAATAGAATTCAAAATGTTAGTTATTATTTGTTAGTGGCATGGAGGAATGGAGCATGATGTCCATCATGATATCGAAGAGGCAAGGTAAATGCATGATTGGAATCATGGCATTGCATATAAAGATAAGTAATCAAGCAAAAATCATACAAAGTAAGAAGCAAGAAACATGCAAGGGTGGCCAAGGGGAAAAATAAGCACATAAGGCATACAAGGCATGTTCAAATGCCACATACACACACAATGGGAACAATAAAATACTGGCACAAGGGCCATAAGCACATGAAAGGCATGTAAAAAGGACACTGAAAAGTGTCCAAGGGCACACACATATAGATAGGAACAAAGGACATTGGCAAATTTCCTAGAATGCAAGCAATAAGAAAATAGAAACTAGAAAATGTAAACACATCTAGCTAATCAAAGTAAAGAGTGGAAGCATGTAAAGTACTAGAAATATAAACATGCATCTAACTATGTAAATCAAGAAGCAAGAGTATAAAAGATATGTAATATAAGACTAATGTATATGCTATGAAATACAAAAGTATGATATATACTAATGTATGTCGATGTGATATATGTGCAAGCAAGTAAGGAATGTACTACAACAAGATGTCTAGAGTGTATAGTGTTAGAATGACATAACCTAGATGGTGTAGTCATGTAGAGTATGCCCCCAGTGGGTAGATATATCGATATGTAGATGGAATGTAGATGTAAGATGCCCCCTCGATGGGTGGAATGAAGCAATCAAGGATCTGGATGCACTGCACACACTCAAAGAAGATCAAGTGAAGCCTGATAATATGATAAATTGATAAGCAATAGAATAGAACAATGTAATGTAAGAATAACATAATGGTTAGTAGTGTAAAACATATATGATGTATATAATTGACATGTTTTTGTATTTTTGAAATATTATATTATTTTTGTATTTTGAAATATTTGAGCTATGTACAATCAAGTAGAGAAAACTATGCATAATCAATACTAGAATGAAATGACACTAAATGATGAGTCTCATATGATATTCCCTATCATGGTGTTTTATATCGAAGAGTGAAATCTTGCATGATCATGAAGCATGATGGAAATGTTGAGACTATGGCTCTGAAAGTAGTATATGCTATAAATTATCTAAAATATCTAAAGTAGAAATCAACTATGGGTACCACCTATAATTTTTAGAAGTGGATGTAGCTATAGGGCTCTTAGGGACCCATCTAGAAGTAAGAGAAACACGTTAAACATTTACTTTATGTGTAGATGCATGAGATCTTAATGAAACTAATCTAGGTGTGAATACTGTAGATGGAAGCTATCTATAATCCTAAAGCTATGGAGGTGTATGAACCCTCCATACTGGAGATGGATATCATATCTATGTCTAATGCTAAATTGGAGAAAAAACTAGTGGCCGAGCTAGAACTAGTAATGGAACTAAAACTGGATCTGGCACTGAAATTGGCTCTAAAATTAGAAGTGGAAACTCATATAGAAATACAATAACTGTGATAACCTAATTACCATGAATGAATATCATGCATCGATGTACTTTAGATAAAACTACTCAAATTTTTTGTATCTAAGGTTTTCCAAGTAACTTGTCAAAAACTCCCACATTAGGAACTATAGTAAATGAGGTGGTCATGTGTATAGGACCAACCTATAGAGGAATGTGGATCTTACCCAATTTTGTCTGACTATGTGCATTGAAACCACTAATAACTATTTTTTTGGAGTAATATCTTGCTTTGTATAACCTAAGTGCTATAGTAGTGTCATAGTACACATGTTAACATTAGATCCATTATCAATTAGAACACTATGAACAAGATAACCATCAATAAAATCTCTAATGAAAATCATGTGATAATTTGTGTCATCCTCAATAATATCCTACTAAAAAAAGGAGATGGAAGGCTAAACTAGAATGCTTTAATGAAAAGTACCAATCATGTGGCTCAATGGATGTGAATCAGTTATCGGTGCCTTGTATGTAACTAGTGGAGTATGTGCCAGATATGCATGATGTACACCTAATGTGTCTTCTGTCTCTAACTTGCCATGCTATGGAAATAGATTTGAAAAGATTTTGAGTGACTTATCCTGCATTGGTTTGGCCAGATGATGCTTAGCTAAAGTGCTTAGATCAATTTAATTTACATTAATTAGATCCTATATCTTATGCCTAAGACTAATACATATGTCTGTAGCATGTCTTGTTGCCCTATGATAGTCATAAAATGTAATATGGTCATATCCTCATAGAAGAGGCTTTGCTAGATCAATTTCTCTAATGGGAGGAAGAGATGTGATGTTGAATTCTAATAACTATTGTAGAAATCTGGCTGGAGGAACTAGTAAATTTGTAAAAGGTCATTGGGGAGGTGCTGATAAATTGACTCTTTATGAGGGCTCTGAAGCTACATTAATTGTCTATTGAGTTGGTCTTTTACTATCATTAAATTTGACCTTATATGGGGCTTTGTTGTTATTCTTATTAGTTTTATCTAGTGCACTTGTGTACTTATGTTTGCCCATTAAAATGAGTTTGATTTCTCTTTCTTTTAAAGTGTGACACAATTCAGTGAAAGAAGAGAAACATTTGAACATGAATGTCTTGGGAAAAATCGGTAAAAGACTCTATTTGAAGAGGTCCTATAACTCCTGATCTATCATAGGGCTAGTCATCTTAGCTAATATGATCTTGTATCTGAGAACATACTTGGTGAGAAGCTCGTTTTATTTCTATTTTTGTTGTGTAATTTGGGCATATGAAACCTTATCATCGATATTGATAATAAAATGTGCTAGGAACATGTCGGCAAGAGGATTGAAGGCATCAACTAACTGATTCGTTAGACTATAAAACCATTGTATTGCATAATCATTGAGGCTCCTCAAAAATAATTTAGTTAATAGCTAATCGTTTGGTACATAACCCAAACATGCTACATGAAAGGCTCTCAAATGTGTTTCTATATCACCCTTGCCATCAAAAAGAGTGAGCTTAGGTTGTACAAATCTAGGTGGCAAGGGTGTAGTAGTTATATGTCATGCCAAAGGTGTATGCAATAGAGTGAAGGAGTCCAATTCCTATGTAGATATAGTGGTACCTTTCTCAAGATCTTGCACCTTGGATTGAAGAGATTGAATCTCTTGCATAAGGGATGCCACATCAGGAGATAGGGATCTACTAGATATAATTGGTGGGATAGAAGAAGGTTGGGCTTTTATAGGGGGTTGTTGTGACATAGTTACCCCCATAATGTCATGTGAAATTGATGGCTTTGTAGTTTAAGAAGACTCAACTTGTTTGGCCTTATTTAGTTCTATGATAGATTTCAAGATGTTAGCATGATCATGGGGTTGTTACTTGAATATCTCTCTAAAATTTTGTAAAATCAATTTTTTTGTTGAGTCGAACTTCATTATCAATAATGGGTGGAAGTGGATTGGTAGTCCAATGTGATAGAACAAGCGCATTAGTATGTGTCTCATCATTATTATTCTTATATTTCTCATTATCAGAATCATTTTCATTAAAATTAGTGTAATTTGGATGTGCGGGATCTATAATAGGGACCTAAGTTTATTGCTTATCCATGTTATGGGAACGGGTTGCAAGAATCATATTGAATTTAGGAGGGTGGACACTAAGTCTTGCACTTTGTCTCAAAGGAAGAGATGCAAGGAGTTTAGATGGCATAATGAAAACAATTTGGAAAATAATAGAACATATTAAATAAAAATAATCTAAACAATGAACTAGAATATGCTTAAAAAGGATATCAAACTTCCAAGTATGTAAGGTGATAGCTCAAGATGCTAGGGACTAGTATATGCAACTAGGGATTTTTCAGAAATATTATTTTCAAAATACTATGAACTTTTGAATTTGAAATTGATTTTCTAAGCTAAGTATGCAAGATAAAATTCAAAAAATGATGAGAAATTATTTGCTTGAATGGGACCTAGTATATGCAATTAGGGTTTTGAGAAAAATAAATTTTATAAAATTTACTATGAATTTTTGAAATTTGAAGTGATTTTATGATTTTAATATTCAATCAAAATTTTAAAAAAATAAGTGGAATATTTCTTGAAAATTAATGGGATTTAGTTTATGCAACTAGGGCTTTTGAAATGATTTTTTTCAAAATTAATGTAATCATTGGAAAAAAATTCTATAAATTTGTTGAATTGAGCTTGAAAAATTTAGGAAAAATCTAAAAATATTTCTAAAATTAGCAATATATTTTTCCTAGTGGTTTAAAAGTGTTTGTATGCAAATAGGACCTAGTGTGTACAAACTAGGGTTTAAGTGAATTATTGAAAATATTTTTATTATTTTGTAGTTTTCTAATTTTTAAATTCAGGAAAAATCAAGAAAATATTGTAAAAAATTAGAAATGATTAGCCCTACGGTTTCGAGGGTTTTTGTGCAAAAATTTGAAGTCAAGTTCACCAAATGTTTTATTGAATTTGGGAAACTTAGGTTTAATTTCCTAAATAGTAAAGGGGTCTGGATTAAGGTGAAAATTAGTAAATAAATGTGCCTTAATTAACCTACTGATTTAGTAAATTTGGAAGTACTTAATTAATTTCTAAAAATAGAAAACAAGGGAATAAAGAGTAACACTTAATTGATTTTGGTCTGAGACGAAGGAGACATAGGCTAAAAAATGCTAATCTAGCTGGGCAAACTATCAGAAATAGGATCCATAAGTCTAATTTCTACCTGGATAGAAGCATAAAAAATGGGACACCTAGTGGTTTAGTGCTATAGTCCAAGTTTTGGTGTTGTAGCCCTTAATGTTTGAGATTTTTGGGTTCTATTTATCTATTATAGGAGATCTTGTGCCTAAAATATCATCTTGGTTATTCACAAAACTCCATGTGTAATTGATTTTATCTTCAAGGGTCCTAGCTCATCTTCATGCTTAATAGGTGATCTCAAATCTAACTAGAAAAATGGGTTAGTTTGTAATATGCATTGAGCTTGCGATCACACCTTGTGTGTGGGCACACTACCTACATACCAATACTCTGAAGATGGATCGAGGATAATGTAGTTCTCCCAATTTGAATGTGTATTGTGCAATCCTATATATGCAATGCAAGTGTATGTAAATTTGGGAAAACTTGAGATGATTCATGACTAGTGCAGGATCTTGGATAGGTTAGAGATAATAGTGGTTGGTTGTATGCAGAGAATAAGAATATTTGCTTGAGTGTGCTTTAGTATATTTATAGCTTGTGCCTTTTGAATGATTGCCAACCCTTTTAAATGACCTTTGAATGGGCTTTTATAGGGAAAATAGTGATCCTAGGTTAGATGAACTCACATTAGGCTGACAATGAAAATGATAATGATTCATGAAAATTTGACCATTTGAGGCTATTATGGACTTGGACAATAACACTAGAAAGTGGACACCTTGGGTCCCAGTATTGTAGTCCAACCTATGGCACTATTGTCTAGGGGGAGAGGGACCTTGGGGGATAGATTTGTGCCTAGGAGAGGAGTCTAGGATAGTAGGGGTTAAATCTATAAGGCTTCGAATGAATGAGAAATAGTGAAAACATGCCTAAGTGGGTTGTGTAAGAGAGTAGGAGAGACCTATGGTTTTGATGTCATAAGTCATGCTCAAGTTGTATTTATTCTATTTTAGTATCACTATAGTGAGTTGTTTATTGATGTACATTGACATTAATGACATAGGGGAATATGTTTGGATAGTTTTCAATGATGTCATGGAGGTGTCCGTGTGAGTGGATGAAGTTACTTGAAAGTCAAAGTGATAATGACAAAGTGTGCAATGTGATTTTCTTAGTATGCTTGAAGGAGGCTTGGTTGATCTTTAGTTTTGGCATGGTTAAAGATGTTCAAGGATGAGTATGGTGATTTTAGGATGTGAAAGAGGTCCCATAAGAGGTTTTTAATGCTTTGATTACTTATGTGCATGAGTGGATTTCATCTAGTTGATCATTTTTTTCATCTAGACATTTTGGGTCTAGTGGTAGAAAATCTGAGTAACCAATTTGTTGATGTCACCATTACCACATGTCGATGAGTCAGTGGGAGTTGGTTATATGGTTGTGATCATATTTATGTCTATTTTCTATTTGATAAATTTTAGTTCATGTGATGAATCACAACATAAGATAAGCAAGTGAAAAGTTGGGGTCCCAAGTAGTTTGACAGTTTTTTCCCATACTTAGCTAAATTTGCTTGTGGCAAGAAAAGTTGAGTAATCATTTTGATGTAGTCACATTTTGCATGTATGGTAGTTTTAGAATGAGTTGATCATATAGACTTGTTTAATTTTGTGCCTAGTTAATATGAGCTAAATTTTAGGTCATACGATGAAGCACATCAAAATATATGCATGTACAAAGTTGGCCTTTTAGACATTTCTTGGCATAGTTGCCTTTGTGGCACAAAAATTTGAGTGAGTAGATTAATGGAGTTATATCTCATACACAAAGGTTTTAGGATCAGATTCATACATTAATAGATTATCCTATATTAAGAGATCATATGTCTCAAGTTTTAAGTCATAATATTGGTCGAGGCAAAAGTTATTAAGAAGTAAAAATGGCCTCCCAAGTAGATTGCAATGCTTCCCATACCTAGCCAAATTTGTGAAGGGTCAAGACCAAGACCAAATAGAGATCTAAAATCTCACAAGCATTCATAAAGATCAAATATCTATGGTTCATGTTGAGTTAAATGATGTAAAGTGGTCATTGGTTAACAAAGTTAAAGATCAAGTTCCTTACAAAAGGATCAACATAACATGTTTGTTTTAAGGTGTTAGGAAGCAACGAGATGAGGATAAGTGTTCAAAGTTTAATGTTGAGTAGAAGTAAAGATAAATATTTTTCTAAGATATAAAAATGAGTGTATGTTCTTACATATATAGATCAATGGTGTGTATTGAGCAAGATGTTTTCATGGTTTCCAATGTTTAACACAAATAAAGACCGAGCTACATTCAAGAGATTGATGGTGCACATTGAGTCAATATTGCAAAATTACATAAGATGAGGTTAACTATTCAAGGTTTAATGTTTGGGTAGTGGTTATGACTTAAAGTTATAATAAGATAAATAGTGCATGTTTAATCTAAGATGTGAGGGCACAAGATGCATTTTAAGTGACTGACGTTTAACTATGACTGTTTGGATTTAAATATTCAAATTTATGAAGGAAAAATCAGTACTAGGTTTTTGTGCTATATCTTTCAATCCAAGTAGAATTTGTTCATGGTGTAAACAGAGAATTTGTAGAGGACTCTAAGATACATTTGGAAATATAGATTATAATATCTTAATGTATGTACAAACAAATATATTGAGCTTCAAATTTGATTATGTTTTTGTGTCTAGTCTATAAATAACCCGAGAATGATATTTGAGCTCATTCTAATGGTATTTTGATGTTTCATGATGACTTAGATATTTGGAAGTATTTTAGACTCCATGAGAATGATATTTTTGGTCTTTATAGGTTTTACCAATTCATATTAATTTTTAACAACTACTAAGAAGTGATATGTGTGTTCATTCATGATGTTCTTATGCATTAGATTAGTGTTTGAGTTGTTTGAGCATACGTAGAAGTGAACAGAGTTGACTGTGATAATTTGAGGATGTCAAAGAGGATATAAAGAGTGGATACATATATTTTAAAGTGGTATTTTATTCTTTGTTTATTAAAATAAGTATCAAATAGGTGAATGGGTCTTTATAGGACCTAAAAAGTGACTTAGGCTTATTTGAAAGAGATTTGTGATTAAGTGTGACCCCTGTTAGATGTATTAAGGGTAAAGTATTGTATTTTGGATAACAAGGAAATATTGTGGAATTGGTGATCATGAATGATATATAAATAGCAAAACTAAATGTGATGGTTTCTAGACTTTGAGAGGGCTTGTGTGAACATTAATCATTGAAGTGAAGGATAGAGAAGAGTAGGTGTGCCCAGTGGATGGGTTGATAAGTAGATAATATTGAGGAATATGTGTATGACCTATAGGTCATATTTATGATTTTAAAAAAAATTCTCATGAATATTGAGTATGAACGAAGGATAGGTGATGTTTATGTGATTTTAGAGGTTGATTTGAGAAGCAGATCAGAGTGTGGTCTGTGTGGATGATCCCATGGTCATGTTGCTAATTTTGTGATAGAGTTGTTGTAGGTTTATTGATTTTATATGAGAAAAGAAGATTGGAGTGATCCAAAAGGTATATTTATATGTATTGTGAGTATGAGAATAACTTAAGGGGGTTGTATTATCAAAGGTTTAACAGTAGGTGTAAAAGACATCAGTTCAAAGCTAGAGGTGTTCATTTCAAAGGAGGGTCTAAAGGAGTTGATCTTCATTAGGGTTAGTTGCTTATTTTGAAATAGGTGTTTCACTAAAATCCTTTGGTTAGGAGGACTTGATCAAGGTTTTGAGTGGTCAGGAGGACTTGAGCATCTTAGGGGCTGGTGCTCCTTGTAGAAATTTTGTTTCACTAAATTTTGGTATAAAGGACTTGACTAGTCTCTGTTTATAATGACTTATAGGAAAAGTAGTCCAAGTGTTTTTAGGATTGAGAGTGGGTTTTATTCCCTAAGAGGGTTTCCCACATAAATTTTATGTTGTGTATGTGATCTTGCTTTATCCTTCTTGCTTACTACTATGAATGATCTGTATGCTTCATGAATTATTGTATTGATTGAATAGGTATTTAAAGGGTTTGTAAATTTAATTATATTATTTTTCACCACTAATTCACCCCCTTCTTATTGGATTATACCTCTAACACTAACCCAATCAAATCAATCACTCAATGGAGATAATCATTTGAAGACCAAACTATGATCAAAACTAGTATTTTCCAACTCATTAAAAACCAAGGCCAAGAGAACCAACCAATCCAAGATGTTTATGTTAAACCAATCATTTTTGATGAGTTAACCTAGATGAATCACCTTTAAATACTATACCTATTATCGAGGAGTCTCACTTTGATGAGTCATTATTTATTGAGTCACTTATTAATGATTATAATCGCATTTGGGTAAATCATTGTCTTGAACATATGCCTAGTTTTCAAGAGCCTCCCTCTAAAAAAATAGTATTTGAGGAGTTTTCTCTTAACCTTTTTCCTATCATTAAGGAGTATCACTTTGACAAATCAATCTCTATGGAACCCAACATGCCATCATAGGATGTTACTTATCTAATACCAAACATGCAACAAGACATCATTATAATAGAGTACCCATTAGATGAAGAATCAAAATTAGAGTCATTCTTAGACCAACATCAGATTTAACATCAAACTAAAAATCAACATCAGTCTTACCATTGGATTTAGATTCACTTGAGTTAGAATCAAATTTAGAATCAGAATACATTCATGGTCATTGTAACATTGGTTACGCATGCCTTGCAGATCAATTTGAATACATTTTTGATCATTATACATATTTTGAAGATGATTCCTTAAGCATTGACACAAGTTATCATAATACTTCTATGAGGATTATAATGCCTCATCCCATTACATTACCGCCAACCAACATAGCCATATTATTGAAATTCCACCTCCCATAAGTGTTGATTGAGACCAACAAAATCACACATTGTTGAAATACATCCATGGTGACATAACAATTAAATAATAAGGAAGCCAAGACCAAGATCATGCAGAAGAAAAATAATCTCCTAGTGAAACCCTTTTAGAGGTGTTAAATGACAATCAAAGTTCAAACTTAGAATCTTCTAGTGAAACCTTTTTGGAGGCGTTAAAAGACAATCAAAGTCAAAATTCAACATTCCTTAGTGACACCTTCTTGAAGGTGTTATGGAATAATCAAGATAACTTCATTGGTGAAAACATCTTTAAGGAACCAATAGCTGAGCACAAAATTTCTTCATTTCTTGATGAAGACAAAATCAAAGATGACATCAATATAGCTTCCAATCTATAGCTTAATTAGATGGTAACTGCTCTCAGGTGTAAACAATAGAAAAATCTGGTGGTCTTATCGAGAGAATATTTAGAAGTCTTCATTCCTACCACATCCAAAGTCATGTTGAATCTAGAATCAACAACATTGTGTGTGCTTAAAAATACCTATCTTCATTTGTTTCCCCACCATTATTCATTCCATTATCATCCACCATTCCATTTCATAAACAAGCCTATCATCCAACATTTATCCCTATTTACAATCCATAACTGCACTTTCCTTTGTAGAGGCTACAAAGATATCTTATCTTGACACATGAAGGAAAAAAAAATCGATGATCAAAAAAGATCACAATAACATCATTGGTATCCAAATCTATATCCATTTATTGATAGAGTAGTTATTTAGATGAGGTGTGGGATATTAATTAACAAGATTGATTATTTTGTTTGTATCATTTGTTGATCAAGACGTGCATCTCCACTTCAATAGGAAAAAAAATCATATGCTATTTACCATACCTAGGCCAAACACATCCACAACCAATAACCATCATCAACTAAAAACATTTACCATGACGTTGTCACATATCCATTTACCATTATCACATATCATTTTTCCATTGTCTCATACCTAGCCATTCACCTTACTACTTGAGGGAAACCCTCTTAACATTTTTCTTTATCATCCGATCATTCTACCATCTTATCACTTATCTATTTTACCATCCATTTCTATCAACCAAATCATGTTTTGATCCATCCTATACTAGCCCGTTTGACCTTGGTTCATCTATTGGTTTCATGTTTTCATCATAAAAAATTAGACCAGTTTCCATAGTGGATTCAACATTCCATACATAGGTAGTATTTTGGAGCAGTAACATAGAAGTTTTGGTAGTTGCATCCTTCATTTATTATCCATTATTATCATGTTTATTTATGTGAGCCTGATTATATCTTCCTACATAGACAAATCAATGTTTTACCGATCTTGCTACTAATTATAACCACCTATGGGAAAATTAGTATCATTGATCTGATCAGTTGTATCCTAGTTATAACTACCTATGGGAAAACTAGGAGCAACATTTGTTTATTTTACCTTGACATACTAACTTGCCATTCATATGTTGTACTATGCCATTATGCCAATTATGCATGTTTTGTTTGAATTGGCTACTACACTAGTCAAATTCCTCTATTATAAGGTGGAACTACTATAACATAAGGCCATTTTGGGACTATGTGGGTCATATTTGATTCATGTTGAGGTTAGTTCACTCCCCCTTTGCCATCATACTCTCACCATTTAGTGAGCATCCATTCAAGTTTTCTATGCTCTCACCATTTTACGAGCTTGTTTGGCCCATGAAGTATCTCATGATTCCTAATAGGGTTGAGATACTCCAAAATTCCAAAAACATTCATAAAATTTCAAAATACAAAAAAATTTATCCTATCTAATCCTAGTTTGTTATCCTCTATCCACCCTAATGGGGAAAATCCATTGTAGGATGTTTTCTATTGATTTTATTTTTAAGATTCTATTTATTTATTTGTTTATTTGTTTGTTTGTTTGTTTGTTCAGTTGCCTATTTATTTGTCTTTCAATACCATTTCCTCGACTCAATCTATGTACGCTCATTGGGTAATTTATTGCATATTTATACTTGAATCTATCCATATTCATACATCAACATCATCATCATAGTTTTTATCATTAGTGCATTGTTTTCAATTGTTTATTAGATTGGGAGTCAGTCCTTATGCATATTTAAGCCAAGTCCTCATGGTGTTCTATCACGATGCTTACCATCACATGCTAAAGCAAAAATTAGCTTCAACAAGGTCTATAATAAATGGAGCCATAGAAGTTTTTCTTCAGTGCCTTGGCAAATCGTTCCACCCATCTTCATCAAATTAACCCATTGACCATTCTAGTTGTATCATTGTTAATAAGGACAAGCATCTCCTATAAAGGTAGATACAATAGAATCATTTCTATTGATCAATCTTACTCTTATATTCATCTCTTTCATCACTTTGCATCCTTGTATGATTGGTTGTTTATAGCTTCTTTAGTCATTAGACCATCACACCTATGTTTGTGCCCCCTCATATTTAATCTGTGCAATAGGTTCTATCCTTGAGTCATGCTTTCTAATCCACCCTAATAGGGTAAAACCATATCAAACATCATCTTTATCCAATCCAAGTCTTCTTAATGATTATAACTACCTATGGGTAAAACATAATTTTGACTTTTATTCTTGATTATAACTGTCTTTGGGTAAATCAATAATTTTTAAATCAATGAATGCAAGCATTTTTTCATTCAAATTAATCTCATCCATGGGTTAATTCCACTTTCCTTCTTGCTTCTTTTTGAGGGACCGTTTATCAAAAAATGTGACGACCACTCCCTTAAGGGGACATCATCCTAGGATTCCCAAACATTATCAGGAGCTTTTTATTCAACCATCATTTTCTTTTTGGCATACATGCATTTTCTCATTCTTTGAGAAGAAATTATTGTGCCTACGATTTTTAATTCCTTTCCAAATAGGGGTAAACTATAGACACCTCAAAGTGGCCACCAATTACTAATGACCAAGCTTCAGACCAATTTCTATTATACATAACAATTTAGCCTAAAAACACTAAAACACACTAAATGATTTGAATATATCATATACAAGTGCTAATTTTGTCCAATGTATCCTTAAATGGGGCAATACATTTTTAAAAATAGCTAACTTTGATCAAATCATCTTAGGTCAAATGACATTTTCGCACCTAGGTGCTCTAGATTAATCTTTTATACTAAATTTCTTGCATGAGACATGTGCCTTTGTTATTTTGTGTCAGCAACATCTTAAATGGGATAATGGTTCCAACACATCTAACTTCAGCTTCCAATTCTAATCCAATCAAATTTCAAGCCAATAATATGACATTTTAACCAATTTGATTAATCTGAGCACCAATTTCTAATATTTGCACCAAAATTGATAAATGATATTTAAGACTAACTAATTTGAATCAAGATATTAAATGGATTCTCCATGGAGGTTATTGATTATTTCATTAATAGAAATTGATTGTAAATAACTACATCACTTAATGACATCATCTATGGGGTGGCATCTACAAGCCATAAATGCCACAAATATCTGATTAAACCCTCTCATGCCTCTTTAATGTCTCTCTATCTCAAATATTTATGAGGGCATTTATTTATTTTAGCCTCCAAAATTGAATGGATTTTTGGCCACACATCCTCATCTTGAGATGGACGGTCTAGGTTCATTCTAACCAAATAGAAAAATCTATAGATAGATGGCCTCAAAATCATAATTTTAAGCTATCTTGGTGTAAATTTATTATGCCCAAATGATTTAAAAATCTCTCTCAAGCCAAATTTACCATGCCCAAATAACTTCAAGCCACATATTGATGTAGTGTTATTATGCCAAATTTTTGAGCCAAGCCATCACAAACCAAAGGTGCCAAAGAGAGGAATCAAGCAACTCCATTGATGAAGACTCTTTGATGCACAAGCTGAGCAAGCCACTATACAAACCATTTGGAAGCTCCAAGGAAGGTGAAGAAATGTTTATTTCATATTTTATTTGTTGTTTTCATATGCATGTTTGTTACTAAGCTTTCCCAAATATCTAGGAATATGGTGTTAGTTAATTAGTGTGTTCTATTTTGGATTTTGATTTCATACACAAACATGATACTAATATCCCCTTATCAGATTCCTATGTTCACAAAAATCAACTAAAAATACAATCATCCAAAGAGAACTCAAATAAGGGGCATGCTCAAATTCCACACAATCGAAGGGACATGACTTAGTCAAATGTCCACAAAGGTAAAAAATGACATCTTCAAATTTCAAGATATAAGAAGCAATGCCATATTTAAATTTCAAAGAGGAAAACAAAGGCACGGGGAATACAAATAATGGAGCATATTCAAATGCTTAAACAAGCAAGATAATAGCAAGGTAATACACTCAAGTAAGTGAAAAAAATGAAAGCATAAGAAATTAACATAAACATATCATACTATTCCTTGTATATATGTATAAGTAAAAAAACTTATGTACAAAACATATCAAGTATACTATGAAATGTATAAGCATGGATAAAGACATGTGTAAGTACATACATTATCTCAAACATGATAATGTAAAGTGATCATAGAATTATATAACTTGGATATAATGTGATAATAGAGGTCGATGCTCCCAAGATACTGTTGACGTGAGTAGATTGAAAACCCAAAATATAAAAGTGAATGGATCATGTATCTGTGGATACCTAAATCACACTCAAAAGATGTGTGACACACATGTGTATATCATAAGTATTGATATGCCATCTAACAACATGAAACTAACAACAAATCTACCAATGAGCTAATAAGATATATAAATACTGAACATGTTTTTGGATTTTTATTTTTATTTTTTTGGTATTTTTAGAATATTGATAACTATTTAATCCAACAAGTGCTAAAATTCAAGAGCCAAAATACTAAGTTGTGACCTTACCTACAAAAATATTTATATTTCATAAATGTCAATAGTGTTGTGTCTATTGTTAAATCACTACTAGAAATAAAAGGTACTTGTCCCCTATATTCATTATATGGTATACAAACCTTCTTACTATCATGTTAAAGAAAAAACACCACTTTGTAATACTAATAACTACTTTCATATCACTCAACCATTGTTATCTAAGGTGAAAATTCAAGTATGTTTGTTGGTGCATTACCCATATGGCAAGGTCCATATAAGCAAGCTAAAAAGCATAGTTACTCTTTCCAAGAAGAACCACTAGTGTAAAATAAACTTTCATCCATAGATATATCTCAAGTGAAGTTAACATGACTAAGAGAAGACACCAAAGTAGTGAAAGACTCAACAAAACAACTACAATGGCCCCTATTTAAAAATAACATTTCATGCTCATGAAGAGGACGTCGGGTATAACTGAGAATGCATCCAAATAATAAGTGTAGGAATCAACACGATACAGAAAATGAGAGTGTACAAAAGAGACACTGATTAACATAAGACACCACACAATACACCCTCAAAACTTTCATTAGTGAAAACCCTTAAATTTACAAATATAAGCATGCTCGTGTAGATGTCAGACATAGTCGAGAATGCGTCTTAAACAATTTGTGCATAAGTATGAAATAACTAGAGGGAAGTTATGATGTATGGATAATGCATCCAAGAGGAACAATTTATGAGGAATAGGTACCTTTATATGTCCCAAAATTATTATCAAAGTGTAGATCATGAAAAAACTAGCACTTTTGAAGAAGACGACACTCAAAAAAGAGTTATCGATCAAAAGTTATGGCCATTTAAAAATCTAAGCTCGCATAAAGAAATGTTAGGTTAAAATTGACGTCCTTTAGACCGTCATCAAAGTTTTGAATTTGCACTACATTTTTTAGGATTATACATCAAGGTTTTAGTGGTCCCCTATAGTCATCAAGGTTTCAAACTGTGTCGATGGTCAAAAGTTCTGAAGTCAGGGTTTTACCCTAAATATGCAGCCTGAAGTCCCGATGTTATGGTTGTTGAATCTACATGTAGCTTGAAGTCCTGATGTCAGAGTTTTTTATTGTGAATGTAGCATGAAATTTTGATGTTGGGGATGCTGACTATGTATGTTTTTTGAAGTACCAAGTTAGTGTCATTGATTTTGCATGTACCCCAAAGTCCCGATGTCAGAATTGTTGACTGTGAATGCAACATGAAGTCCTAATGTCAGAGTTGCTGACTATGTGTTGATTATATAAATAGGATTTGATATATAATTAGGTTATAAAAAAATAACGTTCATAAAATTAATGTTTTGCATAAAATAAAGATGAAAAATTACATAATTTACTTCATAATTAAGATTTCATAGAATTATGAAGTTAGAGTATTTTTTTATTTTTTCTTACATAATTATAATTTATAATTCAACTAGAACTTAAAAATTTAAGATTATCTTCAAATTAAAACTTAATAAAAAATATTTTTAAAATGAGTTATATTTTATAACTATCTTCCTATAAATTTAAATTATTATTTAATAATTAGTAAAATCATCTATAAATAATAGAAATGGCAATGAAAATCAAAAGGTTTTAATATAAAAAATTTGTGATATAAAGTGGAAGGCCAAAGATAAGCATGAGTAGATACGATAAAAATTGGAATATAGGTTGATCACGTTTACTCATCCAAAAATTTGAATTATGAAAAAAAATATTCTTTTCAATGGAAATCATCTACATTTGGATATGCAAAAGATCTAATTTTAAAGTTTTTTCTTAAAGTTTGAATTTAAAAAAAAAATTATAATCAATAAAATTATGTTGAGAAATAATTATAATTAATATTAATTCAAAATAATTCAAATTTAAAATATAATAATTTTAAAATTTGAATTGAAAAAAAAATCTAATCAATAAAATTATGTTGAGAAATAATTGTAACTAATATTAATTAAAAACAATATTAATAGATCATTATCAACATTTTAAATTATGAGAGAAATTTTGAGATGGAATGTCAACCCTACTCTCTCTCTATAGAAATATATTTAGGTGCATATAAGAAAATATTTTATATAAAAATTTAAATATGAACTATAATTTTAGGGATACATAATATCTTTAAAATTTTTATATAGAAATTTAAATTAGTAAATTAATATAGAATGAGCAAGCTTTAACATTTTACTTTGTCAATAAATTCAAATTTATTTTTTTTAAATTTTAAATTAATAACATATTCTAGGAATGATATTTAAAGGTTGTATTTCTATGATAGTTTTTAAATTTTATGGGAAACCTTAATATTTTAAAACCCTCAAGCCATATATTTTTAAAACACTTAAGTTATTACTAATGCTCTACACTCATAAATATCCTCACTTTCTTATGGCTTTTTTCTTCTTGATGACCTGCATTGTGAAACCCTTAATATTTATAGAGGTATTCATAAGTGTATTGAGGGATATGTAAAATGCATACCATAAGATTTTATAATATGGTTTTTTTATAACATCTTTAAAAAAATTAATTCATGATGAATTGGGGTTGAATTTTGAGTGTGAAGAAATTATTTGCATGTACATAATTGAATTGTATTTTATATTATTAATTACTTTAGAAATGTAGTTAATTGTGTTAAGATGTGAATTTTAGGTAGTTTTTATTGATAATTTAATAGGTCAAATGTTTGTTATGTCCAAATTATATTAATAGTAGATTCCAGGAAAAAAAATAACATTAAATTTATGTGATGGTTTTCAAATGTTATGAGAAATCTATAATATTTCGAAACCATTAAGACACATATTTTCAAAACACTTGAGTTACTCCTAATGCCTTGTGTTTGTAGAAACATTGACTTTATCATGGCATTTGTGTTATGAAATCTAGGGTTATTCATGATGTGCATCAAAGGTTTCAAGGGAAAAACTAAAACACATCACATAGTATTTGTAATTATGCATTTCCAATAACATCTAAAGTAAAAAAATAGAAAAATAAAAATAAAATGATAGATCAATGGTTTTAAAAGAGAATAAGCCATGAGTTTCTTTGTGTTACTTTAACCAAAAGTCATGATAGCATTGGGAGTTACAATGATTGTATGAATGGCGAATTCACAATGGAATGGTAGAGCTTGACTATCTCCTATGGTAACGTAAAATGTAGATGAGTTTTAATAAATATGTAAAATGCAATTCATAAGGGTTTAAATTATGGATTTATCATAACATCTAAAATAAAAGAAGCCATGATGAACCAAGAGTTTTGTTAATATAAAAACTTTTTGAGCGTAAAGTTATTTTTTTCGAGCATTTTGCTATTGAACAACCACCTCACAGTGAACTTTTTTTAATTTGCATATGTTTATGAAAGAAAGAAATAAGATTATTCTCTATTATTTTGAAAACCCATAATTTTGCCTTTAAAATGTAGGACCTACAAGTGTTATAAAGTGAGTTTGAATATTAAAAGTTTTAAATACCTCTTGCATTGCATCCTTTCTCATTTATATTGCTTCATTCCTAAGTCATTTTCATCTTACTTTGATTGCAGATTGGAGGAAGTTATAAGTTTCTTTATGTTTATTAGCCATCATTCATGATGGAATTCAAATTTACAATTAGCTCTCAAAATTGAAAGATTGGCCTTAATTTCAAGCTGAGTTTTTATTCATCCAGCACTTCGATGATTAAAAGTTGTAAAAATTAATTGCACCTTGATTGACAAGAGTAAATTTAGTACACATGTTACTAAAAATATGAATTATAGAAGCTTCGATTCTAATTTGTTGGAGAATGATTCAAACACACAAAAATTAAATATATACTTATTTAACTTATATTGCTGATTACAGAGTTTTATTCAAAAATTTCCTTCCAAAACTACGACTATTATATTAAATCATTCTTATAAACCACAATACATAATTTTTTTATTCACTAATAGTTGCCCTGAAGATGTATTTTATTTATTTATTTTTAAAATCAAATTAAATAAAAATATTTAATAAAATTTTGGAAATGCAATTTTTAAAATTTATTCAATAATATTATAGCAGTCACCTAAAAAAGTACAACAATTATAATTTATTTACATCTTACTTATACAAACCAAACTTACTACTATTTTTGAAAGATGAGCTAAAAGAAAACATTTAAATCACATCAAAATAACCATTAAGGTGGATGGCAAAGACACTACGATCAGGCATCAATACCTGCATTCTTTGCCACCAACACGTGGCCATGGTGCTAGGGATCGTTACGACGTGGAGGAGGAAATCGCAGTGCTCTGCCAAGACTGCTGAAGGTGAAGTTCTCATCTGAGTGGATCAAAATAGAATGTTGCTTCATGGGGAATCTGCGTTGAAGATGTTGGTCAATATTCTGTTTGTAAGTCCCAATAGAAGTGATCTAAATATAGTAGATCTGGAGACCACCGTCCTTGTGTCACACTGGATTGATTTGGGTGGGGATTGGTTGGGAAGGATTGAAGCTCTGTTCTACTAAGAAGAGAACTACTATCAAAGGAATATTCAAGCTCTGTTCTACTAAGAAGACAACTACTTTGCCATTCACTAAATAGGAGATCCTCTCTACCCTTGAAATTGAAATGCTTTAGTTTATGGGGGATGCTTTGAGTCGTCATTCCAAGACTCATTCGTTTGGATTTATTAGAGTTATGTTGATCCCTGTTTCGGACAACATTTATGTGAGATATACCCTTGATGGTTCTTAGACGATCTACTCGACTGTGTTTAATGATAAAAGGAGGCAGGATTTTTTGAATTTTGTGCTTGTTGATCCGGTTTGTATTGGATGGAAGGCCCACGTCCATATAGTCTCGTTTGGTTTGAAAAGTTCGCTCAAAGACGTGGGGAAAGGCATTGGAAGAATCTAGATTGTGATTTGTTTGGCCTTTTACTCTTGTGGTCCAGTGGCTGCCATGACTCGAACTCGGTTTGGATGTTTTAGTGGAATGTTAAGAAAGGACATCCAATGGTTTGCATTCTTAGGTGATTTTTTTTTTTTTTTTTAAAATTTAAAATTCTATTCAAACTAATTTTTTTTGGTACGCTTTATTGGTTTAGGGTCTTGAAGGAGACTCTATTGTGGAGATCTGGACTCTCAATTGTGTCCAAGTTAGTTTCTGATCCAGTTGAATTGGTTTGTTGGTCTTTTGGTTTTTGAACTATTCAAAATCAAGTGTTCATGAGTTTTGAGCTTCTATTATTTCTATCCAAAATGGTTCCTGTATCATATCTTTACGGGTTTATTATTTTGGTTGCGATTTGTTTGTTTTGATCTTTTTTAGTTTCTAGTTCCCACACTAGTCAAAAACAATGGTTGTTATTCCTTGGAGATATGGACCTCTTTCTATCTCTAGGATAGTTCTCAACTAGCAAAAATTGATTTGTTAGTCCCTTGGGAATCCTGAGGGTTCATCATCGGCTCATAACCTAAGTTGGCTTCTGATCCAGTCAAAATTGGCTAGCAGCCAAATGTGGTATTGGCTCTGCCCCTACTGGTTCTCCATCCATTTGAAATCGGTGGTATTTTCTTTCACATGGGTTGTCAAGGTCCTCTTGGTCAATTGTTTTTTATCAGGAGGAGAACCAGTCCTCTGGGGGTTTCTTTGGTTGGGGTCCTTTTTAAAATCCTAATAAGTAGTTTTTGACCAAAGGAGACTCAAACCTCCTAATGTATCCGGCGTTGGTTTGCATATCAGTTATCAAATGTGGGGTTATCTTAATCGAAACAATAACCATCAAATGATTACCAATCACTAAACAAGGCTTTTGTTAACATGTGTTCTATTGATGGAATGTATTGGTGTGTATAAATATTAAAGTTTACCAAACGTTGAACATGTAGTATCTAATACTCGTTCAAGATTTATTCTATAAAATTAAAAGTAACCAATCACATCTTGACAAGTAAGACTCAAGTATTGATACTTTAATGCACAACTATTGGTAGTCCAAAAGTTAAGTTTTGATCATTGGTTTAAAAAATGCATTTTATTACTTCTCGTGATAAAATCGATTATATCGTAAAATGTATAATGTGTTAAACCTTAAAACCTTAGTTATAAATAATTAAGACATATATTAAAACGAGTAAATTTTTTGAAATCTAAAATGATATTATAATACTTTAATTCGCTATCCAATATTAAAATACACGATAAATCTTTCCCATAATGATGTTTTCTTACCAATATGCTTGTCAATGTGTATTGCCAACGTGGAATATTCAAGCTTGCTCGTTCGTAGTCGTCCGTTGTTCACCATTTGTCGTTTGGCTAGGTCTACACCCACGCAAAGACTAGAGGTGATTTTGTTGTCTTAATAGGCGGAGCCTGTTTTATGCGTGCATTTTTTAATTCGGGCGTTTGACAAGTTCTGACCTACTGATGACATGGTTCAGTGTACTTAGAATGTGAGTTGGCAATTGTAATTGGAGAAGTAAGCCGTAAACAACTAGTATTAAAAACGCGTACCAAAGAGTTATTTCCCGTATTCTGCTCCACCATTGAAGCATTTTTATCATAGTTTTGAATTCAGAGAAATCTAACATCCCATTACAGTCCGAATCATATCTGCATATCATTTTCAGGCAGTGCTGCGGATCGCGGCCTTGCGGAATTAATCCCATCGTGGAGAGGACTTGTTGAAGCTCTCCAAAAGAGATATATCCATCTTCATTCCGATCAAAAACCTTGAATGCTTCCATTAACTCATCTTTCTTCTTCATTGTTGAAGATGCACTGATATTGCACAAAATTTTCAAATTGCAGGCGGCTACAGTCGTCTGAGTTTTGGAAAGAGGGGTACTGGTACTATTGATCATGCATCTCAGATATTCTTCAGAAATATGTGATCTTATTATTAACGAAGCCGCATATTTCTTCCATGCTCACGGTTGTTCCGTCTTCATTTTCGTCCACCAATTCATATACTCCTCGAATTTCATTCAGATCGGCCATTTCAAGTACAACAAACGTAACGAAAATCTTTAATTTTATAACAAGCAGACCAGAAATAAAATCAAACTGTGAACAATGCCCAAAAAAGAAAAAAAAAACTGCAAAGTAACCGAGAATATGGGTATAGGATATAAGGATTATTGAGTATTTATAAGAGGCAGAAAAGAAGGTTTCCAGGGCGTTACAAGGAAAAGGGAAAGATCCGCAGTAGCCGCCAACGACCGGAAAAGTTGAAGGAAGCAGCTCCGTCTAGATTTTCAAACGGTGGGTGGAAAACGCGGGAGCTTTTCTTCGTTCACACCTTCATAGCGACGACTTTTCTGTTTCCTTGCATTTGCGTAGCAACGGAAAAAGGAAAACTACTGTCTTGAAAACTACGAAAGGTTTGTTGAAGGGCACCGGAGGACAGTCCCATCGTAGATATGGGCATTGGGCAATTAGAAAAAATATATTCATCCCTTCCGAACAAGAGGACCGTCCAAAGTTAGCAGTGCACATTTGATGAGTATGAAATCAAATAGTTCCCCATAGGATATTTCGTACTATTATGAATGGATTTCGATTACATTACGAATTGCCAACTACCTACAAGCATTTAACTATTCTTAATTATACATACATTTAAATTAGGTATAATTAATTAATTTCACCACCAAAGAAATGATGAGATGATATTCATTTAGATTTAATAATGAAAAATAATATTTAATAACAATAAAAGGTTGATTTAAAAAAATTGAGATAATTAGAAAATGATGTACAAACTAAAGTTTTAATCTTTAAAGTTTCCAAATTATTAAGTTTCATTTTTGACAACAATGAGGTAAAAAAATTATGTTTTAAAAACTCTGTTCGTCTAATTTAGGGTTCCAAAATCTTATAAAGTTTGTTCCGCCTTTTCTCAAATCACTAAGAAAATAGAGTTCTTCTTCTTCGTTAGATTATCAAGCCCTTAGGTGTTTGTATAATATTAGAAACAACACTCCAAAAAAATGTAATAATTGATCGTCGAAACAAACTAGTGCAATGCAATGTGTTGTTAACATAAATATTATTACTTTAATGAATTATTCAATGATTATTTGATTTATCTAAATTCTTGTTGATGGTCAATAGATTATTTTGAATAATAAATTAATTCGATAGATTTCAATTGATTATTTTTCGGTGCCTTAGATTGATAAATAAATAGATCCCTAAATGAACTATGTTGTAAGTGTATATTTATATATGAATTTAGTTCAAAATAGGACCCATTGATATGCAAATCAACATCAAATGGTCAAAAACAAGAAAAAGGTGGGATAAGACATGAGATGAGAGGAAAAATAACCTACAAGAAGTATACTAGGATCGTACATTGATGCTTTGGGCATGTTCGAAATATCAATGCATGCTATGGACAAAGAACCTTGACTCTGTTAAAACCTAGGGTGGGGGAGGATGACAGTTTGAGGGCATCAACATAATGTACATGGACTAGTATAAGACAATAAATGCATCTAATTTAAAATAATAATCAATAATTACACAAACATCCAAGAAAGATGCAATATAACAGCCAATAAATTTGTAGGGAACATTTATAGGTGCACAATAAAATAAAAAATAATACATGCACCTATGTATTAATGGGGGTATAGAATGAAATTACCTATAACAAATGAAAATTGGCAATGGGGTTTATACACACCCCTGATTTATTATACAAAGAGGTCACAAACGCTACACTAGTGCTTCTAAGATAATTTAGTTTAGTTCACTAAAATTAATAAAACATGTCAGTTTTAGCTTATATATGCAATGACATATATTGTAATACATCCACATTTTTTCAAATATTTTGAAGTATGTGCTTAACCCTAAAATGTATATGTGAAGAATTTAGGGTTAATGAGATAGAGATAGCCAAGGGCACAGGGATGGTAGACTATCTCTAGATTAGGCCAATTGTTTGGGAAACTCAGATAGAAAATATATTGGATTTATTATGTTGAGACGCTAAAGTTAGAAAGTATAGCTATGCTAGATATTGAAATGATAAACACAATAAGATACTTATCTATTTTTGATGCTAATACATATCTAGATTTGGAACAACCAAGAAGTACATTGGATCTAAATTCTGGATCAGTCACCTGATTCTATAAATTATGCCTTTATAGCTGTGGACACTTGCATCGACTAGGATGGTTGTGTCGATATTATAGTATGACTTTGACATAGGTGTCCAATTTAGAATGTCTATTGAAACTAGATGTAACCACATCGATGCTTTTGGGTTCTATGTTTCCTTGACTCTGATCTATTTAAATCTAGGTCATGGATTCTCACTCCTTGTCAAATAGTAAAACCCTATTATTCATCTTCGTGGTGGCTATGAGAAAATGGATTAATGGGCATATGTTGTCGATATGCCCCAAATAACTCTATGTCAATCAACATTGCCTACATAGCCAATACTCTAAAGGGGGCCTCATGCTTATGTAGTTCTCCCTTACATCCTGGCTTATGTGTGAATCATGCAATGTGTGATAATCAAGTACAATAGTGACCTAGCTTGTCACTTTGTAAATGTGGCTTATAGAGCGCTCCTTGTAATGAAATTACTTAGATGATTCACAAAGAATTATATATCACATAATTAAGAGTAGAATAAATAGATCCACAATAATTGGTAAAAGAGCATAATACTTGAGTATTTTGACTGGGCCCCTTCGAGAGGGAAACCTTCACAATAATGTAATAAGAACAAAATTTTTAATATGATGATAAAAGACCAAGCACCACCTTTTATGTGTACTCTACTTAGCCATGGTTATTCCATATGTTGACCATACTAAGAACATCAATAAATTCAATAAGATAATATGAAGGTGTGTAAGCCACAGGTGGGCTACACCTATCCCTACATGCACTATAGGTTAAGGGTGTATCATGATCATCCCCTTCAAAAAAGCATTATCCTCAACATTGAATCAAACTAGGATGTTGCTACATGAATGCTTCATCCTCCTATGTTACATCTTCAAAATGTAGGTTCTTCTATTTGATCAAAAACTCCTCAATGGCTCTTGTCCACATTTGCTTAGTGTGCATATGAAAGATCTCTTCAGGCTCTAAAATGATGAAATCTTCTTAATCCAATTTAGGTAACTCAGTCTGAGTGTAAACCCTATGTCCAATTACCTTGTTTAGGCAAGATACATGGAATATCAGATGTATGCAAGTGGTTGTAAAAGACCTGTGGTCTTAATGGTTTCACAATTATTTTTTAACATATTATGCATTCAATGACATATTTTTAGACATCCCACTTGAGTCCTTCTCAAAGAAAATCTTTCTTGGTTTTATGATATGTTTTCAAAAATTATGAGTGACCTCCTAGTGTAGATGCATGAAGTTCCCAAATGATTTTATTTTTGAGGAGAGAATGATTACATAGGTATAATATATATTTATATACCGTAATTTGTTCCCTTTCCATGTAAGTTTTTCAGTTCCACCAAAACCCTATTGAATATTTTGAATAAAATCATGTCTAGCACTGTCATTCTCCCATTCTAATCTTAATTTTTCTAGTCAATCTACTTGCCAAATAGTCATTGCACATAACAATTCCTCAATTGATTCATCTATCTAGGATAATGTATCTACCACCACATTCTCTTTTCCTTTCTTATATACTATTTAAAAATCATAGCCTAACATTTTAGTAACCCATTTTTGTTGTTATTCAGATGATAATAATTTTTACAAAAAATATTTGAGGCTATTATGATCAATCTTTACCTAAGAGTGATGATCCATTAGATAAAGTCTCCAGTGATTGATTGCATACAAAATAGCCATCATGTCTTCCTCATAGATTGGATTTTGCCTATTTTTTCCCTTCAATTGGTGACTTTCAAATTATAGTGGTATGTATTATTGCATGAGTATAGCTCCCATGCCATATCCTGATGCATCACACTACATAAATTTTTTTAAAAAAAAATTTGAAGTAGCCTAAAATAGAGTTGTGAACATAGCCATTTTGAACTGTTCAAATGCCTTGGTAGATAAATCATTTCATTTGAAGGAGTATTTATTCAACAAAGAGGTGAGTGGGGATGCAATGCTACCATAAATTTTGACAAACCTATGATAGTAACCAATTAGCCCCAGAAATACTTAGAGGTTATTGAGGTTCTTCAGAGCCTACCATTCCATCATCGCTTGATTTTTTTAGGATCAAATTTCACTCTTTCATATGAAATAATATCAATTAAGTATTCCACCTCTTGGACACTAAAATCACATTTGGAAGGTTTGGCATAAATTTAATTTTGTTCTAGAATTGAAAGTACCTGTTTCACATGTTTCAAATGGTCATCTGAACTTTTTTTTGTAGAAGAGGATATGATAAAAAACACCACTACAAACTTTTTTAAAAATAGCCTAAAAATAGTATTCATCAAACTCTAAAATGTATATGGTATATTTATGAGTAAAAAAGGTATGACCATAAATTCATAATGGCCTTCATGAGTTATAAAAATTATTTTAGGTATCTCCTCATTATGGATTTGAATTTGATGATACCTAGAATGAAGGTCTAACTTGGTAAAATAAACAACACCATAAAAGTCATTTATAAAATCATCAATTACTAGAATAGGAAACATATCTTTGATGGTGTACTTATTGATTTCTATGTAGTCTAGGCACATCTTTCAAGTGTCATCTTTATTCCACACCATGACCATAGGGGAGGAATATTCACTTTGACTATGTCAGATAATTCCTACCTCCAACATCACATGTACCATATTTTAAATTTCACTATTCTAAGAATATAAATACATGTAGGGTTTGATGTTTGGTGGTGTAATTCCTAGAATGAGCCTAATGACATGGTCACATGCACGACTTGGAGGAAGTCCTTTTGACATGTCATTAAAAATAACATAATGCTCATCGTACCCTTTCAAAATTATAAAATATGTAGACTCCTAGGTTGGTTGAACTTATATGGGAAATAAGTGTGCAATAAATCCCTCGATGCCTTTTTTGAGAATATTTATCATCTGATGGGAACTAACTAGTTTTGGATATTTAGATCATAATCCATGTAGTTGAAAGGTCATGCCTTTTGAATGGAACCTCATAAATAGTTCCTATAAATTCATCTCAATAGTACCAAAGTGGTGAGCCACTACACTCCCAAAATAATGTCAGATCCTCTCACGGAAATAGAAAACATAAGGGAATATAACATTTAGTCTCTCATAATAAGTTTAATGCTATATAATTTTATAAAATAATTGATGGTACTACTATCTACAATCATGACCTAAAATTATGGAGTTGGGAAAATGAAATAATTCAAATAAGTATCCAACTTATTGTTGATGAAGTTATCTGTACTCCAAAATTCAATTAACATAGTTAGTTTTTATTTATTCAATAAATCTATAGACACCTAAAACTAGCCACCAATGACCTCCAACCAGGTTTTTGACCAATTTCTAGTAAAATGCATAATTCAACCTAAAAAAACTAAAACACATTAAAAGCTTTGAACCTGTCACATACAAGTACCAATTTTGGCCAGGGTATCATTAAATGAGGCAATGTAATTTATGAAGAAACTAAATTTGATTAGGTTATTTCAAGTCAAAATGACATTTTCACACATGAGTGCTCTAGATTGCTCTTTTCTACCAAATTTATTACATGAGACACGTGCCTTTTTTATTTTGCATTGGCAACATCCTAAATGGGAATAAGGTTCCAATTCATCTAAAATTTACTTTTAATTCCAATCTAGTCAAATTTCAAGTCAATAACAAGACATTTTGACCAATTTGATTAATTTGTGCACCAAGGATCAAAATTTACATCAAAATTGCCTAATCATGTTTAAAAGCTAAATAATTCAAATCATCAGCCTAATTAAGAATTCCATGGATATTTTTGAATATTTATTTTTGGAAATGAATATTGAATATCTACATCATCAAATGACATCATTTCTATGGGGTGGCATCGACAAGCTATAAATGCATAAAATATCAAGATTAAGCCACCTTGTGTCTCTTAAAATCCCCCTCTATCATAAATATTTATAGGGGATATTTATAAATTTAATTACATAATTGGATAAATTCATGGCCACACATATTAATCTTGAGATGGACAGTCATGGTTGATCCTGAACCATTTTGAAAATCTATAAATAAAAGAGCCATAAACATCATTTTTAAGTTATTTTGGTGTAAAGTTATAATGCTAAACTGATTCCAAAAGCCATTGCAATTAGTGTTATAATCATAAATTGTTCAACCAATCCAAATCCACAAGCCACATGGTTCCAAGAGGAGGTGGATGATATCCAATCTCCATTTCAATTGACCTTTTGAAGCACAAAGCTGAGCAAGCCACTTCAACAAGCTATTTGGAACATCTAAGGAAGGTGAAAAATTTATTTATCTTTGCATTCTAGTTATGTTTCTTATTTTGTTTTATTAATATTATCTCCCCTTGAGATAGTCTTAGGGTGTTAGCTTAGTGTGTTCCTTGTTTTGATTTGATTTCATTCACTAACACCATACTAATCTCCTCCTCTTGTAATCCTATGTACAAAACCCACCACCTTAAGAGTTTGAGGAGTAATCATTCCTGATATTGCATGACAAGAAGTAATAGGTTGAGAATATATAGGTTCATCCTTAGGTTATTCCAAACCTACCACTAAATCCTCATCATATGCTTCTTCCTCATTGGCACCATCAATGTAAAACAACTTCCTTCTAATCACATAGATTTCCTTTGCTACATTTGCTATCACAACCAAACAAAAAAGCTTATGCATGATTTTATTTAATTTGATGAGGTGTTGATTAGGTAGGCTACAAAAATGATGGTATTAGGAAGGTCCATTTATGAATATTAGTGAAAGGTCTTTGTTTGATCAACTCTTTTTCCTCAGCTAGATGTGCCATTGGTATGGATTCATATGCATTAGTGGGATGAAACATATGAATCTCCAATTAGATGCTATATTTGAGGCCACCCAAAAATAAGTCAGTTAGATTTTCCTCAACGATGTCTACCACATGTAAAAATAGATTCTAAAACTAATAAATATAAACATTTATAATCCCAATTTATGATAGGGAGGTATTAGTTTATTAAATTGTAGTTGGATGTTATACATTAGTTTATCAATATCATGCCTTGGTTTTTCTATGTAGATTCATATTCATAAAAAATTAGTCATATTCGCTACTCGAAAGCTAAATTTTTTTTCCACCATATCCATTCAAAGATATGTCATACATTAATCAATATTTACAAGGCAAATTAAATGAATGTTTAAATAGGTTCCCAATAACAAATTACCATGGCTTCATGGAGAGAGAGTAGAGCACATCATAGTTTTGAATTTAGAGAAATATAACATTTTAGTATAGTTTGAATCAAATCTATAAATAAAAACTGGTAATGGGGTTTATATATACATACATGATTTATTATACAAATAAGTCACAAATGATCCACTAGTGCTCCTAATATAATCTAGTTTGGCTGACTAAAATTAATAAAACATATCTACTAAAACTTATATGTGCAATGCCATAGATTATAGTGCATCCACATTTTTCAAATATTTTGAAGTATGTGTTTAACCCTAAAATGTAGATGTGAGGAATTTAGAGTTAAAGGGATAGAGATAGCCAAGGGCACAAGGATGGTAGATTGTCTCTAGAGTAGGGAAATTGTTTGTGAAACTTAGAAAATATATTAGATTTATTATGTTAAGATGATAAATATAGGGAGTGTAGTTATGCTAGATATTGAAATGATAATGAAAATAATAAACTTATCTAGTTTTGATGCTAATACATATTTGGATTTGGAACAACCAGGAAGTAGACTGGATCTAAATTCTAGATTGGTTTCCTAATTCTATAAATTATACCTTTATAGCTATGGACACTTGCATCAAATAGGATGGTTGTTTCAACATTATTGTATGACTCTAAAATAGGGGTCTAGTATGGAATTCTTATTGAAACTAGATGTAAAAACTTTGATTATTTTGGGTTCTATGTTTCCTTAACTCTAATGGATTTAGATTTGGGTCGTAGACTATTGTTGTTTATCAAATAGTAAAACCCTAGTTATTCATCTTCATGGTGGCTACGAGAAAATGGGTTAATTGGCACACAGTGTTGATCTACCCCAAAGACCCCTTTATCAATTAGTGATACCTACATAGATAATACTCTAAAGGGGCCTCAAACATATGTAGTTATCCTCAATATCTTGGCTTGTGTGTGAATCATGCAATCAGTGATAATCAAGTACAATAATGACCTAACTTATAAACTGGTAAATGTGGCTCATAGAATACTCCTTATAATGAAATTACTTAGATGATTTACATCAATAGAATTATATATCATAGAATTAAGAGAGGAATGAATAGACCCACATAAAAAATGGCAAAAGAGTAGAATACTTGAGTATTATGATTGAGCCACTTCCCGGGGGAGACCTCCATAATAATTAAATTACTTGAATATTATGACTAATGATAAAATATTAGCCACTACCACCTATATATACTCTACTTATCCATGGTTATTCCATAGGCCAACCATACTAATAACATTGATAAATGTAACAAGATAATATGAAGGCGTGTAAGCCATAAGTTGGCCACACGTATAACTAGATATACTATAGGCTAAGGGCATAACATGCCCCTCCCATTCAAAATAATGTTGTCCTCAACATTGAATCAGACTAAGATGCTATTATAGGAATGATTTATCCTCCCATATAGCATCTTTAGAATTCATGTTATTACATTTAGTCAAATACTCCTTAATGGATCTAGTTCATAGTTTCTTAGTGCGTGTGTGAAGGATTTTTTTAGTCTCCTCAATGATGTGGTATTATTCATAAAATTCATGTAACTTAGTTTGAGTAGAAACTTTATTTCTAGTTACCTTATTTAGGTAAGATACATGGAATATTGGATGTATTTGGGTGGATGGGGTAATTCTAGCTTGTAAGCCACACTACCAAATTTATGAAAGATCTGATAAGTTCCATAGTACTTAGGTGACAACTTGTTATCATTATTTTATTACTTTCGAGACATATTATTATATATATACAAATACACAAATACCTAATCACCTAGTTTAGAATGTTTCTCACTGCAATATAGATTTATTTGTTGCTTCATTATATTTTGTGCTATTGATAAATTCTCTTACAAACTTACTAGTACCTCTTGTTGATGGTGAATGTGTTCCTAAACATATCTAACCTTAGGATGCACTATCAAAGCTAAAGTGATAGATGGATGTGATACCCATATAATGACATAAAGGGAGACATCTTGGAAGAAATGTGAAAAGGAGTGTTATACCACCATTTAGTAAGTGGCAGCCAATGAACTCATTTTCCATGTTTTTCAAAAATAAAACAAGAAAGATACCCTTCTAGATCTTTGTTGACTACTTATAATTTTCCATTAGTTTGAGGATGATAGGATGAACTATGAGCCAATTGTGTGCCTTAACATGCAAATAATTATGTCAAAAAATTAATAGTAAATATGGGATCTCGGTCACTTACAATGATCTTTGGATTACCATGCTATTTATAAAGTGTATTGAGAAGAGTAGAAGCTACTTTAATGGAAATAAATGGTTGTGATAAGGAACAAAAATGATCATACTTGGTGAGTCGATCCACTACTACCATGATAATATTTTTACCCTCAAACTATTGTAATCCCATAGTGAAATCCATGAAAATATCCTCCTAACTCTAGCCAGGGGTGGATAAAGATTACAAAAGACCTGGGGTCTTAATGGTTTCACCTTTGTTTTGTTGACAACCCATGCTTTTAGCCACATATTTATAGACATCCCCATTGATCCCTTCCCAAAAAATATTTCTTTATTTTATGATTTGTCTTTAAAAATCATGCATGATTTCTTAGTGGAGATGCATAAAGTTACTAAAGGATTTTATTTTTAAGGAGAGAATGCTTACAAAGGTATAATATGTCTTTATACCATAATGTGTTCCCTTTCAATTTAAATTTTTTGGCTCTCCCAAAACCCTACTAAATATTTTTAATCAAATCATGGCTATCACTATAATTATCTCATTATAATATTGCTTCCTCTAGTCAATATATCTATAAAATAATCATTTCACATAACAGTGCCTCAACTGATTCATCTCTCTAGGATAGTGCCTCTGCCATCACATGCTCTTTTCCTTTCTTATATAATATCTAAAAATCATAGACTAATATTTTAGTAACCAATTTTTGTTGTTCTTCAGATGACAATTGTTGTTCCAAAAAATATTTGAGTCTCTCATGATCAATCTTAACCTGAAAGTGATGGCCCATCATATAAGGTCTCCATTGCTTGATTGCATGAAAAATAACCATCATCTTTTTCTCATATATTGGATTTATCCTATTTTTTCCATTTAGTTAGTGACTTTCAAATTTCAATGGTCTACCTTTTTTCATGAGTATAACTCTCATTCCATATTATGATGCGTCACAGTCTACAATAAAAGTTTTTGAAAAATATGGAGTAGCTAAAACTAGAGTTGTGCATAGACATTTTAAACTATTCAAACTCCTTGGAAGCTAAATAATTTCATTGTAAGGAGTATTTATTCAATAAAGAGGTGAGTGGTGCTAAAATCCTACCATAATTTTTGACAAACCTACGATAGTAACCAGTTAGCCACAAAAATACTCCAATGTTCTTGAGGGTCTTGGGAACCTACCATTCCATCATCATTTGGATTTGTTTAGGACCAAATTTAATTCCTTGATGTTAAATAATAAAACCCAAGTACTCCACCTATTGGACACCAAAAGCACATTTGTAAGGTTTAGCATAAAGTTGATGTTCTTCTAGAACTGAAAGTACCTATTTTACATGCTTCAAATGGTAATCCAAATTTTTACTATAGATGAGGATATCAAAAAAAGGTTATACAAATTTTCTCAAAAATGGCCTAAAAATAGTATTCATCAAACTATGAAATGTAGATGGTGCATTTGAGAGGCCAAAAGTCATGACCATAAATTAATAATGGCCTTCATGAGTTCTAAAATTATTTTAGGTATTTCCTTATTATAGATTAAAATCTGAAGATACACAAAACAAAGGTCTAACTTGGTTAAATATATATCACCATATAATTCATTTAGAAAATCATCAATTATTGAAATAGGAAAATTATATTTGATCATGTATTTTAGTTCTCTGTAGTATGGGCACATATTCCAAGTTCCATCATTCATCTGCACCATGACCAAGGGGAGATAAATATTCACTTTAAATGTGTCATAATATTCTTACCTCCAAAATCTCAATTATCATATTTTTCTAAGCATAGGGATAAATGTAAGGTATGATGTTGGGTGGTGTACTTCCTAGAATGAGTCTAATGGAATGATCATGTGCACAAATTAGAGGAAGTCCTTTTGGAATGTCACCAAAAATAATAGAATGGTCATTAATGTGTGTGCACTCCTCAGTTAATTGAACCTCTATGGAAAATAAGCATGTCACAAATCCCTCAGCACCTTTTTTGAAAATCTTCGTCATCTAATGAGAACTAATTAGGTATGGATATTTATCCCATAATCTATTTAGTTCGAATTCCATGCCTTTGAAATGGAAGCTCATAAATAGTTCCTAGAATTTCTCTTAATAGTGCCAAAGTGGTGAGCCACTACACTCCTAAAACAATATCATATCCTCCCATGTTAATAAAAAACATACGAGAATATAATTAATAGTATCTCATAATCAGCTTAATGCTATGGAATTTTACAAAATAATCAATGGTATCACTACGTACAATCATGATCTAAAATTCTAGAGCTAGGTAAATGAAACAATTCAAATGAGTAAACAACTTAATGTTGATGAAGTTATGTGTACTTACATAGTCAATTAACACATCCACATTCTATTTCTTCAATAAACCCATGACCTTAAGAGTTTAAGGAGTAATAATGCCTAAAATTACATGATAAGAAATAATAGGTTGAGAATATTGAGATTCATCCTTAGGTTCTTCCAAACCTACCTATGAATCCTCATCATCCTCTTCCTCCTCATTGGAACCTTAAATGCAAAACAAATTCTTTTTAGGACATCGATGTCCTTTAATCCATTTTCTATTGCAACCAAAACACAAACCTTTGTAATGATTTTTTTCAATTTATTAAGGTGTTGACCTAGTAGGCTGCATAAATGATGATGTTGAGAGGGTGAATTCATGAATATTTATAAAAGGTACTTATTTTATGAAATATTTTTCCTCAAATAGACATGCCCTTAGTATGAATTCAAATACATTATTGTGAAGAAACATATGAACCTCCAATTGGATGCTATGTTTGAGGCCACCCAAAAATATGTCAATCATATTTTCCTCAATGATGTCTACCATATGTAAGGAGAGATTATAAAATTGATGAATGTCAGGAATCTAGAACAACAAACATGCTCTGATCCCACTTGTTAGGATGCAAAACCGGAAACATACAATTGATTACCAAACTTCAAGCAACTTAAATATGCAGAAATAACCAGATTCACCAAGTAACTAGAATTCAGAATAACACAGCATATGAGAGACAATACACAACTTGTATTAACACTTTATACAGAAAAGAATACAATAAAGAAGATGCCACTTCTTCTCCACCACCTTACAGAGGTTTCCCACACCTCAAGTGAACAGTACTTCTTCTCCCCAAAGCTCTCCCTCTCACAGGTCACAACACTCAACTCAAATACAGAGTTGATGTTCACCTCCCATGCTCCACGCATAACACAAGTGCTCCACGCACTCCACAAGCACTCCACGTGCTCCACAAGTACTCAAGGTACTTCAAGTAGATCTCCCATAAATCTGCAACAACCTGCAATTCAACAGACCATACTTATGGAAGGAACTTCCTTGCCTTCCTCTTGCTCTATCCGAGTACACACCTGTACTCCAAGTAGATCCTGCCTGATACTGCTCCCTGTTGTGTTGCTGTCTATATGACCTTGCACACCTGCAAATCAAACAATGGTTCTGCTCCCCTGTGAACCTCGACCTTGCACACACATACACCTGCAGATCAACGATCTTACTTACCATGTAGATCTCCTATATAGGCCATGCAACTGTGACCAAGATCCTACACTCCTGAAGAACCCAGCTGGCTCTCCAATCCAGCACCAACACACCTGGTACTGTGGCACTAGGAGGAACGCACCATTGCTCTACCTCACACACAGAAGGAGCTTATAATTATGCTCTCTTACTCCCTAGCACACTTTTCCAATACAACCATGAGTCTATTATATAGATCTCATCCAAACAATGATTAGACATCTAATTACAATAATTAGATCCGCAGCTATGAGTCTAAAATTAGCACTCATCATGCAAACTCTTGGTTCGTTAGCTCACTGCTCGTAATTAACTCGCAGTCGAACTACACAGGCGACCGACGTCGGTCCCTGTCTGCCTGGGGTCGCCGACGCCGGCCGATATATGACCGACGTCGGTTGCCTTCCTGTCTTACCCTGCCGACGCCGGTTGGCCAGACCAACGCCAAACACTTCTGACACTTAGCAACTCATTCTGCAACCTCCTCCATGTCTGCATTAGTGAAGCTTTTAGCTCCACAATCCTAACAATCTCCCACTTGGAGATAAACAGCTGCACTGTACCTGTACCTATACTCCGTCTAATCTGTTTCCTGGTTTGTATCCCTCTTCAAGGTCCCACCTGAAGACAACACACCACACACCCTGTGATGTACCTCCTGTCATCCGAGTACCCTGCCACATCCGAACCTACAACACCATGTAGTGAAGTCCTGACCCTGCATAGCAACACCTGCTGCCGGTCCCTCTCAGAAAACCTGAGAACCCACTTCCCCGAATTGGCTCCTAACTCTGACAGCTCCCACTGCATGGGAATACTCAGGTCTATACCAGACCTCATGTGATTTCGGACACTGTACTTGTCCAGCCCTTAGTGTGCTCCGGCTCTGCAACCTGAACCTCGCCAACACCTGTTTCACATCAGCTCCCACTCGAGACAAAATCAACCAGTGATCTCCATGCCTCCCATGTCAAAGAATTCCGCTGCTTCAAACTCCTCCTGACATGCCACTGAACTAATCTTACCCTTAGCTCAGCAAAACCCTGTATGTACACCCCTACTAGCTAGCATACTATCCACATACAGCAACAGAATGATGTCATGACCATCATCCTCCTGGTAAGTCAAACCACAGTAGTTACCTGACACTGACTGAAGCCATGCTTCGTCCTCCACCTGTCAAAACCTGTACCACTATCCTGCAGCTACCTCAAGACCATATGCCTGGTCTTCCATCTCACGTATCCGTTCTCTCTATTCTTCTACTAAGGAATCCATTCGTCTCTGTGCTTTCATCCAGCTGGCAAACCTACCAAGACTCCCGTCTGGTTCTGCTCCAAGGAATCACATCCTCATTCATGCCAAGCTCACACCTGTTTCCTGGATCCTTCCTGCTATATAATCAGCAACAAGTATGAAGAAGAGGAACACGAATTTGAGGGCCTACTTACGCCTTCAGTCCTCCGTATGGGTGTTTGAGACTCCTTGACAACATGCTGTCCACCCAAAATTCGTTACAGTGACCGACCTCGGTCACTCCACAGTCTGCATCCGACCGACATCGGTTCCATGCGTCTGTACCTGACTACCAACCTGCCAGCGCTGGTGTCCCTGCTACCGACATCAGTCCTTCTGACCGACATCGGTCTTACATTCCACCGACGTCGGTCCCATGACCGACGCCGGTCTTACCCTGCCCGACATCGCCGGCTTCGGTCTGCACATGACCGACATCGGCACCTGTCTGTTCGACGCCGGTTCCTCCTGACCGACATCGGTGTCTGTGTTCGCCTGTGAGTGATGACTTTTTATCCGCGAGCTCCTTTGGATCAAAACCCATGTCCAAACTGCCCTGCTCAGATGTATCCAGCCTCATCCACTGAACTCTGTCCGCCATCTCCTCCAAGAACACCAAGGCTTTCCAGTTCTTAAGCCTGTCAAATATATCTGTCTTCCGCTTAAGAACATGCATCTCCTTCCTGCTCATGTGACCAAGCCTACGAAGCCACGTCTCCGCAACAGAAGAAGAATCAGTAATATAAACAAGTAGATAAAGTATACATGTTTTCTTACCACCAGCTAATTCAAGTGCTACCGCTGTGAGAGTTCTTGTGCATCTCTCATCACCCAATCTTTCTGAAGAAATTAGCCATATCTCCAAACCTGGGCCCTGCATGACCTTCATCAACACCTGTGTGTTGGCCGTCTGCAATTTCAGCTTCACTTCCCCTTTGCCAATTCTTTGGCAAGGCTTACCAGCTCCTCTATCTGGGGCTGCATGGAAAGAGGCAACCAAATCTTTTATCCAAGATTCAACTTTATCCAAGAAACTTGCAAACACATCCTGTGCAATAACACCTGCAACATCTGTATCTTCAGTTTCTTCATGCTGATCTGTTACCAACCAACAATCTTCTTTTACCTGCTCTTTCTTTCCATCAGACCGTGAGTAACCGTCTGTGCTTTTCAACTCCTCCATTCTTAGCTTACTTTGATCTGCCGTTGCTCTACTCCCACTCAATCAGAAAACCCTGAGAGTGCCCTGTAATCAAAACACAACCTGCTTCCTGCAACCTTAGCTCTGATACCACTTGTTGGTATCGAGCTCAAGAACCTACAACCAAGGCTCTGATACCACTTGTCAGGAATCTAGAACAACAAACATGCTCTGATCCCACTTGTTAGGATGCAAAATCGGAAACATACAATTGATTACCAAACTTCAAGCAACTTAAATATGCGGAAATAACCAGATTCACCAAGTAACTAGAATTCAGAATAACACAGCATATGAGAGACAATACACAACTTGTATTAACACTTTATACAGAAAAGAATACAATAAAGAAGATGCCACTTCTTCTCCACCACCTTACAGAGGTTTCCCACACCTCAAGTGAACAGTACTTCTTCTCCCCAAAGCTCTCCCTCTCACAGGTCACAACACTCAACTCAAATATAGAGTTGATGTTCACCTCCCATGCTCCACGCATAACACAAGTGCTCCACGCACTCCACAAGCACTCCACGTGCTCCACAAGTACTCAAGGTACTTCAAGTAGATCTCCCATGAATCTGCAACAACCTGCAATTCAACAAACCATACTTATGGAAGGAACTTCCTTGCCTTCCTCTTGCTCTATCCGAGTACACACCTGTACTCCAAGTAGATCCTGCCTGATACTGCTCCCTGTTGTGTTGCTGTCTATATGACCTTGCACACCTGCAAATCAAACAATGGTTCTGCTCCCCTGTGAACCTCGACCTTGCACACACATACACCTGCAGATCAACGATCTTACTTACCATGTAGATCTCCTATATAGGCCATGCAACTGTGACCAAGATCCTACACTCCTGAAGAACCCAGCTGGCTCTCCAATCCAGCACCAACACACCTGGTACTGTGGCACTAGGAGGAACGCACCATTGCTCTACCTCACACACAGAAGGAGCTTATAATTATGCTCTCTTACTCCCTAGCACACTTTTCCAATACAACCATGAGTCTATTATATAGATCTCATCCAAACAATGATTAGACATCTAATTACAATAATTAGATCCCTAGCTATGAGTCTAAAATTAGCACTCATCATGCAAACTCTTGGTTCGTTAGCTCACTGCCCGTAATTAATTCGCAGTCGAACTACACAGGCGACCGACGTCGGTCCCTGTCTGCCTGGGGTCGCCAACGCCGGCCGATATATGACCGACGTCGGTTGCCTTCCTGTCTTACCCTGCCGACGCCGGTTGGCCAGACCAACGCCAAACACTTCTGACACTTAGCAACTCATTCTGCAACCTCCTCCATGTCTGCATCAGTGAAGCTTTTAGCTCCACAATCCTAACAATGAATGTAATCCTTTACAATCATAGTTTCATGTAACTTGGGTGGTTAGCTAAAGTATTTTTTTGGGACATTATTGTAAAAGTGGAGATACATATCTTCAAAAAATACAGACCATGAATCCAGGAGACCCTTATTTTTATTTTGAGCACACAACCAACAATACCAATTAAACTACTCAAGTTCCAAATATAAAGAGGCCATGCCAAGATTTTTTGAATAGGGAGTCTAATGCAGATTAAATAAATTTTCAATTTGAGTAATCCATGTGAGTGGATCATTAACATCAAACTTGCCTGGGTCTAGTTTTTAAAATAGTAACTTAGTACCATATTTGACATTGTGATTGTTCAGAAGAGAAGAACCAAACTGGAGTGGTGGAGGGATATTTTATAATTACTGAGTTGAAAATTTGGCCAATTAACTAGTGATTTGTTACAATTGTTCTCAGAAGTTATTCAGGTCCCCTCTTAGCCGTGTAAGGTCTCCTTTAACCTCACTAAGATCATCTTTTTGCACCATTTTCTACAACTCTTACTTAAATTGTTAAATTATCTTTGAAATACTTGAATTATAAGTTTCTAACTCCATGTCATATTTGTGAGGATATTTAGGCATTTATTATCCACAAGTGTTAGGCCCTACCATGCACAAACCGTAGGAGGGTTGCAAATAAAAAAAATATTGGTGGATGATTCCATTGTGATCACCTTGCCAAGACTAACTCGATGATTGATAATGTGTACAAGGTTGAAAATTTTCACCCCCAAAAAGTGTATAGGTAGAATATACCATTGAAATCATATCAAAGAGACAAATCCAATGACTACTAATTTTCAAAAGGTAAAAAAAAATCAAGACTTTTTTTTACTCAAATTGTTTTCCTTTTTTGTAAAAAAACCTCACAAACAAAATTGCAAATATGAAAAGTTCAATTTATCCCAGATCATAAATTATCCATTTTAGACCTTCTAGTGCTTAGGATGCTAGATCCAAAAAAAAAATTGCATCATAAAAACAAGACAAATTCAAAAATTCAATAACAATTGTAATGAAATTACTTAGATGATTCACATTAATATAATTATATATTTCATGATTAAGAGTAGAATAAATAGACCCACAAAAATAATTGGTGAAAGAGTAAAATAATTGAATATTATGACTAATCCACTTTAATGGGATAACATCCACAAAAATGCAATAAGAACAAAATTCGTAATATGATTATAAAAGACTAAGGATTATATCCTATATACACTCTACTTAGCCATGGTTATTTCATAGGCTAACCATACTAAGAACATAAATAAATGCAACAAGATAATATGAAGGTGTGTAATCCACAAGTCAGCCCCACATATTATTAGATTCGCTATGGGTTAAGGGCATAAAATGTGAATCATACAATGAGTGATAATCAAGTACAATAATGACCCAGCTTGTAACTTGGTAAATGTGGCTCATAAAATGCTCATTTAGTACTTCATACCTATAGATGTGTTGTCCCTATGATTGATATGAAAATAAGAGTAACTAGTGAATCTTTTCTCACTAGAGTGGTTGATTGAGTGTTTATTGGTCTTTATTAGATGATTAATGAATGAGGGTTAGTCTTATATTTATACCAATCCCTTTTGAGAATATACCAATATATAGAACATAGGACAATCATAGGAACACATTTCATTTTATAATTAGATGACCTTAGGGCAATAGACACTTGTGTTAAGATATGACACTTGCATCGATGTAGGCATCTAACAAGGATGCAAGTACATGGGTAGCTGAAAAATAAGCACAAGTTTAGAACTTACATATATGGAAGATAAGTAGGTTTGTAACATTTGAGAATTATATTAGACCTAGGTCAACAGAATAACATGGGTTGGGATAATAAAATAGAAATTAGGCATAATTCAAATAGTTTATGTGAGCTTTTTGGGAGTGAAAAAGGTCTATAAGTTTAAGATACATACATTATATGTATTTTTAAAGTGTACAATACTAAGGTGGTCTATAATTTAGAAATATTGTCTATAATTGCTCCTCCTTTAATATAGTAATGAAATTACTAGTTAAAAGAAGAATAAATGTGTGTCTAGGTGTGTATAACACACCTTATCTTTGCTTGAGTCCAACTTGAGTGTTTTGATGGTGACTTATGTGAAACTAAGAACATGCTATAATACATAATCGATACATATAATTTAAAATTGAGTGTATTAAAATACTTAAAATTAAAAGAGAACAAGGTTAAGGAGTACACTTATGTATTGATGCCATTGTCTTGCCTTTTGGCAATTTGATTTGAAATATGTATCATTATGAATAATTGAAATCAAAATTATGATAAATATAAATTTTTAAATTTCATATCTCTAGAAAGAGGAAATAGAGGACACATGCCCCCAATTCTTAGATAAAAATGAGTTACCACTTGATAATTGAGATTAACTCAGCCATCCTCAATTAGATTGCCAAAACCTTGAGGTTGCTACCTCTAAAACCTTACCTTTGCCCTCACACCCCTTCACCAACCTACAAAATCCCTAAGAACCTTTCTATAACCAATCCCAAAGCCCTTTATTCACCCTAAGCTAAGACTATCAAAAACATAGTGATCAATAGCGGTCATCTTTGATCGGTAGTGGTCACCTATCGATCGATGATGATTAACCTTGACCAATAATGGTCACTTACTGACTAGCTACGGTCACTATGTAACTTATTACACCCAAAAAAAAAGATTAATACATAATTGATACATATAATTTGAAATTGAGTACATTGAAATAATTGAAATAAAAAGAGATTAAGGTTAAGGAATACATTTATCTATTTATGCAACTGTCTTTCCTTTTGGTAATTTTATTTGAAATATGTACCATTACGAATCATTGAAATAGAAATTAGGAAAAATATAAATTTTAAAATTTCATATATCTAGAGAGATAGGGAATATAGGACATATGCCCCCAATCTTGGACAAAAATGAGTTACCATCCACCAATTGAGATTAGCTCAACCGTTCAATAATTAGAGTACCAAAACCCTAAGCTTGCTACCTCTAAAACCTTACCTCTTCATTCAAACCATTTAACTAACCTAAAAAAATCATAAAAAACTTTATATAACAAAGCCTAAAGCCCTTTCTTCATCCTAATATGAGACTATCAAAACCATAGTGATTGGTAACAACCATCTTCGATCGATAACAATCACCTGTCGATCGGTGATGGTTAGCCCTAACCAAAAATGGTCACTGATTAACCGATGATGAGAAATATGTAACTTATTTCACCCAAAAAAAATATTAAAAGACCTTTCAACATCAGCCAAAAACCTTGTTTCTTTATCCTTCTCACTATAGACATCCATTTTCTAACACCATTTGTGTTAAAATTGTCAATCTTACTCTAATTGTACTCAAATAGACATTTTAGGTCAAAATCTATAAAACATCCTAAATGGTTCAAACCTGTCATTTACAAGTTCCATTTTAGGTCAATGTATCCCTAAATAGGGAAATGAATTTATGGGCCAGCTAACCTTGATTAGATCATTTCGAGTCAAAATGACTATTTTTTCCATTTAGTGCTCTTGATCACTCTTTTCTTATAATTCATCGGTACACATCATGTATCTTATTATTTTCTATTGGAAACATCCTAAATGGGAATATGGTTCCAGCACATCTAATGTTTCCTTTCAGTTCCTCTCTAGTCAAATTATGACCTAGTAATATGACTTTCTGAGCATTTTGATTAGTTGAGGACCAATTTTCAAATAATTACACAAATGATGATTAACCTTATTTAAGGCTAATTAATCCAAATCAAGAGCTTAAGTGGATTTTCCATGAGAGTTGTTGAATATTTATTTTTTTAAATAGATTCTTATTATCTGCATCACCTAGTGACATCATCTATGGGGTGGCATCCATTAAGCCATAACTACATAAAACATCAGGATTATGGGTCACCCATGCCTAGTTAATGCCTCACATGCCTCTTCAATACCCCTTCTTCAAAGGTCTTGTTGAGGATATTTATGGATTTAATTCCAAATATTAGGATTATTCTCAACCACACATCTCAATCTTGAGATGGATGGTTCAGGTTGATCCTGACCAAACTAAAAAATATATAAATAGAGAGGCCATGAACATCATTTCTAAGTTATTTTGGTGAAAAGTTATTATGATCAAATGCCTTAAATTATATTTTGGTTCAAAGTTATTATGCTCAAATATATTCAAAGCTTAAACATTTTAAAGTTATAATGCTAAATTATTTCCACAAAGCTTCATTGATAGGCTAGTTTAGTGGTTTACAATCAAGATCCTAGGTTTTATGGAGTGTTCTTGAGGCATTGGAGGAGATTTCCACCATTGTTGACAAAGATAAGGATGCTTGATCAAGGGAAAACATGTTTTTGAGCCACATAGGTATGGTGAATCCATTTGATAAGGTAATATGGTGATTTTTTTTTTTCATTTGTTTCTTGCTATCCTTTGCAATTCCTATAGGAATATATAGGCTTGGTTAGTTAGTTCTTTATGCATGTTTCATTGTTTATGGAATAATGCTTGACTAACTTGATTTTTAATCCTCTTTACATGTTGGCACACCCAGTGGGATTGGACACATACTACACTAAAAGAATATCACTTTGCAACTTTAAAAAATTCATTTTAGCTCTTAAAACTCTTGCAAATTGATTTTCTAACTTTATTTTGCTATTTTTGGTTGTCACACTTTTTACATAGTAACCAAATTGGTATAAATACCAACATTGATTAATGACTGAATCGATGTTGATCAAAAAAATTGACATCGATTAGATCTTGATTTTCCATAACCAACGTCGGTGGTATTGACCGACGTCAATCACTGTGTTTTTTCCAAAACATAGACTTGAGACCTAATTTTATAAAGTTTATTATTTCAAATTCAAAAGGGCTTCAAAGCTAAAGGACATGCCAACAATTTTGTTGTAGGATCAAGTTTAAAATCTACTCAAAACATGTTTAAATCACTTTTGCATGCTTAACAATTGATTAAGAACCTTGTTTTTGTGTTTGACAAAGAATTTAAGTGTTTTTGGTGAATGTTCTCAAAGTTTACAACTAAGACCAAGGGGTCAAATGAACACCACCAAACATTTCATTCAGGGTTAAAATTGAACACACTTGTTAATTCTTGTTTTCAATAGTTGATTAGATTAGTCTTGTTTGGAAAAAAGAGGAATGTTGCGTGTATGCTCTTCCATTTGTCCCCTAAAGGGAACCCTTGGAATCAAAAGTGCCATCCCTATTACAAATATCCTAGTAAAAGGATTAGAAAGAAAGTCATCTAAAGCACTCCCCAAAAACTTTATAAAGTTTGGGTGATCTTGAAAATGACCCTAAAGTCTTTCTATTTTATGCTTTCTTTATTTTCATGCAAAATTGGCTTGCAAGGAGGACTTCATCACCTCTCACAAGTTATTTACGGAAGCTTTGACCCAAGGTTTCACCTCTGAGCATTGAATTCATTTTAATCCTTTATAGTTACACACAAGATGTAGTGGCACTTTGGACATTGCACAACACTAAGCAAACATCAGGATGTAGTGGTTGCATAAAGGACTACACTTTTTTGCAACAAGTCGAGTGATATGGACCCAAAATCCATGATTTTTTTTGCATTATTTGGCATGAAAGTCATCATGAAATTAATTCCCCTAGAGCGTTTGAAACTTGATAGTTTAGTAGACCCTACTTTTCCATACCTTGTCAGTTTAGAATTAACACATTTGTTTTTTGTCTTTAGCTTACTTGGTCTTTATTTGTGTCTAAACTACTTGTTAACTCAATAAACTTAACCAAAACACATTGTACTCAATTTTATTGAGTAAGGGAGGCATTATGTTGTCTAAATGGAAAATTCATCTTTTCCTTATTCAATTTGTTATCAAAAGCTTTGTGTCATGACATCTAATTTGGCACAGTCATGCTACCCAATTGAGTCTAGAAATTTTACCCAATTTGTTTAAATCCTTCATTTATAATCCACATTTGAAATTGAACCTTTTTAAGTTCTAAGGGTTGGTACGTCAAAGTGGGTTCGCCATTTGTGCACTAAGCTTATTTTAACCTGGGTTCAATTTTCTATTTGGATTGAAGGTCATTTATTAAGACTCAAAATAAAATTATCATCTATGTGGACTCAAGTTATCTTGTGTATCTCTCACGCTTTGGGTCCTAGAACATATTTTATCCTACTAGAATCATGTGATGACATTGTGTTGCCTATTTGGTCCTAGCTTTATACTTAGTGATTCACGTATGTTTTTAAATTTGATTTGCTTAGATCATTTTGTCTTCTTCATAATCTAGAGAGCTTTCCTCTAAACTTCTAGGGTCAACTTGTTGAAGTTGAAACTAGATTTTGTAGTGTGGGTGTATCACAAAGATCTAGGCTTTGGTTTACTAGTTTTCAGCTTGGGTCTTTGAGTTACCTTACTCTATTATGATCTATATGATTTAAAATTAACAAGAGGTTGAGTAATTTTGTGAACCAAATCTTCAAATTTGTGCATGGTTTCAAACCACCCTCCCTTATAGTCTCACTAGTACCTTGGTGGCTAAACATTGGTCCAAAGTTAGTCAAACACATAGAGTAGCTCTTTTTAGACATGAATCAAAGGTTCACTCGTCGTGGGGCCTCTTATGGCCTTAGTTATGAGGATGCGAAATTTTATGATGGTTAAGATAAACCCATTGTTTTTTATGATATCCCCACAATAGTAGGATTTGAAGATGATTAAAATGAATATCAACCCCAAGAAGATCAAGATGAAGCCCTTCTTAGATTTATAGAATTAGGTGCTAGACTACCTTCTGAATTTCCTACAGAACAATTACATACCTTGGTTAGATAAGGAGAATAATGATGGTAAGAGAGATTTTACACAAATAGACATACCTTCTTCTTCTAACAAAGGAAATGAAATAGAAATAGATTCAAAACCTAAAAATCTATTTTTTCTAGCTAAGATCAAGATAATAAGTCAATGATATGTAGATCAATTTGTCATAGACTTAACTGAATCCCTAGTTTCCACTTCAATTCACAATAAGGCTTCGAAAGAACATGAAGATATGGTGGATAGTACACAATAAATATTGGATGATAACATTACCATAGGGGATCACGGTAATCTAAATGAACAGTTAATGTCTCAAGAGACCTTACAAGATGTTCCATTTGGCACAGAAGATAAATTATTCAATCATCAAGAACCTCTTTTTACTTTATAAACTCAGAAACCCAAAAATTTAGTTCAAATTGAGGAAATCCTTTAAACAAACCAAATATTGGTAAATAAACATAGAAATTTTCAAAATCAACAAAGTGCAAAATATACAAATTTTGGGAATGTTTTACAATCCAAGAATCAATGGACTATGTTCTTAACTGAAGCAGCAAATCAAAACCAAATCACGGATCAAAAGTTATATGCTCCCTATAGATCCATACAAAACCATGGGCACATGCCAACCCAATAGCAACAAAACAAGGGGCACATTCCACCCCAATAGTATATTATCCAATCCAAAAATGCACCAAAAATGTAAGAATGGAATTCTATGAAGGAAATTATCCAAAGATTGGAGATGAACAATAGAGTCAAAAAGTACAAATTCGATGAGATATGCCCATATCCATTTGACTTATCTATTCTCCAAAACCACTTTCCACCTCACTTTAAGGCACCCAAATTTGACAAATACAAAGGAAAAGGAGATACACATGAATACATATAAGCATTCTTCATCTTCAGTCAAGAGGTTGCTTATAGTAGTGAGTACTTACTATGACTATTTTCATGAAGTTTAGTGAGACAAGCTCTTGATTGGATACTTAAACTACCCAAGGGATCAATTACAGAATGGAACAACTTATCAAAAAAGTTTTTTAACCATTTCTCATATAACATAGAAAATGAATTGACCATTGTTGACTTATGCAAAGCCAAGTAGCATGATGGTGAAAGTTTTTTTGCATATCTACAAAGGTGGAGAGCATTGGCAAGCCACTTTCAACACAATTTACTAGATAAATAGTTGGTTGATATCTTTTCATAGAATTTGCATCCCAAAGTTATGCATAATCTATGGTTAGCTTGCGCTAACTCATTTGAAGAAATTATTGACAAAGGAGTGTAGATTGAGAAGGCACTTAGTGTTAGGGGCCTTGTTAATATCTTTTCACAAGGATAAGTATCTAATTAGACTAAATCACTAGCTCCTCAAATAGTTACTTAGGATAAGTGTAATGTCTTTCAAAAAAATAATAACATGGTCAAAAATGGGGTGATAGAAACAAGACATCTATAAATGGTACAGACTATGTCTCTTCCAAATCTACACTTAATTCCCTCAAATCCACTACCTACTTTGCAAAGACAACTTCCACAAAGTATGTTTCATAATAATTTTAGAGTCTTTAGCAAGTTAGGAGAATTGGTTGAAGTAGTATTACAAAAGCTCATTGCAACTAATTTAATTGTATGGCCAGTATCAAGGCCATTTCCTCAAGATCAACCAAAATTAGACTAGTACAAAAAGAATGAATGGTGTAACTTTCATCATGTTGTTGGTCATGATGCATATCATTGCATTCAATTACAACATATTATTGAGGACTTTATTGAAAATGGTGAGCTAGAAATTAAGTTGACCCCTAATCAGGACATAAATTAGGATATGCAAATCTACAAAGACCCTTTTCATCGACATGATCCACCACCACCAAGAAATAATAATAATGGTCACAATTAAGGACAGAGGCAAAATCAAAACCAATAACAGGGTCAAAATCATAATGAGCATAATTGAGATCATGATTACCACACTAATAATGTGGCTTATAACAATGTGGGTTATGACTATAATAGCATTGTGGGACACATTTTTACATCCCACATTGCCATTATTACTGTGACACCACATGGCCAATCTCATGTTCCTCACAACATGAGACCCATCATTATAGGGCCAGCACCCTCTCCCCTTATTAATACCATGTCGAGTTTGCATCATCATGTTGCTACTCTATTTTCATGGGTTACTAATCCTGAACAATAATACCATTCTTCTAGAGGCTCCTTACTGACCCAAAATTATAGCAATACTATTAATCACCCATGAATCACCATCTAAGGCCCTTTGACTCATCCTTCTAATTATAATGAATCCTTGAAACCTATAGGTTATGCAGTTACAACTAGATGCCCATGAGTTACCATCTAGGGTCCTTCGCCCACTTCTTTCCATAAACCCAATGAGAATATTATGCCAATGGTTCCAAATCTGAATACTATCCCAACAAAGACTAAACTAGTTTAATCCACAATTCAAAGGCCTTATAGTATAATGGACCAATTAAATAAAACCCCTATGCAAATTTCCATATTAGAACTCTTATAGACATCTGATGTCCATAGAACTATCTTTAGCAAAATTTTACAAGAGTCTATTATGCCTAATGATATAAACCTTGATCAGTTATATAACCTAATTGGACATTTGTATTCATTTTGGCAAATCACATTTGATCAAAAGGACATGTCCACCCTTGGCCCAAACCACAATAACCCACTATACATTGAAATAATCATTGTAGATCACAAGATCAAGTGGGTTTTTATAGATAATGGTTTAGGGCTGAACATCATATCTCTTAAATTGGTTTAATGATTGGGTTACATCGATAAAGAAATTTAGCTAGAGACTATTACAATCAAGGCTTATGGTAACACCAAGAGGGAGTCATTCGGTATAATTTGGTTACCAGTCATGGTTGGGGCTATTTCTCAAAACACATTATTCCATATTATGTATATTGAGCTTCCTTATAACATACTTCTTAGTCATCCTTAAATCCATGAAGTATAGGTAGTTCCATCTACTCTTCAGTAATGCCTTAAGTTTCCCCATGATGGGATCGAGGTTATTATTCCTGCTGATCAGGAACCATACCAAAATTACAAACATCTTGTAGTAGATTTTCATAATTATAACTATTGATCAAGTTTTGAATTCATTACAAAGAATAACAAAGCCATCATTTCTCATCCATCTCCATCTAATTATATAGACCCTAGTGATCTAGCCTCCACTTCAACTGATTCATTTCCTATAGCTCTGGCTAAGCAGGGGGTTATTAAAGATGTAGGCATTTCCACATATCATATGAAGGATGTCCTCCATATTGTAAAATTACCAAAATCACCTAAAGCTTTTGGTAGGCCTAAAATTTCCTAGACTCCTAACAGACCTGATCAGATTTGACAACCAAAGAAGAAGCAACCAAAACCTCCTATGGTTTTTATGCCTGTAATTACACCAAAGAAAGATTGAGAGGCTTTTAGTAAGAGAGATTGGTTATATTTGTACAACCTTATAGATTATTTTTATAATCCAAAGTATCCTATCCCTATAGGATAATGGATCATCTTGACTATACAGGGAAAGGGCTTGGCCCCCAGGTGCAAGGAATTTTAGAGCCCTTATTAGCTAGAGTTGTCAATGGGAATCATGTTCTTGGATTTAAACCACTAGAGGATGACCTCATAAAATTTGGTAGTGATTCTTCTAAAGTGACTGGTAATGAAACTCCTAGTAGTGACACAACATCCCATTATAGCCTTTTCAATGAGCTTGTTGATTCAGATTTGTTTGACTCAAATGCCATATTGACCATAACACCTATTGGAGCTTCCCATCTTGAAGAAAAAACCCATACTAGTGGTGCTTCCTTTCTTAAAGTAGGATATCATATCTTTACCAATGGTGCTTCCTATCCTAAAGTAAACCCTCACTGTAACCTATGCATTTTCTATCCAAAACTCATAGATTAGGATCAACAAAATTTGATCATATGCCTCGATGAGTTTCAAAATGAAGAATCAATTGTATAATACATGGGCCTATGACATTCATTCCCCATTGGTGATCATAAATAGGGTTTTGATTTTTCATTGAATCCTTTTGCCTACTTTGGAGAATAGACAAACTTTCTTCATCATAATAAAGAACAAACATGAAGATCTTTAGGTGAAAACCTCTTTGAGACACTTGTTAATCAAGAAAAAGTAAATAAAAAGACAAGCCTTTGAGTGAAAACCTATTTCATGCACTCCCATGTGGGAAAGTTTGTTCAACCCCTCAGGACATAGAAAGTCCATCTAGCCCAAGTTCCATAGCTAGTACAAGCATCTCTTCAAAACAATATCAAATATTTGAGCATCTTAATCTTAAGTTTTTAGAGGTCTTTGCCAATTGGCCTTTACCTGAGAAGGTAGATTTTGATTTTTCATATTATCCAGATCTTTGGGAGGAACAAAAAAGAGATATGGTAGAAGAAGATGATCATGCCCATACATTGCCTACAATCCTAGAAGATTGATCCACACTCCTTATGGAGAGTACAACAAAAGTGAATTTGGGAACCCATGAGGATCCGAAAAATGTTTATCTTAGATCTTCCCTTATTGAAGTAGAATGTGAGCATATTATATCCATTCTTAAGGCATATATAGACATCTTTGCATGGGCATATTATGACATGCCAGGCCTAGATCCAAATTTAGTTATGTATTGTCTAGTTGTTCAGCCTGATGCTAAACCAGTCAAGCAAAAGTTAAGAAAGATGAATCCGCGCATCACTCTTTTGGTTAAGGCTATGTTAGAGAAGTTATTAGGAGCCAATTTTATCAGACCACTAGACTACTTTTAATGGATTTCTAACATAGTGCCAGTAAGTAAAAAGACCCCAGGCATGCATGTTTGTACTAATTTTCATGATATCAATAAGGCATATCCCAAACATGATTTTTCTCTACCCAAAATCAATATGATTGTCAACTCAACTACTGGGTATGAGATGCTATCCTTAATGGATGGATTTTTTGGTTACAATTAGATCAAGATATGCCCTAAATATTAGCATAAGACTATGTTCACCACTCAGTGGGGGACATTATGTTACCAATTCATGCCATTTGGTTTGAAGAATGCTGGAGCCACATATCATGGTGTAAAGATTTTCATCTTCCATGACATGACACATGATATTATCGAGGACTATGTTGATGATATACTAGCAAAATCAAGAATTAGAGCTGGACACCCTAACATTTTATGAGATTTTTTTGAGAGGCTTCATGCATATAAATTCCACTTGAATCCTAAGAAATGTGTCTTTGGAGTCACATTAATAAAATTACTATGGTTCATTGTATCACAATGAGGGATTGAAGTTGACCCTGTGAAGGTCACTGATATTATGTAAATGCCTCCACCCAATAATATTAAATAGTTATGGGGTCTATAAGGCAATATTCAGTCTATATGGAGGTTCATTTCACAATTGGTAGATAAGTGCCACCCATTTACCCATATCTTAAAGAAAGGGGTGACATTTTAGTGGGATGAAGATTATCAGATAGCATTTGTAAAGCTTAAAACATACTTAGCCAATCCACCGGTCTTTCGCCCTCCAACATAAGGAAATCCACTACTTATTTACATATCGGCCATGGAATATGCATTGGGGGAACTTTTTCCTCAGCATGATGATCATGGTAAGGAACATGTGGTTTATTATTTAAGTCACACATTGGTAGCCTATGAACATAATTATATGCCTATTGAGAAGGCATATTTAGCTATGGTGTTTACCACTCAAAAATTATGACACTATATGCTAAATAACAAAAAATTTGTTATCACCAAGGTAAATCCTCTCAGGTTCCTCTTATCTAAAGCAACTCTCTAAGGATGCATGGCTAAATGGATTATGCTCCTCAATGAGTTTGATATTGAATACCAGAATTAGAAGGAAATCAAAGGGCAAATTATTGTGGAACAACTTGTAGAAGCTCCTATTACAGCTACTCAACCTCTCAACTTTGACCTTCTAAATGATTATATCATGATGATAGAACAAGTAGCACAAGAGCCTAAATAGTGGACACTATATTTTGATGGATTCTTGACATCTCAAAGATCTAAAGCTGGAATATTTTTGATAATGCCACAAGGGGATTTGATCCCCGAAGCCTTCCATATGTAATATCAGTGTACAAACAATATGGATAAATATGAGGCATTGGTTATAGGGCTCCATCTTTCCATACAATGGGATATTCAAAGCTTAAAGGTCTATAGAGATTCATAGCTAATCATAAATCAGACAACTAATCAGTATCAAACAAGAGATGATAAGCTTGTCCCTTACAAGAAAATTATTGATAACCTTAAAAGACATTTTAAATCTCTACAGTTTGAGCAAGTTCCATGAGTCAACAATAGGTATGCTGATGCCATGGAAACAATTGGTTCCATGATTCAAATGCACGATAGTGTTAAAGAGTATCAGTTCTTTCTTGAAAATCTTCTTCAACTAGCACATATTTTATTAGATTTAAAGAGGATATACACCATTGATGATCCTAATCTCTCACCTGAGCTACCATGGTACCAAAATTTTTATAACTATTTCCATAGCCATGTCTTTCCTGCCAACCTTTCCAATAACCAACAAAAACTTTTCCTTCATCACGTAACATGTTATATCCTCCTTAAAAACACGCTTTATAAAAAAGGCTATAATGTAACATTTCTTCATTGTTTATCTTTGTGAGAATCCCAGTAGGCACTAAAGGAGGTTCATGAAGGAATGTGTGGGGCCCATACCAATGGTGTAGTCCTAGCAAAGAAACTTCTCAAAATAGGCTATTATTGGCCCAAAATGGAAATAGATGCTTGTAATTATGTAAAGAAATGTGTTCCTTGTCAACAACATGACAACTTGATACATGCACCTTCCTTACCATTACAACTAATTACAACACCATGGTCATTCTCAACCTAGGGTCTTGATCTCATTGGGAAAATTAACCCAACATCTTCAGATGGCCATAAGCACATTTTGACTGCAACCAAGTACTTTACCAAATGGATTGAGGCCATTACTCTTACTTATGTTACTGGGAAACAAATATCCAAATTTATTCATTACCATATCATCTGTCGATATGGCATCCCAACCCATATTATATATGATAATAGTGGATCCTTTGTAAACCAAGATGTGAAAGATATTTGTGAAAAATTAAAGATCAAGCACAAGAAATCCACTCCATATAACCCACAAGGTAATAGATAAGCTGAGGCATCAAATAAAACCATTCTATCCATCTTAAAAAATATTGTCAATAATGCTAGTTGTAATTGGCACATACAACTCTTTCCTACCCTCTGGGCTTATAGAACCAATCATCACACCCCAATTGGAGCTACTCCATACTCCCTTGTTTTTGGCACTAAATCTATCATCCCAATCAAAATTGAGATCCCATCATTAAGAATATCATTTGAGCACATTGAAAATGATGAAGACTATAGAGCCTCACGACTGTAAGAACTAGAACTTCTTGATGGTAAGCATTTGGTTACCCTAGAAAACATACATGCCTATTAGGATAGATTGTGAAGAAGCTACAATAAATGCATTCTCCATCAATAATTTGAGATTGTTGACTTAGTTTTGAAAGATAACTAGAAGAACACGAGTGTTTAATTTAAAAATAAAGGTAAATTTCAGCCTAATTAGTTAGGACCATATATTGTCATGGAAAACTATGGATTAGGAGCATATTGATTGGCTAAACCTAATGGTGAAGAACTTTCAGAGCCCATGAACATTATACACCTTAAGAGTTGTTATACATAAACAACATTTGAACCATTGTTTATAAGACCCCTAAATTGGGGGCAACTTGTGTTGTCATAATTTTATCCCACCTCTTTATCTTCCCTCAAATGTATTTTATACTACCTTAGTCCACTTTTCATGAATCTTGATGGTAAAGGATTTAAATTCTTGGCACTCTGAACACATTCTTCATCCCATTTTGGATTGTTCTCTAGAAGATGGATATCCTTTATTATGTCTAGGAAATGTTATAAGCTTGAACATTTTTTATCCCTTGACCAATTACGATCTTGATTATGTCTCATAAGCATTATGAACATCTTCAGTAGTGGTTCTATAAAGTAGTTTAGCCAAGACAATCTTGTGCAGCTTCTAATAGTTGAACAACTGCATCTTCTCAGTACAAGTATTTTGCTACTTTCTTATTTTATCAAGATCCTTGATCTCACTGATTTGTGAGTATGGGCTATTTTATCTAGTTTAGATATCTTATTGGAACCTCTACTCTCAAGATGTGCATCTCCTTGACTAGATGGTACTACCTTGTGCATATTTAATCTCAAAACCACCAAAAACATTTGAAATACTCTAAAAATACAAAAAACATCAAAACATGATCCACAAAAGAACAAAAACATTGTCTCATGATTTTTTACATTTATACATTCCCATTTTAGCATCCCACACTTTTTCCATTTTGTGAGCAACTATTAATTTTGAATGCTCTTGCTATTTTGCAAGCACAAAAACACTAGTTGATTTCATCTGATCCCATGCACTTGCCATTTTGCAAGATCATTCTTTCTCATCTCATCAACTTCTTTTTTTCCAGACCATTCTCATTTTTTTCTCATCTCTTCCATTTATTCTTTAAATCATGATGGTTTGATCATCATTTTTCTTCTATCCCATTTTCTGGGAGAACTACATTCGGCCTGAAGTTCATATTGGAACATGCACCCATAGAACTATGTAGGCAACATCCACTTGTCTTATACATCTAGATTCAGCTTGACCAACCCCTTCCTTTTCTTCTCTTCTCTCATTTATTTTATCATTGTTCGTATTTAATTAGGTAACAATTATCATGTCATTGTTCTTTGTTATGATGTGGTGGAAAGTAACGCCTCTACCACACATGCATGAACATTTATCTTTTAACCACACTAACTTGGTTTTTGTTTGTGTGTGTTTTCTTGGTTTTTTTTGTACTTTCACACCTCTCCTTTAATTTCTTCTCCTTTTCTCTTTTTATTTATTCTTGTTCCATTCTTTGTCTTATGTTTCTTTGTCTTGTTTTTCTGTTTGATTTTACTTTTCTCTTTTGTATTCAAGAATACCTTGATGGTCCACATGGATCTCGATTATTCATATCTTGGTCTCATGTCATTAAGATGTTCTTTCCTTTTGTTTTTAAACATTTTTTTTCCTACTTAAGTCTTGATATATCATATCTTGATTTCAAGTTAGGATCATTTATGTTTATTTTTTTCTTTGTTTTTGATTTTTTGTTTAAATGTAAATCACTGTAACTCTAGTTTTGGTTATTGATTTACCATTATCCTTAGTTATAGATTTCACATTTGAATTAGCTCAGTGCAATTGGAATCTTATGTCATTAAAATTTATTCATACTTATGATGCCTAATTTATTTTGCTATAGCAAGCACTTTGTGCTCAGGTCTCAAAGTCTTAACATCAACATCATATTCGATGAATGATTCTCAAGAACACTCTATAAAACTTAGGCTCATGATATGGAATTAGGCTTCTAGTTAGCATGCATTTTAGTACTCAAGTTTATGCTTATACATGATTCTCTTTTCATACATTGTGAGTTTAATCAATTCTCAGTCATTTTTCATCATTCTTCATTCCATTCTATTGAAACTTGGGTGAACTACATTGGCCTGAAGTTCATGTTGGAACATGAGTATATGGACCTATGTAGGAAATGATCAATTTCTATTGAGGTTATCTCAGCTATCTCCATTCTTATTTTCATCTCTCTCATCACTTTGTGCATTCTCATATGTTTGGTTTTATATGGCTTTCTAAGACATTACACCATCACATGTACATTTGTGCCCGCTCGCTTTAACCTATATTTTGGGTTATATCTTTGAGATATTTTGCTTGCCAATTTCCCATGCTGGGGAACAACATCTGAACACCATGCACATCAAATCAAATCTGTAGGGGCAAAATCATTTTTTATTCTTTATCAATGATCAAAATTTGCCCTACTAGGGCACAACTATTTTATCATGATCAAATCTTCTCTACTAGGGTACTTCTTATTATATTATCTTTGGATACCCCATTCTAGTGGTGCTTCCCTTCCTAAAGCATAATGTACTCCCTTTTCCTCTAATTCCAAGCTATTCACATTAAATCCAATGATGGTATTATTTTAGTGTGCAACTTGTCTCAGGATTGATCAATTCCATAAGCGCATAGCTTGTAATCTCAAATTGGGTACATTTACAGTGTGTCCCTTATGTTTATGGATTATATCTTTCCCATTCCACCCATATCCGGCACCTATTATACATCTCATTATATTTTGATCATTGATGGTAATAACATGTGCAAGCATTATCTTGTCTGGATGTGATCTATTCCATGGGTTAATCTCTCACTTTCTCTCTCTTTTTGAGAGTCCATCCTTCTCTTTCATCCTAACATGCCCTCTCGAGGGGGCATCAGGGGTATGTTCTAATTTAATATTGACAACTCTTTTCTTTTAAAATACATTGCTTCACTTGAATGTCTCACTACACCTTCTCAAATAGGGGTAAAATGTAGACATCCATTTCCTAACACCATTTGTGTTGAAATTGTCAATCTTACTCGAATTGCACTCAAATGCACATTTTAGGTCAAAATATATAAAGTTTCCTAAATGGTTCAAACTTTTTGTTTACAAGTGCCATTTTAGGTCAAATTATCCCTAAATGGCTAACTTTGATCAAATCGTTTTGAGTCAAAATGAACATTTCACCATTTAGTGCTCTGGATCACTCTTTTCTTCTAATTCATCAGTACACATCATGTATCTTTGTTATTTTGTGTTGGTAAAATCCTAAATGGGAATACGGTTCCAGTGCATCTAATGTTGCCTTTTAGTTCCTCTCTAGTCAAATTATGACCTAGTAATATGACTTTTTTACCATTTTGATTAGCTGAGGGCCAATTTTCAAATAATTGCACAAATATAGATTAACCTTATTTAAGGATAATTAATCCAAATCAAGATCTTAAGTGGATTTTCCATGAGATTTGTTGAATATTTATTTTTTAAATAGATTCTTATTATTTGCATCACCTAATGACATCATCTATGGGGTGGCATCCATCAAGCCATAAGTGCATAAAATATCAAGATTATGGGTCACCCATGCCTCTTCAATGCCACTTATTCCAAGGTCATCTTGAGGATATTTATGGTCCAAATATTAGGATTATCCTTAACCACACATCTCAATCTTGAGATGGACGGTTCAGGTTGATCCTGACCAATCTCAAAAATATATAAATAAAGAGGCCATGAACATCATTTCTAAGCTATTTTGATTCAACGTTATTATGCTCAAATATCCTCAAATCTATTTTGGTGCAAATTTATTATGCTCAAATATCTTCAAATCTTAAACATTGCAAAGTTATAATGCTATATTATTTCCATAAAACTTCATTGATAGGCTAGTTTAGTGGTTTACAATCAAGATCCTAGGTTTTATGGAGTGTTCTTGAGGCATTGCAGGTGCTTACCACCATTATTGACAAAGACAAGGATTCTTGATCAAGGGATAACATGTTTTTGAGCCACATAGGTATGGTGAATCCATTTGGAAAGGTAATATGGTGATTGCTTTCTTTCATTTGTTTCTTGTTATCCTTTGTAATTCCCACAGGAATAGATAGGTTTGGTTAGTTAGTTATTTATGCATGTTTCATTGTTTATAGACTAATGCTTGACTAAATTGATTTGTAATTCTCTCTACACTCACTATATAGAGTTGAGAGCAATAACCTAGACCACACCTTAGTAGTTTAGCATTTATCTTTAATGTTATTTTTTAAAAACAAGCATTCATTTTGAAAATTATTTATTTCATATTGATTAAGTACTTTCATTATTCTATTCAACCTTTATTATCAACACTTTACTTAAATTTAACTTATCTAAAGGTGGATTGATAGCCTCCATTGAAGTCTAGTGCTTACTGGATTTGGCTTTCGCTAGGTAATCCACCCACCTACCTAAGTAATAAACCATTTTCTAGTTTATGTCTTATCTATAGGTTATCCTCCCTACCCAAAGATGAGTATCTATAATCAGTTGGATCATGGAGCATAAACCAAATTAAGGTTCTTCTACCTGACCCTTGTTTTAAGTTTTAATCTTTTTTAAAGAAAATAAGTGAAAAAAATAGTTATAATAGTGAAACATTCTAGAAAATTGTAAACTACAGTTCTAAGTGTCGCATGACCCTTTAAACAACCCCTTGGACCCTCTTTGATTATATTAACCCTTTAACAAACCCTTTCACCCATTTACCCCTTATATCTTATTTACCTCTTTAACCTATCAACACCTAGCCTAAAGATGATTTCTACTCTAGCATTTAATGTCTTAACTTCCTAAGACCTTTTCCACATACATCGCCATACCCCTTTAAATACACTTAGACCATCTCCCAACGCCTTAACCAATAATCATTAGTGTAAATGGATAATTTTAGACATTTTGACCTCTTCTCCCTAACCATTAGTAGTCAACCATAGAATGGTGTTGGTTGAATAGGACCATCGATGGTTACATAACATTAGCCTAAGACTTGTGTCCAGGAGGTTGTAATGAGGGAGGATGGAATGGGATCATTTAGATCAAATGACTAATCACTTATGTTAAACTATAGTAGAACTAGAATCATTCTAGAGACTTAGAAAGTACCTCATCATCCCAACACAAAAGATTCAAGTGATGTCACTCTACTCGTATAGCTCTGGGCTCTCTAACAACTTCACCTTAACTCTAGAATAATTTAAGCCAACAAAAACTAAGATAAGTATCTTTTATTTTGTATAATTTCATTAATTTAAGTTTCAATAGCTTAAATCTTACACCCATTTCTAAATTCTAACATAACATCTTTGGTGTTGGAGTTCTACAAATCCAAACACCCTCCTCTCCACTAGATTATCCTCTGACCACTCTCAACCATATTGAGTATTAAAACCCTAAGATCGGTACCTATGAGACCTTACCTCTACCTTCAAAATCCTTAACCAACACTTAAAAACCCCTAAAATCCCTTCTTTAACCAACTCATAACCCATTCTACTTGAAACCAACACCCTATCAAAACCCACAATGATCAATAATGATCACCTTCGACTGGCAATGGTTATCTATCAATTGAAAATGGTTAGCCCTAACTGGTAGTAGTCACTCATTAATTGATGATGGTCACTATGTAACTTATTTCACCAAAAAAATAGGCTTAAAACACCTTGCAACCTCAACCAAAAACCTTGTTTCTTCATACTTGTCACTATACAAAGATAATAACAATAACCCAAACCATACTTTAACAATTTAGTATTTATATTTAATGTTATTTTTTTAAAACAAACATTTATTTTGAAAAGTATTTATTTCATATTGATTAATTACTTTCATTATTTTGTGCAACCTTTCTTATCAACGCTTTTCTTAACATCAACTTGTTTAAAACTTGGATTGACAACCTCCAAGGAAGTCGTATGCTTCTTGGTTTTAGATTTTGATAACCAATCAACCCACCTATCTTATTAACCAATCCCATATTTAGTTTATCTCTTATTTTTAGGTCATCCTCCCAAGCCAAAGAGGAGTATCTACAATCATCTGGATCAAGGAACACAAATTAAATCTAGGTTCTTCTTACCTCACCCTTATTTTAAGTTTTACTCTTCTTTTAAAATAAATACATAATAAAAGAAAGTGAAATGAAAACTAATGAGGGAGGATAGAACATGATCACTCAAGGTAAACACAAATAACCCTTGATGAACCAAATCAGAACCAGAATTAGATAAATTCTTGGAAGGCATTTCAACATCTCCACACAAAGGATTTGAATACCATCACTTTATCCACATAGCTCCAAGATCCCAAGTGGCTCATCACCTCTACTTTAGGATTTATCCAGGCCATCAAGATACATAAAGATAAGTATACTATGCTTACCTTCAGTTAAAATAGTTGGTTTCAATAAGTTTAGTGCTTATACCTAATTTCACCTTTTCCCATATCCTCTTCAATTAGGAGTTTTATAACTTCAAGTGCCCTTCTCTCCACCAAGTAGCCTATGACCACTGCCAACCATTTGGAGTACAAAAACACTGAGCTTTCTACCTATAAAACCTTACCTCTACCATCACACCCCTTAACTAACCTCAAGCAACCCTAATAAGATTTATATAACTAATACCAAAGCCCTTTCTTTGCCCTAAGTTGAGACTGTCGATACCATAGTGATTAACAACAATCATCTTTGACTGGTAGTGGTCACCAATCGACTGACTATGATCATCCCTAACTATCAATGGTCACTTACTAACTGAAAATGATCACTATGTAACTTATTTCACCCAAAAAAAGCTTAAAACACCTTCCAAACTCAACCAAAAACCCTATTTCTTCATCCCTATCACTATACAGATTTAAGAGAAATAGCCTAGACCACAGCTTAATAATTTAGAATTTATCTTTAATGTTATTTTTTTAAAACAAGCATTTTTTTTGAAAGGTATTTATTCCATATTGATTAAGTACTTTCATTAGTATATGCAACATTTCTTATCATCACTTTTCTTAACATCAACTTGTCTATAGGTGGATTGATAACCTCCAAGAAAGTCTAGTGCTTATTAGACCTAGCTTCTATTAGGTCATCCACCCACCTACCTTACTAATCAACCATATTCTTGTTTCTCCATTATCTATAGGTCATCCTCCCAAGCCAAAGAGGAGTATCTATAATTGATTGGATCACAAAGTGCAAGCCAAATTTAGGTTCTTCTATCTCACCCTTCTTTTAAGTTTTACACTTCTTTTTAAAGGAAATAAGTGAAAAAATAGTGAAAAATAGTAAAACATTATATAAAATCATGCACTATGATTCTAGTGTCACATTACCTATAAGACCACCCATTGGCCCCTCTTTGATTATATTACCCCTTCTTTTAACCCATTTAGCCCTTTTAGCTCATTTATCCCTTTAACATATCAACACTTAGACTAAAGACCATTTCTACCCTAGCATTTAATGTCTTAACTTCCTAATACTTCTTCCTCATGCATCCTTATGCCCTTTTAAATACCCTCAAACCATTTCCTAATGCCTTAAGCTCCAATCATTAGAATAAATAAATAGTTTTAGCCATTGTGACCTCTTCTCCCTAACTATCGATTATCAACCCTTGACCAGTAGTGGTTGAATAGGACCATCAATGGTTATATAATTTTAGCCTAAGACTCACACCTAAGAAGTTGGAATGAGGGAAGATAGAATGAGATCATTCAGAGAAAATGACTTATCACTCTTGTTGAACTAGAGTTGAACTAGAACCAATATAGAGACTTAGAAAAAACCTAATAATCCAAACATAGAAGATTCAAATGTTGTCACTCTACCCATATAGATCCAAGCTCTCCAATATCTTCACCTCAACTCAAAAATTCTTTAGGATAGAAACAACTAAGCTAATTATCTTAAATTTTTCACAAGTTTAGTATTCTAAGTTTTATTAGATTAAATTCTACACCCATTTATAACTTCTACCCATAGCATCTCTGGTGTTTGATTTCTACAACTCCAAACACCCTCCTCGCCATCAGATCACCCTCTGACCACTCTCAACCATTGATTATCAAAACCCTGATCTTGGTACCTCTGAGACCTTACCTCTACCCTCAAAATCCTTTAACAACCATTAAACACCCTTAAAATCCCTTTTTAAAATAAAGCACAACCCATTCTACCCAGAACCAACACCCTATCAAAACCCATAATGACCGACATTGATCATCTTTAAATAGTAGCGATCACCTGTCAATCAGTGATGGTCAACCCTGATCGATAGTGGTCAGTCATTAGCCACTGATGATCACTATGTAGCCTATTTCACCTAAAACAAAAATTTTGAAACACCTTCCAAACTCAACTAAAAACTCTATTTATTCATCCCTATCACTATATAGAGTTAAGAGTAATAACCTAGACCATACTTTGATAGTTTAAGATTTATATTTAATGTTATTTTTTTAAAACAATCATTTATTTTGAAAAGTATATATTTCATATTGATTAAGTATTTTCATTATTTTATGCAACCTTTCTTATCAACACTTTACTTAACATTAACTTTTTAAAAAGGTGGATTGATAGCCTCTAAGAAAGTCATTTGCTTCTTGGATCTAGCTTTCGCTAGGCAATCCACCCACCTATTTTATTAACCAATCCCAGCTTTATTTTATCTTTTATTTTTAGGTCATCCTCTCAAGCCAAAGATGAGTATCTAAAATTGTCTAGATCATGGATCACAAACCAAATCATAGTTCTTCTTACCTCACCCTTCATTTAAGTTTTACTCTTCTTTTAAAATAAATACATAAGTGAAAAAAATAACGAAACCAAAAATAGTGAGGGAAGATAAAATGAGATCAATCAGAGAAAACATAAACAACCCTTGATGAATCATAGCCAAAATAGAATTAGATAAATACTTGGAAGGCATTTGAACATCTTCACACAAAGGATTTGAATACCGTCACTATGCCCACATAGCTCCAGGCTCCCTAGTGGCTCATCACCTCCACTCTAGGACTTCTCCAATCCATCAAGCTAAACAGAGCTAAGTATATTATGCTTACCTTGAGTTAAGTTATTTGGTTTCAATAAGTTTAGTGCCTATACCTTATTTCACCTTTTCTTATATCCTCTTCATGTTGGATTTCTAGAACTTTAAGCAACCTCCTCTCCACCAAGCACCCTCTAACCACTCTCAACCATTTGGAGTAACAAAAACCTAATATTTATACTTATGAAACCTTAACTCTACCCTCATTCCATTAAATTAACCTCAAATAACCCTAAGAAAATTTCTATAACCAATCCCAAAGCCATTTCTTCACACTAAGATGAGACTTCCAAAACCAAAGTGATCAACATCGATCATCTTTGATTAGCAGTGGTCACCTGTCAATCAGTGATGGTCACTATGTAGATTATTTAACCCAAAATATCAAGCTTAAAACTACTTCTAACCTTAACTAAAATCCCTATTTATTCATCCTTATCATTATACAGAGTTAAGAGCAACAACCTAAATGACACCTTAGCAGTTTAGCATTTATCTTTAATGTTATTTTGTTAAAACAAGCATTTATTTTGAAAATTATTTATTCCATATTGATTAAGTACTTTCATTATTTTTTGCAACCTATCTTATTGACACTTTGATTAACATTAACTTGTTTAAAGTTGGATTGATAGCCTCCAAGGCTACTACTTATTTGATCTAGCTTCCACTAGGCAATCCACCCACCTACTAAAAAGGCTACTAGTTATTTGATCTAGCTTCCACTAGGAAATCCACCCACCTACCTTACTAATCAACCATTTTCTAGTTTCTTCCTTATCTACAGGTCATCCTCCCAAGCCAAAGAGGAGTATCTATAATCGACTGGATCATGAATCACAAACTAATACAAGTTATTCTACCTCACCAATCTTTTAAGTTTTACTCTTCTTTTAAAAAAATATAAGCAAAAAAAATAGCAAAAAATAATGAAACATTCTATAAAATTGTACACTATGATTCCTGGTGTCACATCACCATTTAAACCACCCCTTGGCCCCTCTTTGATTATATTACCCTTTAATACACCCTTTCACCCATTTACACCTTTTATCTCATTTACCACTTTAACCTATCGACACCTAGCCTAAAGACCATTTATACCCTAGCATTTAATGTCTTAACTTCCTAAGACTTCATCCTCATGCATCCCCATGCCCCTTTAAATACCCATAGACCATTTCTTAATGCCTTAACCACCAATAATTAGTGCAAATGGATAATTTTATCCATTTTGACCTTTTCTTCCTAACCATCAATGGTCAACCCTCGATAGATGGTGGTTGATTAGGACCATCAATGGTTACATAACATTAGCCTAAGACTCTTGCCTAGGTGGTCAAAATGAGGGAGGATGAAATGGGATCATTCAGAGAAAATGACTAATCACTCTTAGTGAACCAGAGCCAAACTAGAACCAATTTAAATACTTAAAAATCACCTCATCATCCGAACATAAAATATTCAAGTGTTGTCACTCTACCTACATATCTCCAAGCTCTCCAACAACTTCACCTCAACTCCATACTTCTTCATATGAGCAATAACTACGATAACTATCTTGAATTTTACACAAGTTTAGTAGTTTAAGTTTGAATAGCTTAAAGTCTTCATCTATTTCTGACTTCTACCCATACCCTCTCTAGTGTTGGATTTTTTCAACTCTAAACACCCTCCTCTTTAGTAAAGCACCCTCTGACCACTCTCAACCATCTTGAGTATCAAAACCTTGATCTTGGTACCTATGAAACCTTACCTCTACCTTCACAAACCTTAACCAGCCCTTAAACACCCAAAAATCCCTCTAAAACCAACCTATAAAACATACTACTTGGAACCAACACTCTATAAAAAACTATAGTGATCGAAAATGGTCATCTTCAACTGATAGTAGTCACCTGTCAACTGATAATGGTCAACTCTGACTGGCAATGATCACTCATTGACTAATGATGGTCACTATGTAACATATTTAACACAAAATAACAAGCTTAAAACATCTTCCAACCTCAACCAAAAAGCCTATTTCTTCATCCCTATTAGTATACAGAGTTAAGAGCAATAACGTAGACCATACTTTGAGAGTTTACCATTTATCTTTAATGTTATTTTGTTAAAATAAGCATTTATTTTGAAAATTATTTATTTCATATTGATTAAGTACTTTCATTATTTTATACAACCTTTCTTATTAACACTTTTCTTAACATCAAATTTTTTAAAATGTGGATTGATGACCTCTAAGGAAGTCATGTGCTTCTTGGATCTACCTTTCTCTATGCAATCCACCCACCTATCTTATTTACCAATCCTGTCTTTAGTTTCTCTCTTATTTATAGGTCATCCTCCCAATCCAAAGAGGAGTATATATAACTATCTATATCATGGAGTACAAACCAAATCCAAGTTATTCTTACCTCACCCTTCCTTTAAGTTTTACTCTTGTTTTAAAATAAATACATTAGTGAAAAAAATAGTGAAATCAAAAATAGTGAGGGGGGATAGAACATGATCACTCAGTGTAAACATAAACAAACCTTGGCAAACTAGAGTTGAACTAGAATCAGACATAGACTTAGAAGGTATTTTAACATCTCCACACAAAGGATTTGAATACCATGACTCTGCCCACATAGCTTCAGGCTCCCAAGTGTCTCATCACCTCCACTTCCAGACTTCTCTAGGCTATCAAAATACACAAAGCTAAGTATATTATGCTTACCTTGAGTTATGTTATTTGGTTTCAATAAGTTTAGTGCTTATACCTACTTTCAAATTTTCCCATATCCTCTTCATGTTGGAGTTCTATAACTTTAAGTACCCTCCTCTCCACCAAGCACCCTCCAACCACTCTCAACCATTTGGAGTAACAAAACCTTGAGCTTGGTACCTCTAAGACCTTACCTCTACCATTACACCCATTAACCAACCTTAAAAAACCCTAAGAAACTTTATATAACCAAACCCAAATTCCTTTATTCACCCTAAGCTGAGACTGTCAAAACCATAGTGATTGGTATTGGTCATCTTCGATCGGTAGTGGTCACCTGTCAAACAATGTGTTAGAGGTAAAATCATTGAGAGGGGGTGAATCAATGATCCCAAATAATCCAAATTCAATTATGATCTTTTTAGACACTTAATTAGGTACCATACGTATTCATGAAGCATACACAACATTCATATCAATGAGCAAGAGAGATAAAGTAAGATCAATCAGATAACACAAGACATACGTTGAAAACCCTTTAAGGGGAGAAAACCCATTGGAACTTGTAATTGGACTATTATCCTATAATAACAAGATCTAATTTACACCATCTAAAATTGATCAAGGAATTGTAATCCTTATTTAGTGAGACTATAATCCCATAAGGTGCTACCAAACCTATCTAGTTAAGATACAACAATAACCAAACCTTTTACCAAGTTTCACTTTATAAGGAGGCTTAAAGAACCTTAGATTCTGATATTGCACAACAAAACCTATGAAAACATCCACATTTTTACTGATGTCTATAATATCTGATGATGCACTTCTACTTATCACTCTTCACATTTGCTCACACTCAATCTACAAGACCAGTATTCTGCCAATATAATTCTGACCTATAGGTCATAAAAATAGTCCTCAATCTATTTTTCTCTTCAAATAATCCTTTGGGAACTCTACCCCTCTTTCATTCCATAATTCACACAAACAAGACTCTCTCTAATCTCTCCTTAGTATCTTCCACAAATTCTAGAAATCACCGTCTTTGATTTCATGACTTATAGAGCAATCTTGATAATCACTACCTTGGTCGGCCATTAGGCATGACTTAGCCCATAAGGCATCCCTGACATGAAGACATAGATCAAAAAAATATTCATATTTTGGCCATAGAATCTATGAGTCACCCTTAAGTAGCTACACCTTTTAATAAGGACCTTGTATTTCTTATAGGTCTCATGGAGACCTATTCAACCATTTAGCTCACCCTTAAGCAAAAAAAGAACACAAGACCATTTTCAAATACATGGGTCCACTCTTTATGTCCCCTTTGACATCCTCAAATGATTATAATAATATTAGATCACACTTTTAGATTCTCAAACAACTCAAACACTGACTTGGTGTACACAGTCACCATGAATAAACATATAGTCAACTTCTCAAGCATTGTTCATACTCAAGATAGATTGATCACACCTCTAAAATCCACATAAAACATGCTTGTGGAGTTTACAACACTACACAATATATAATTAATCATGAGACATCAAAATAACGTCAACATAAGCTCAAATATACGTTTCAAGTCACTTGCAAAACAAGCACGAACACAGTCAACTTTTAGGCTTAATATATTAGATTGTACTCACATTTAGATCTTCAAATCCATATTTACAGATGCACCTTGGAGTCCTCTAACATTTATTTTTAATTCAATATAAAATTCAACTTATATCTAGGGATATGGATAAAATACAAAGCTATAGTTTTTACCTATTTTAAATTCAAATTTTTGAATTCAAATGGTCACAGTCAACCTACCAACACAAAGTTTGAATCTCGTGTCCTCTCAGCTCAGATTGAATATGCACTGTCAATATTTTTTGATATTTAATGCACAAGTACCAATGCTTAGACATCAAACCTTAGTAACATTAACCACAACTAGTGCAATATTATAATGTTGACTCCATGGGCTCCATCGATCTCTATGGATCAACTAGGTCTTTAATGATTAATGCTCACCATTTGATTAATTTGTAAAAATATCCACTCACCATTGGATCCTTATCTTATACCTTTGCTCAGTATTTAAACATCATGAACCTATCCTCATCTATCTACTTCTTTAATTCTTAGATTAATATGCACCATTGATCTTGCTCAACCTTTAACACACTCAAAATTGACTATCGGGACCCTTTCAATATGCCTAAGTAGCCATTTTTAAATATTAATAACTTCTTATGTGCTTCCATGCATGATATAAAATTTGGACTGGATGATCTCCTCACATAGGAAAATCCAAACATGAGACACACTTCTCCTGAAACCCTTGCATGTGTAAGATATAATTCCATTAAGATTTTTTTTCAAAAACTTATGTCACAGAGCCAACGATGTCAAAACCTATTTGGGAGACCAACTTTTCTCCTACATAACTTTTATCATGGTTTAGTGCATGATATAAAATTTAGAACATAAACAATAAACAAACCCATATTATTAGTTTCTCTTGACACCTTCACATGTGTAATATATAACACCATTAAAATGCTCACTCAGCTCTTCTTACCAAATTGTAAAATTGGCTAACTATGGGAAAACATAGTCAAACTGCCTAGGAGCCCAACTTTGTATATGCATATATCTTGACATGTTACATTTCATGATATTTATTTTAGAATAAATAAAATAGGAAAAAAAATTAAAAAACCGTATGATTAGTTTCTTTTGACACATCCATGCACGTGAATTTTTACCTCATCAACATGATTACTTAGTTATGTTTGAACCCTTTTGTAAATTTGGCTATGGGAACAGAGTGAATCCTATCTCAATAGCCAACTTTATACCCTCATATCTTTGATTGTGCTTCCACACATGACTTGTGATTTTGTGCATAAAAACTAGGGACTAATTTTATCACAACCATATGACTGACTCCCCTTGACTCAATCACACATGGAAATGGTGACATCATCAAACTACCTACTCAGATTTTTTGTCACTGGACCCAAAGTGTCTAGATGAAAAAAATGATGAAATAAGTGAATTATACTCATGTAAAAAATCACTAAAATCATTCTTGACTTCTCATAGGACCCCTTATACATGCTAAAATCACCATGCACATCCCTAAACATCTCTAGCCATGCCAACATTGAAGATCAACCATTCATACTTCAAGCATACTAGAACAAGAACATTGTACACTTTATCATTGTCATTTAAGATATAAAATCACTTCATCCACTCAATAAGACACCTCCATGACACCACCATGACATCATCATGACAACTCTCCAACAATCTCCCCCTTTTTTTTTGATGTCAATAACCATCATATATAGAATTATCCCTCACCTTTTCTCTCTTCACTCACTCTCACAACAAGAAATTTCCATAATAGGAACTTTCTCCCCCTTTGATTTAATGATAAAGTGGGCACTAAATAATCTTTAGGACCTAAAAGGACTATCAAATAGGATAGTACCATATTATAAAGATGATATAAACTACCCCTTACCTTGATCCTACCTCTTCTTGCCTTGACAACATCCTCTTGCTCTATGCCAACACTCTCTTCAATAAATCATTGCAACAAATGAATAAATAATAAACAAAACCATTAAAATCTGATGGAACACATTAATAAACATCTGAGAGTGACTACCCCTAATAACTCTGAGCAATTACACCACCTTATAATCTTTCGATCTCCACACACCATGGGGAACCAACATACATGCTTACTAGCCTTCTCTCTCAAGCTATCATAAGGACCACCAAAAAAATTTCATGCCACTCATTGAGTAGGAAACATGCACTAAACCAAATTGATAAATCACCTTGAAACACACATACCTTGATTTTTTAGAGAAACTAAGCAAGAATCACTCTTCTTAAAAAATAGGCCTGTTTAGCCTCCTTGTAGCCTTACCCAAAACTTGTAGAGCCCATGTTTTTTAGTAGACATATTTTCAAGACCTAAAACTTCATATCTATAGAAATATCATATTCCTCCTCAATCATACCAATTTTAAACAACAATATCATCCTCTGCAACATACTTCCTTACAAACTAACTGTCCATTTAGGCCTACAACTTGACAAAAAATTAAATAACTTGAGAACCAAAAACCTTCAACTCTCTATGAATCTTGATTTGGCCACCCATTTGGCCCATTAAACATATTAATAAGCCTTAGGCCTCAAATCATAAGGTAGACCACATTTCTAGTAGAGCCTAAAATCCTAGAACCTTAAAAAACAAAGTCAACACAACACCTTCCAGTCAATGTCCACCTCTAAAACATTTTGTAGACGTGGAGACAACTATTACTCACTTCTAGACCAAGATTTTAGGTTCCAAACCATTAGTAACCTTGACTTCCTATAACCCATTTTAGGACTTGTAAACTCTTAAGCATAGACTAGGAAACTCGAGAGCTAACAAAAACCTCCAAATTGACTTCATCATACCTTCAGATCGCAAAACCACTAAGAGCATACTAGATAAGGTCAACAAAACTTTCTATGCAAAAATACAGTCTTAAAATAACACAAATCCTCCTTTTTCATCTGGTAACTTTCAATCTGCCCCTACAAATTGTTCCAATTGAAAAAAAAACACAACAAGAACACTTTCTTTTCCACTTGAAAGGAGTATCTTAAGAAACATAGATAGAGACACCCTTTATACCTCGATTATCTAAAACAAAAATAAATCCTAATATTCCTTCTCCTCCTTTCTCAATTGATACTTATAGTTCTTCTTATTCTTCTTTGGCTTAGGAGAAACAACTTCCTCATCCACTACAACATTATCCTTTTCTTCTATGATTGGATTATCAATACATGGAGACAATATAGATTCATGACATACATTTTCATCTTTAGAATCTTATTTACAACTAGTAACGTCATCATTGGGTACAAAAAATTGATGTTATTTACATGTAGCTTACTCAACAACAATAGGATGTTCACTTGGATCCATACTTACCTTAGGACTAACATCAACCAATATCTTGGTCTTCTCCTTGAGCTTGAACTCTTCATTCTCAACATGAGTAGACAATGAGACCTCTGGGTACTCTTCAACTTTTGAATAATTATCCATCATAGCAAACAACTTACTTGGACATATAGTCTCATCATGACTCACACTTGTCACCTTTGGCTTCCATGTGTTAACTTGCCTTCTTTATTGAAATCTAGGAACCTGATTAAATCTATTCTATCTTATAGGCCTTTGCTTGTATAACCTAGCTATGTTCTATTCACAATTTTAACACACCATACCTTTTAAAAGAAATGTATCTTGCCTTACTTTATTTTGATAGAAATTTTCAATGTGTCCTATGTCATGACAAACAAAACAACCTACCCTTTTTAAAGAGGACTCATCTCATCTAATCTTATGTGGACAATGGTTTGCAAAGTGTCCCATATCAATATAATTAAAGCACTTGATTCTATTCACACCTTTTGACTGATGACCCCCATCATATTCCCATGTAAATTTATTTATAATAGGTCTCTTTTACTCTTTAGACATATGACCAAATTGATTATATGTATAATATTAACCATTGAATCTTGCAAACCTCATGGAATTTTGATGTCTAATCTAATTTGTCTTCATTCTACCAGTACCTTCAAGCCTTATTTGATGATTCATCTTCAATGTATGATTTTCCTCATTCACATTAGTCTTCATCTTGTCTTGAGTAATATTTTTTTGTTCTTCTTCATATCCAAGACCAGTGCTATCACTAACATGCTTTTGACCACTAAAAATGTTGTCTACATCACATGATCTCTTTTCAAATCTCATAAATGACTTCACCTTGCTATATGTCTTCTCTAACTCAAATTTTAAAGACTCATTTTTAGTAACATGCCTTAAACATTCTTATTTTTTGGCTCTTAGACTTTTAGACATAGATTCCAACTTAGAATTAAGAAACATGACCACACCTTCATGCTCCTTAGAGTCTTCAACCACTCTTGCCTAAAATATACTAAATTTCTCCTCATAGTCCTTGAGCTTAGATTTCATATTCTTATTGATTTTTTTCTTAATCTTTAGTTCTTCAAGAGCATTCATCAAAATAGTCTCATAATCCACCTCATCTTCATCATCATCTAAATCACTCCAATTAGTTTTCATCTGATGTGAGAAACTTCCTTCTTCAGCGAGGAACATGGCTTCATCTTCAGTAGGATCATCATCTTCATGATCATATTTTGAGTCACTATCTTCACTCTCATCTAATGAGCTAAATTCTTCCTTGGTATAAAGACTCTTCTTGTTATTGAAGAGCTTTTTTTTTTGTTATACTTTCTAAATCATTTCTTCCTATATGTCTTCTTGTCTTCATCTTTCCCTTCATCATGCTCTTCATCAACATTTTTATCATGTTTATGAGGTCACTTTTGAGCAAAATGTCCTATCTCTCCACACTTGAAACATTTGAAGGGTAGTTTACCATTATACTTTCCTAAGCCAGTGTTTAATTTCTTAGTAATCAAATCAATTATTTCATCTTCATCAATTTCAGATATGCCATCCTCCTTGGATTTCTTACCTTGGAAATTCTTCTTAGGCTTCATCTCTATCTTAAAGGTATATTCCTTATCTGGTGGTATAACATCATTTATTATCATCTCATATGTAGTAAGGGTGCCATATAATTGATCCATCTTCAATTGAGTAAGATCATGACTCTCTTCTATAGGAGATAATTTTATATTAAACTTGAGAGATAGAGACCTTAATACCTTTTAAACTACAATTGCCTCTTCAAGATTCTCTCCAAGACCTGTGATGATGTTCACAGTCTCATCAACTCTTTGTAGAAAGGATGCCACCAAATCTTCTTCCTTCATTTTGAGACTTTCAAATTGCTTTCTATGAGTTTTGAATTTAGCAAGCTTAACCATTGAATCTCCTTCAAAAATGATCTCCATTTTTTCCCTTATCTCTTTAACAGATTTAAAATGGATTACCTTGGTGTATTCATTATATGAAAGACCACAAGTGATAGCATTCATCACCTTGAAATTGTTCTAAAAAAAATTCTTGTCTGTAGCACTAGATGGGGGAGTAATAAGAGAAACATAACTATCTAGAATAGATTGCCAAACAATAAACCCTAGGAAAATAATGTATTTCATCATCGTTACACTCGAAAAAGCATATTTGGATCCATTGAACATAGGTTATTTCTTAGTATAGAAACCTCCTTGATGACTGCCCATATTATACCTTGGATCACCTTTAAACTATTAAGCCTTTGACAAAAGACCTTCTCTAATACCAATTGTTAGAGGTACACTCACTGAGAGGGGGGTTGGTGAATCAGTGAGCCAAAATAATACAAATTTAATTATAATATTTGTAAACACTTAATTAATTACCAGAAGCATTCACGAAGCATACCCAACATTCATATCAATGAGCAAGAGAGACAATGCAAGATCAATCACATAACACATGACATAAGTGGGAAAGTCTCTTGGGGGAGATAACCCCATCAAACTTAAAATTGGACTACTATCCTATAATAAAAAGATCTAATTTATACCATATAAAAATGAACAAGGATCTACAATCCCTATTTAGTGAGACTACAATCCCACAAGGTGCTACCACACCTATCTAGCTAAATTGTAACAATAACTAGACCTTTTAGCAAGTTTCACCTTTAAAGGAGGTTGAAACCACCTTAAATGTTGAGCTTCCATAACAAAAATTGTCAACACATCCACCTTTTCACTAATTTCTACAACACCTGATGATGGAGCTCTGCTTATCACTCTTCACCTTCACTCACACTTCATCTACAAGATCACTATTTATGGGTCATTAGGTATTACTATAAGTCATAAATAAAATATTCAAGAATACTATAAGTCAGCCATTAGGTATTACTTAACCCTTAAGGCATATCTCACATGAAGACACAACTCAAAATAGTATTCATAGTTTAGCCATAGTATCTATGGGTCACTCTTAAGCAGCTACACTTTTTAATAAGGCCCTTATAGTTCTTATAGGTTTCATGGAGAACTATTCACCCATTTAGCTCACCCTCAAGAAAAATAAGAACACAAGACCACTTTAAAATACATTTTTTCCACTCCTTATATCCCCTTAAACATCTTTAAATGATTACAGTCATCTTAGCTTACCTCTACATATGCTCAAACAACTCAAACACTGACCTAGTGCACATAGTCACCATGAACAAACACATAGTCAACTTCTCAAGAATTGTTCATACTCAAGATAGATTTATGACACCTCCAAAATCCACACATAACATTATAATAGAGTTTACAACACTCCCCAATAGCTAAGTCATCATGAGACATCAAAATAACATCAACACAAGCTCAAATATCCTTCTTGAGTCACTTGCCAAATAATCACAAATACATAGTCAGCTTATAGGGTCATTATCTTTTACTGTAATCACTTTTATACCTTTAAATCCATATTTATAGATGTGCCTTAGAGTTCTATATGAATTTGATTTTTACTACACCAAAAATTTTGACTTTTATCAAAATGTATGGGTAAATACATAGCTTTGGGTTTTGCTTATGTTAAATTCAAATATTTGAATTCAAAAGGTCACAGTTAACCTTCAAACACAAAGTTTGAATATCATGTCCTCTTAGCTTAGATCGAATATGCACCACTGATCTTTTCCAATCTTTAATTCAAAGGTGCCAATACTCAAAATTTAAACCTTCGTCATGTTAACCTCATCTTATGCAATCTTATAATGTTTACTCCACATGCTTCCTCAATCTCTATGGATCAACCAAGTCTTTAATGATCAACACTCACAGCTTGATCAATCTACATAAACACCCACTCATCGTATCATCCTTATCATGCACCTTTAATCAATCATTAAAAATCATGCACCTATCCTCCTCTTACTACTTTCTAACTTCTTGTAGAAACATGCATTACTGATCTTGATTGAGCTTTAACACTTTCAAAATTGACTATGGGGACCCTTTCAATATTCTAGAGTAGCAATTTTTGAATCTTAATAACTTCTTCTATGCTTTGATGTATGATCTCAAATTTGGACCAAATGATATCCTCACATAGGAGAATATAACCATGTGACACATTAATTCTATAACCCTCACATGTATGATATATAATTCCATTAAAATTCCTTATCAAAAACTTCTTTCATAGAGCCCGATATGTCAAAATGCATCTGGGAGACCAACTTTGTTCCTGCATAACTTTTGTTATGCTTTATCACATGATCTCAAATTTAGTACAAATAATATATGATCAAAATTGAACAAACCCATATGATTATTTTATCTTGACACCTTCACATTGGAAATATATAACACCATCAAAATTATCACTCATCTCTTCTTTCCATATTATGAAATTGGCAAAATATGGGAAAACACAGTCAAACTGTTTGGGAGCCCAACTTTTCATATGCATATCATTTTATGTGCTACATTACATGATCTAAATTTTATCACAAATAAACTAGGCATAAAAATGAATAAAACCATATGATTAATCTATATTGACACCTCAATGCGTGTGAATGGTGACCTCATCAACATGCTTACTCAGTATTGCTTAAACCCTTCTGCAAATTTAGCTAAGTATAGGAGCATAGTGAATCTTGTTTGAGTATCCAAATTTTCACCTACATATATTTAACTATGATTTGATGCATAAATTAATATTTGGTGAATAACAACTAGGGACTACTGTGATCACAACCATATTACCAACTCCCCTTAACTCATTCACACGTGGTAATGGTGATGTCATCAAACTTATTACTCATTTTTACCACTAGATCCAAAGTGTCTAGATGAGAACAATGATGACTCGGGTGAATTCCACTCATAAACACAAGCACTCAAATCATTATTGACTTCTAATAAGACCCTTTTCATATGATCAAATCACCATACTCATCCCTAAATATGTCTAGCCATGCCAACACTGAAGATCAACCAATCATACTTATAACACACTTGAAAAATCACATTACACACTTTTTCATTATCAATTAATATATCAAATCACTTTATAAAATCAATAAGATACATCCATGACACCACCATGACATCATCATGACAAATATCTAACATGATGATGGTCATCCTTTATTGGTAATGGTCACTCACTGACTAGTGATAGTCACTATGTAACTTATTTCACCCAAAAAAAAATCTTAAAACACCTTCCGACTTTAATCAAAAACCCTATTTATTCATCCTTATCAATATACAGAGTTAAGATAAATAAACCAAACCACACCTTAATAGTTTAAACTTTATCTTTAATTTATTTTGTTAAAATAAGCATCTCTTTTGAAATGTATTTATTCCATATTGATTAAGTAATTTCATTATTTTATGCAACTTTTATTATCAACACTTTGCTTAACATTAACTTATATTAAGGTAGATTGACAACGTGCAAAGAAATCTAGTGCTTATTGGATCTATCTTTCACTAGGCAATCCACCTACCTACCTTCCTAATCAACCATTTTCTAGTTTTTCCCTTATCTACAAGTCATCCTTCCAAGCCAAAGAGTAGTATCTATAATCAACTGGATCACAGAGTGCAAACTAAATCCAAATTCTTCTACCTCACCCTTCTTTTAAGCTTTAATCTTCTTTTTAAATAAAATAAGTGAATAAAATAGTGAAACAATTACGGTTAAAAAAAATATCCTCATTAACAAGGACTCTCCAACCTCTATATCATCTTCATGGGTAAGTGAGCTTACACTCTCTTTATCTTCATCTTGAACTATTTCTATATTTCCTTGACTAGTAAAAGAATGTTTTGGGAATTCATAGGATCTATGCCCAAACCTTCCACGCTTAAAAAATCTACCAAAAAATCCTCTACCTCTACCTCTATTAAAAGGTATTCTACCTCTAAAATCCAAAACTTAAATCATCATGCAAAAAATTAGAGAGCTAGGTGGAGAGCTATATGAAACACTAGATGTCTATTGGCATTTAGGGTTTCCCCATCTTTGACACCACTGATATGTCAATCGATCTAGGTAGGATTTATTCTATTTTGAAAAATTATTTATTAAACCAAGTCAGGATGGTCTTATGTCCTTTCATCATTATTACCTTCCCTTTATTAAATGGACACTACCACTATTTATGTATCATTTGATATAGGGATAGCCAATGGGATCCTAAAAAACAATGGTAATAAAATAGGATCAAAAGTTTGTCCCAAAGTTTTACCATAAGGTATTGAATTTGACACTAATAATACTCTATCAGTGTGGTTTTGTATTTACCAAAGTTTGATTAATCTTGTAATTTGTTTGAAAATTTTACCTTGGTTTCTTATTTTGTGGTTTGAGTCTCTTTGGAAGCTTGTTAAAGTAGTGGGTTCATAGCCATTGGTAAGGCCATGAGGTGAAACTAGAAGTCTAAAACCTAGCTAAGGGTTTCTTCCTATTTTGTTTCACAAACCTAAAAAATTTAAACATTATTATTGATCATGAACCCTAGTTTATATGTAACACTTTGGTTATTTTCTCTCATTGAAATCAAGACTTTCAAATCTTAGAACAAGCTAAACTTAAAATCCTAGTGTGGGTAGAATTTATAGGATTACCTCTTCCTCTATGGAACTTTAAAACCAGATTATCATGCCTATTTGCCACTTTATCTACCATGAAAAACAAAATTCTATGTATCATGTCCCCAAATAAGGGTTTGTGTGGAAATAGATCTTGTCAAAAGCCTCAAAGAGTTAATTGAGATTCAAATACGTACGTATCAGTTCATATAGCATGTGATTTATATTAACTTACTAAAAACTTGTTTATGGTCCCAAGATTCATACTATATGATTAAATAACACCCTCTAATGGTTGAAACTAGTTATTCTGCTCAAGACAAAAGTGGGTATGATTCAAAACCCCAAAACTATGATGGGTGGACAACGATCTCTAAAATAATGTTGTTCAAGGAAATGCCAAAACCTAGCCAACTATGTGTCAACCCAAAATGGGGAAAAGTTCCTCAATCTATGTGAGTAAAGTTTCTATTCCCATGCAAGGTAAACCCCCACCTCATATTTCTTGTTCTTCTCAAGTGATTGCTCATTTTATTTCTTCCCCATCCCCTACTCCTCTAGCTCCTTCTTCACAACACCCTTTAGGTGTAAATGACTTAGATTCAAATCATGGTATTATGACCCTCAACCATAAGTATATTATTTAATGATAATTTAGTCCCTCACCCTTTATAGATGATTATTATGTGCTAAAAAAATGCAACCTTTTTCACTTGGAGACTATGCCATTCCCAACTCAGCTTTCAATCAATTTGTATCCATCTCAGGTTTTACAAAGGGAAATGATATGAACCTTGATGATTCCCAATGATAATTTATTATTTAAATGTTAGAGTGATCATTGATATAACATGTATGTATACGATTAAGAACATTTTTCATCATTTTCCAAAATTATTCCCTTTACATACAAGAAGTAATTTGTTTTATTTTCTACTTCATTCTACTACTTGTACCATCTGGGTTGGGGCCCTTTATCAAGACACCTATCACAATTATATCTATGGGGGGTGTATACACATAATATTTTCAAAATTTATAAATTATTTATGTTTTCTCTCTTGTAGGAACCCATTGAGTCTCAATCTCTCTAAGTGCATGCATTAAAAGGTGCACTGCAAAAGGGGTCGATAGACCATTGGTGCTTCACAAGATTGTTTTCCCCTATAACACGACTAAAAATAAACATAAACATATCCTATACACTTACCTAAGATTTGAAATATACCTTACACACTTTTATAAGAAATTCACATCCTTAAACATCCCCTATCTAATCTAAAAACCCTTTTCAACATTTACTAAACAATGTTGGCTACGTCGATCCTATACTTTAAATTTATTAGCACTCATGGGTCTCAGTCGACCTCGACTAACCTAGACTAGGACCTAATTTATTTTTATCATTTAATGATATAGGATCAATTGGGTTGACTCTATCATCTAAACTTTCAAAAATGTTTAGGGTTATATTTAACTATATATATGCATCATTTTTGCCATTTATTAGAGAGAGACAAAGTTAATAATTCATTTGAGCTTATTTACAATTTGATCTTCCACAAGTCTAATTTAGGAGTCATTTCTTAGGGTTTATATTTGGATAAGAATCTTATCTTATGTAAAAGTCTTGGATGCTTTGGTATCTCTTAGTGATCCTTAAAAACCACAATAACCTCTTATGAAGAACCTTTGGCCAAGGGAGAGATTGAGTCTTGATGGGTTCATGTTTAAAGGAATTATCTCTAAATTTGATCCTCTATTTTAGTAGATATAATTAGTATAAGTAATGGATTTTAAATTTATTTATCTCTCCATGTATTAGGGTTATATCTATACATAACTTAATTATAATTATTCTATGCATGTTTAATTTAATGTTTATTACCCCCATTTTGTGTCCTAAGCTTTGGTGAGCACTAGGTTAGATTTTACTTTACTTTGTATTTATTTTGTGAATATAGAAAACATAGGACCTACCTAGGGTTATTTCACTATGTTTCTTGATTAGAGGATTTATAACTCTTTATAGTGATATTATTATGGTAAGGGACTCTTTGGTTAGGTCTAATAGATCCATATTGGTCATGACCCTGATTGTATAAATGCAGCAACAAGTAGAAGGGTAAGTGTGATTTATCTTCTATGAGATAGGATTGATTTGTATATCAGATTTAATTTCCCTTGTATAAATTTTGTTGAACCTAGTGTAAATCTAATTCTTGTAGTTTTTCTTTCACACATTCATTTATTATCTTATATATTTTTATTTATTCATTACAATATTAAACCTATTGATATAATCTAACAGTTTGTGTGTAGGTTTGACACATAGTCACTCCAAATTGGCTATGTTTTCACTGTGCATATCTTTTACAAATATAGGTAACTAGATTGATCAGCTCAACATATTTCTCATTTTCAACCATAAGATTTCAGACTTCATCAACCTAGTCGACTCTATTTGTAGTTCTCTTTTTTAGCATACAAGTTTGTAGACTTAGTCAAAATAGTCAACTCTATTCACAAGTAATTTCTAACATACAAGATTTGTATAATTAATTGACCCAGTCAAATTTATTAACAGAATATAAAAATCAACATTTTGAGAAACATAGCATAAAATTTAAAAATTATGCATCTTCAAAATTTTCAAGGTTCATTCTTACCTCCTCTATCATTTATATTTTTCATTTATAGTCCTTTTTAAATATCTTGTTGTCTATAAAATTATAACCCTACAATAAATTGGGTCAACTATCTTGACACATTTATGTATCCTTCTTTCTCTATAGACTATTTGGATGACTTGTTTGACTGTGTTCTTATAGATCTTTCTTCTGTAGATAATAGTGACCTTGTCGACTCTGTTCTATTATGTTTTCATACAATGTTGCCTAAAATATCTTTGTACTCTTCACAAACAAAGGAATTAATCTATCTTGATAGTAATTAATTCAGTTTTCATTTCTATTGTTTTCTTGCTTAGAATAAAAAACATAGACTAAATAAGAGGTTTTTAATTTATCAATTTAGTCACATTGTTTTTCTCATTTTCACACACTTCGAAATAACTTAACACTAAAAATCATTTAAATTTTTTCATCCTAAGGTCTACCTACTTGGATTTCATCACCAAAGGGAAAGATAACTTGGTATTCTAGCCATGTATAAACACATGGTTGATGGTATATATTGGAAAAGTACCTGACATCCTTATCACTGTGGGATTATGAAGCAAGGGTGTAGGCCCCAATACCAAGATAATAAAATCACCAATATAGATCCCTTTCATCTTAAACTACCTCAAAATACCTATAGATTAGTTTTCTAATTCCATCTTATACCCAACTCCCTATCACATTAATTTAAAATTTCAATATAATCTAATAACATTAAATAATGACCACTTAGCTTAGCATTTACATTCAATTGTTTATTAATTGCTTTTTGATCATTGTATTTTGTATTTCAAAACTTATACTATCCATTTTTAATATAAATTTTGTGTTGGGTGCTACAATTAGATCAAACACATTGATCTAATTTTTTGTGTTCTCAATTATATATTCTTAGTTATTATCTTTAAAAAAAATCCTATCTTTAGAACACAGTCTCACCTATCGACTCTGTCTCTTATACGCTATTTCATTATATTTTTTTTCAGTACATAGTTGACCTATCTAAATGTGTATATTTTTAGACTACCTCATTTTTAACACCTACAAAACATAGTCTAGTAGTTTGATTGTGTCTTGTGCATCATGTTTTATTAACTTTTCCAATAGACTCTATTGTCCCAGTTGACTTTTTAAGTCTTGGATAATACTATTTTATATTTAGCCAATTTTATCCTTATTTTTCATCTTTGATTTTTGATTTTAGATTCTTCCTTCAAGCATCATAAAATCCCCTATTAGAATATTTTGAGACAAACTAAATCCATTTAGATGATCTATGGGATGTTCTTTTTTTCTTAATTTTTTTTACCTAAGAGGATATTCACTCTTGGATCATTTATTATCCTCCCTTATCTTTGGACTACAATATAGTCTAAAGTAATCCAATAAATGAGATTAATGGATCAGATCAATTCTATAATTCTCAAGATAATTATCACTTTAAGGTACCTTACTACAATGTGGGGGAAATTGACACAAGCCTAACAAATAACCCCATAGGAAAACTTATCAACACCAAAAACCCACCTTTTAATAGTTTGACACTTAGCAACCCTCCCTCTAATACCAATTTGGGGAATGTTCTTCCTACTAATCTTACTAATCCTCCTCAAAATCCAATCCAGCAGTTGATACCACTCACACTCTTTCACAAATCATGCAACAAATGAACATAATGTAAACATCTAGTACCTCTCAAATGATGAAACTAAAACATCATTAAATAAACATGGCTAATTAGCTTCCTATTCTTCTTTCTCAAATCATCAAAAATTTCATCCCTCTACCTCTTAAATATGCCATGGGAAATATTATTCCCCAACCTATTATCCACAACAAGATGTTTCAACACATTCAAAATGAGCCTTTAGCCCCATTAATTGTATATTAATATTGGTAATATATATCCAACTATTAAATATGATAATAAATGAATGCATGAAAGAAAGCCTATAAGGGTTAGATTCATGTCAAGTTCACTAGAATGTATACAAGGGAAAGTGAAGCAGATCTACAAATCAACCTAACTCAGAGAAAATAAATCACCCTTACCCTTCTACATTTTGGTAAATTTAAACAATCAAGGTCATGACAAAGATGGATTTATATACCTAACGAAGTGGTCCCTTACCATAATAATATCACTAGATAGGGTTCTAAGGCCTCTCATCAAGAAACACCATACGATAACCCTAGCTAGGTCCTATGTTTTCTATATTCACAAAGTAAATTAAAACATAACATAGTGCTCACCAAAGATGGTGGAAAAAAATGGGGTAATAAACATAAAAGTAAACATGCATATAATAATTATAATTAAGCTATGTACAGATATAACCCTAATGCATGGAGAGAGAAACACATTAAAAATCCATTACTTATGTTACTTCTATCTACTAAAATAGAGGAGTAGATTTAGAGTTACTTACCTTAAATAAAAACCCATCAAGACTCAATCTCTCCCTTAGCCAAAGGTGATTCACAATAGGTTATTGTGGTTTATAAGGATTAGTAAGACCAAAGCATCTAATACATTTCTAGAAGAAAAGATTTTTCTCAATTATAAACCCTAAGTAGTGAGTTTTCAAGTAAAATGGTGGAAGAGAAGGTTATAAGGAAGCATAAATGAATTATTAACTCTGTCTCTATCTAAGAAATGGAGAAAATTATGTGTATATATATTTGAATCTAACCCTAAATCATTTCTAAAGTTTAGCCAATAGAGTTGGCCCAATAGACCATATATCATTAATTGATAAAAGCAAGTTAGGTCTTGGTCTAGGTTGTTCAAGGTTGACCAAGACCCATAATGTGTTAATATATTTTAAGTATAAGGTTGCCCAAGATAACATTGTTAGGTAAATGTCAAAACTGGTTTTTATCTTAGATAAGGCCTATTTAGGGTAGTGAATTTCTTGAAGTGTGTACTAGAGGTGTAAAATCTTAGGGATGTGTATAGGATAAGTTTATGTTGATTTTAAGTGATGGTATAAGGGACAATAATATTGTGAAGCACCAATAGTCTTCACACACCTTTCTTGGTGAAACCTTTAAGGCATGTACTGAGATACATTAATACCTGAGGGGTTATTTCAAGATATAAAGCATTAGTAATTGATAAAGTTTAAAAATATTATGTGTATACAAGAGGCAATCACCCTTTTGGTGCCTGAACTATCTCAAAATATTATTTCCTGGCATATTGACCCCACCCATTAGGTGGTTTAGACCTCTTTTGACTTTGGTAATTGCATCATTATCTTGGTCAAGTTATATGCCTCTAATGATGTTGTGAAACACACTTTTCTCTAGAAATGGTTGATAGACTCTCTTTCGAATGCACAATGGATTCTTTGTGATAAATTCAGTAGGATTGAATATTTTTAAGATAAATAATGATTTCTCCCCATGGGATGGTGTGATAGAGGATGGGAAGCATGGTTTCACATGTGAAATAAACTTGGGTTTTTTGATCCCAACCATCATAGGAGGAGAGAATTAAATTCTCCCTAGTTTACTTGGTCTAATTTTCATCAAGGAGAAGATCAAGTTCTTAGGCATCTTTACCATGCCTTGATTTTAGAAAAGTAAATTTTATTCTTCACTCTTGTACATAATTGGTATGTTTATGTAGTCATAGACACTTTCTTATCTGACGGTCATACTATTTAGTTGTGCATTGAGTGGACCACCCTTTAGGTTAAATACCATAATTCAAAGTTTCACCTCAATATTTCCCATCTCAAACATGATTAAATTTTGGGGAATATCATTAGAATTTATAACTTGGCTCTTAGACCCATATGGGACACTAGATCTATTGAGTGGTGGGTTGATGCAATAACTCACACCACCTACTTTCTCTATATTTATAACAAACAAGCAACTCTCTTTAGGTGGCATATTCCTAATGATAAAAACCATGAATATCTTAGGGTTTCATGAGAGTTTTAATCCATGTATTTAAGTACTCATTTTCAAACATAGGATTTTATATGGAGTAATAATCTCTAGTCGACTGAGGCTTACAAGATGAGAGAAACATAACTTAGAGCATAGATGCATTAGTTGAAAGGTTGTTATAAAGTGACTAAATATTTTTTTTATCTCTCCTATATTCATGACAAGATGTAGACAAAATAAAATTTATTATATGTGCTTCAAATAGATTTACCAAATTACCTAAAATTTTACAAGCTTTAGTGCGTCACTATCATGGAGTGTTTACTATATGCAAAGAGAAATACAACTAATCTATAAATCAATAATATCTTAGAGAACATAAATATTGATTACACTTTTTATTGTTGATACATTAGATATTTAGTGTCATGACCAAGATGGATCTTCTAGACCTAACCAAGAGATCTCTTACCATAACCTTTAGTTAAGCAACACTATGCAATAGCCCTAGCTAGGTCCTTTGTTTTCATAATAATAAAGTATAATTACAAGTTAAGTAGCATGTAATCTAGTTCTCACCAAATCTTGTTCCACAAAGTGGGGTAATAAACATAAAAATTAAACATGCATAAAATATATATACTCATGTCAATGTATAAGAAATCCTAATAAATGGGAGATAAGTACAAATGCAAATATATCTAATCTTATAAAAGAGGAAAAAAATTAGGATTACTTAATATTGTCACCAAATATTACACCCTAGAGGATTTTATTCAAGCCTACTCTAATATCTGGGTAACACTAGAATACTTCTAGGCCCATGGGTCACCTATAGTAGAGGTAGACCTCTTGGTTTAAGGGAGAGCTCCCTGAATTGACCTTGAAGTGCTTATCACCTAAACTAACTAATTGTTTGTGGGAAAAGAGATAGAATTATGCATAAAATAAATTTACTCTAAGGGAGTGATACACCCTAAGTATTTACACAAGACCATCATACTTATTTCACTAAGAAATAAGATGTACAATACTAGATTTAGAGTCCTAAAATATTCCAACATTAGTATTTTAATATGGAGGTGATATGCATGAATACTATCAAAGGTAAGTGATCCATAGATCAATTGTAGAAACTAAGGCTACTTTTACACTTTAAAATAGACCCATACACTTGACAATACTTCATATGACCTGCTAGAGTGTAACAACTTGCATGAAATATGGAAGGATTGAGATAAAACAAGGATAGATGAATATCACTTAGCTATTCACTATACATCTCTTAACACAATTTGATAAGATAATATATGAAATCAAACCATATTGAATTTTATGTTGATAGTAAAAATATAACATCAAACTAATAGGGCTTTGCCATACATGGTGTGGAATTATGAAATAAGAACCAAAATGGCTAGTACTTATAAAATGTGAGAGAGGAGAAAGAAGATTGAAGTCTAAGAGTCATAAAAACACTTTTCTAGCTTAGAGGATTTATTTTTATAGGATAATGAAATAAACCATACAAGGTCTATGTGGACAAATTCCTCTCCAATAATGAAAATCCTCAAATTTAGTGTAGGACTCTTTAACTAGCTCTTTGAAAACTACTTTCATCATTTGGACTTCCTTGAGTGCTCCAAAACAAACTAGGGATAGATGAAATCATTTAACTATGAGTGATTGGTTATAAATAGGTTCCATCATGCAACGAATGTTTCCCCAATCATCAATATTCTTTTGGATAAGTGTTCTCACTACCTATAGTCATAATCACCCTTCTTCCACTCATCCTTCAAACTTGGCACTAAGATATTCTTTATTTTTTTCAAACCAATCCATATAGAGGATGATGTGACACTTTTAAAAATTCATCCTACCCTTAGAATCATTAAGAAAACATTAAAAGCATTCCCAATTGAATTTATCACCTTCTCACTTGGTGGTCACTCTTCATTCACTATGTCATTCCAGACTAATTGAAGTGAAGGTGTGATCAAAGATACTTCTGAGCTCTTTTGAATAAAAACTAAATATAAGGAGTTTTATTATGTCCCATTCTACCTCCCAAAGTGATCCTCACCTTTTTAAACCTTTTTGTAACTTAAAAACATTAAAAACTGTCAATAAAATCTATTTTACACTTGGTCCATATAAGTAGGGTAGAATCCAACTTAGTGGGAAGAATTATTGGGGAATACTCTACAAGTTAAAGATAATTTCCCAATCAAAATAGCTCATATGAATGCCTTTATATCAACTTCTTCTCCATCGGGTCAACAACAAGGTTTTAGAGGGTTTTAGGTGATTTTATCCCTTAAAGATTGTTCATAAAAGTGTGACATACAAACATCAAAAAAATTACACTAAATACTTATTCAAGAATCTTCTTCAACATATCCTATCTCCTTAGATTCCCATGTTAGGTATACGTAAATATATGAGCTTTCAAACTTGCCTTCTCGAGCTCTTTTTTGTTTTCTACATACCCCATCATTTTCTTGAGCCAAGAAAATTAATTTCTCATGTTTTTATTTGCATTATAAAATATCTCACATAATTTATTATTCCTAATTAATTTCCTTTAATGCCTTGGTATCTTTATTAGACCTTATAAGTAGTGTTAGAATATTTGTAGGTAATAGGCCTAGTCTAGGTCTAGTAGGATTTGAATGTGCATAACTACTCATAAACACTTATGAGTAGTTTCTCAAGGTTATAAGGTGTTATATAGGTTTTTTAACATTTTTAATAAATTCATATATCTCCTTTCAAGTTTTACATATCTCTCAATTCACCCTTTTGTCATTTTTTTTATTACACCAATAGGGTTTTCTTCCTAGGAGTGCCCTTTATTTGAGATAGAATATAGGTAAATTAAACTATAACCTCAAGAAATATGAATATATGAGAGGATTAATTAGTTATTAAGGACCATTTTTACAAAATTATAGAGCTTTGTCACATCAATTGGTCCCCTAAACATCTCAAAGCCTAAGATAGACTTTTTGAGCACTGACTGTGTACATGATTTAATATATTGAATATATGTTTCATGTTAGGACCATCCATGCTCTATTTCCTTCTCACGAGATGGTATGAATCTATTTTTAATGTCATTTTATACATGTATCTGATCCTAATATTTTTTAGACTCTTTAATGAATACCTTCCTCCTTGATAGGCTCAATTACAGTCAACTATATCATGTGTTTCAACTCAGAAGAGAGGGGCATGTAGGTGAATATTGCATAGATAGGCCTAATTTCTCATGATTTAAGACCTTATTGAAACCCTCATGGTAACTTTCAACTTAATTTGGAATTGTTTCATTCTTAAATATGTGTGACAAACCAACACACAAATTGTTAGGTTCAAGGTGCATTATCACTCTACAATCACCTTTAAATGACCATTCTTAGACCAAAAGGGGATCTTTTAGGTCAGATATAAACTCTTGGACCCTATAATTCACACCCTAAGATCCTCTTGAGATCTTGGAACTAACTTAAAATATCAAATTTTCATTTTTGTATGTTCTCATCACCAAGTTTCACACCATGAAGTTGTAGGTACCTACAGTCAATTGTAGGTAACCTTTTTTAGAAGCAAGGGACATCTATAGATGATGATATAAGTATATAATGTATAATTCAACTCTTATTAATGTTTATTTAAGCCACTAGTTTCCTCTTACCCTAATAATATCACTTACCATGAATGTATTCTCTTTTTAGGACACCATGAACTATACGACCATTTGAAGTCCAGATACTAAAAAGAATATTGACCTTCTATAGTGAAAGAATGTCTAAAGTGGGATCCCTTTTTGTACCACTTATTAGAGTCAAACACTCACCTACCTTTGTAAGGTGTTACCCCTACATAAAGGATAAAATATATATCCACTAAAACTCATCTAAACTCCATGTCACCTCATTATATGATAACATCAAAAGTGGACAAGGTTTTGTTTCAGAGCTTTTAAGGTAATGGATTCCTAAGATAAACATCTTAACTTGAACATGACTTCTTCAAGCCTGCCTACCTTTCTATGGCTCCACAATGATTTTTATGACATTATTCAAATCCTCAACATATAAGAAGGTTTACAACATGTTTAAAATCCCTCATGTAACACCTTCAAGCCTTTGTGAGAGCCACCTATAGGTGTAATTGTAGGATGTAGGGAAGTGAATATAAGACATGGGAAATATGCATAGTGGATGTCTTTATGATTCATATTATACCTTTATATCAATCTTTAAATTTGTCCTTTATAACTTAAAGGTCCAAAAAAATTCTAATGTTCCATTCCAATGTGTTTGGTTTCCTATGAGACACCTGTAGATATCCATCAATAGTGTAGGACTGTGTATAGAGGAGAAATTAGTTATCAAAATTTATTATATACAATTTGAATTGTTTGGATTGATTGTTCATGTTACAATAATGTTCCTAACTTCTTTAGAAACTTCATTCACTCTCCATGCCTATGCTCAGAGCTTCCATTCAACTACCTATAGATGGGTACTTGCAAGAACTGACTATGTGTTATGTTATTTGACTATAAATCCATTGATGTGAAACGTTTGAGACTAATTTTGTAAGGAGAGGGGATGAAAAATACATGGGAGATATGAAATAAAACATATAACCCTCATCTAAAACCACCAAAAGGGTAAGAACCCTATATATTTATTGAAACCTGACTGTAAGTAGTAATGGAGATCTCAACCTATAACTTGAGAAAATTGAGCCCATAAAATCAACTCTAAACATGAAAAAAAGGATGGAAACCATGAAATAAGGATGTCCACATCTCCTGGAAACAATTCCATCAAGTAATTTGTATGGAATAAATTAGAAAAGAAGGAAACATATAATGTGTGGGTATTATCATACAAAATGAGATAATCAAATTCTAAAAGATGATTCATAAAGAATAATAAACCAATCCTTGAAATACTTAAATTAAAATTAATTATAAAAAGTTTATTATCTACCACTAGGATCATTTAACCTAGAACCTCTCGTACTGGCTATACTATGAAGAAACTTGTTGACCAATTTTGCATGCCTAGTGGAACAATGGAGGAGTAAAATAGTTTGAGACAATTTTTGAGACTATTGATGATGATAAATCATATAAATTTAGTTATTAAAATTAAATATTGATTCCAAAATCTTTTCACATGTACCACACTCCTCTATAAGCTATACAACTACCAAAATCTTCCCTTTTTCAACTATTATCTTGATTACAATTACGAACCTACAAGTTTTTTAATTAGTAATAACATTAATGATATTATATGACATATTTTATGTTTAAAGTAATTTATTAACACTTATATACCTAATAAAATTGTACCACCTTCAATAATGACTCTAAAAGTGGCCCTATGTGACATAAAATAACGTAGGACTAGATTTGGCTATGGCTAAGGTTAATAACTCATTAAATGACATAAAAAAGACAATGACACACCATATTACATTATAATATACCCATATAAAAGTTTTTCTATTATAGGGGGTTGAATTATTTTGACTTGTGGTCAAAATAGTCAACATTCTTGACAATTTCCCAAGGGTGGTATGTTTGTTATGCCTAGAACAATAGCCCAATCCTATCCAGTGGGCCATGTAATCACCTATGGATAAATTTTAAAATAAATTTTCCTTTTAAAATATAAAAAAACAAAATAAACAACAAGAACAAGACATAAAACAAGAAACTAAGTAAACACACACTTGTGCTTCATGAGCACTTATAGAACACACACACAAAACCTAAACCAACTAACTCAGATACAAACTAATCTAAAAGAAAATTTTCCTCCTAGGTCAAAGGGGAAGTTTTAAACCTTTATTGATTCATTAAATTAATGTTTTAATGAAACATGTAGCCTTTTAGGCCTTGACACTTATATCTCCAACTCCTTCATGATGCTTGCCAACCTCATTGGCATGATGTTTAATGAAATTAAAGAAGCTAAAAGTAGATCACTTATTAAAATGAACTCCTATTTAATTTCAATATATTTAGCCTTCTTATAGGACTTCTTATTTGTAACAATAAATGGTGGTTCAATAAATTATACCTCTTGAATAGATATGGTGTTCTCTTGCTCTATATAGTTATGTACTTGGTCCTTAACTTAGAAAAGCTCTTCAAGATCTTGGAAAGATTTATTTTCTACTTACAATCATTCCTAATCTCCTTATCATTGAGAATCACCACCTCTTTAACTTTTCTTATTGGTATTTATGTTATTGGTATATGAGGTCATCAAGTTTTTTTCCTTCTACTCCAATACATTTTAGAGAGGATCAACATTAGGTGGTAGTATTGGCTTCTCCTTAAGGATAACATCTTATAATTTGGATTAATTATATCCCTCCGTATATGCAAATATTTTATAGTAGATTCATGATGTTCCTTCATGATTGAAGCTTCTTGAACAACAGATTGATGTTCATCCTCATTCATCACATGATACTCAGCTTCATGCTTGATCAAACAATCAACATCTTACTTATTAGGATCATCCAAAACCTCATGATTAGATATTCACTTATTTTAATGATTGGTAGAATTACTCACTTGCTCAAATTCTTGACTTATGGCATTGAACCTTTGCCATAGGTTTTCTTTTTCTTCATGCATTATACCTTCAATAGCTCCATCATTGACATTAACTAAATAATTTGATATAGAGTCTTTCTCAAATACATCTCCTTTCATACCTTGAACAATTATGTATGGAAAGCTACAATAGGACCGCCAACATTCTTGTCTTGACACAAGAAAATGGAAATGCATTTGTGTCCACTAAGGGGAGTCCTTATGGTGATTTATTCTTCATAGTCACTTGGAGTATCCTCTTAATCAATTATTCCTTAAGCTTATTCTTCTTCACTTTCTTCCCTCAAAATGGGATCTTTTTCAAGAAGGAATGAGGTGGGAGGGTCATGGGTAGGCTCATGGGATGAATATGGAGTATGAGGTGTGGTGGAAGGCCTATGAATGGATTTTAGAAAAAATACTTCTTGAGTAAGATAATGGGGAAATGACAAGTTGGGATGTTTAAAAGGAAAGACCTCTACTTAAAAAAATGTTTCACCTTACCTATATCATCCTTGAGGCTCTTCAATAGCTACATGCTCACTTTTAAACTCTTTGTCTTCCCACATCCTTGGCCTATCTATTGAGCATTAAGGACACTTCTTTGTCAAGTACAACTACTCTTGGGCATCCTATTGAGTTTCATCTTCAACCACCTCCCACACATTCATCAATTTTTTAACAAAATTTATTAACCATTCCATTATATGGGTAGGAAGCACATCAAACTCATCATCCCATGTTCTCATATTATCTTCACTATCTAGAATACTTGGCACAAGTGTCAAGAAGGATGTAACATGAGATGGGGTTAAATTAGGTGGAGGAGAGAAATGTGAGGATTGAATCCAAATTTAACTAATTGTATTTTAGCCTATAGGAATTCACATCTTGTCTTATGATATCATGATGTACAATCCATGGAATCATCTGATTATTCATGAAAAGACTGATAAGAATACTCTTGAGGTTGATAGGCATCATGGTACCATTGGTAAGATTCATATTAAGGTCGATAGGATTCTCTATAGCCTTCCTCAGGGATATATAACAACATGATGTCTATATGGAGAAGGAAATGGATGGCCATGGGGCTGCCATGGCTCATAGGATTGATAGTAATTATGGTAGGGCAATTGAGAAGTGTAACATGAGTCATAACAAGTCTGTTAGGGAGGTTCATAGTAGGGATATTCATCATAGATATTAATATCAACATCATAGTTCAAATGAGATACAAGAACTGATATAAACCTTTAACAAAAGATACCTGGGCTGATTACAACTAGGAGATTTCATCTAGAGTCACCATTGGTGCTATTTTGATTGCTTCCAAAAGCTATTAGAGGAAAGACACACTAATAATATTTACACTCTCTTGGACCTTGGTCACATCAAGCATACCATAACTATTGTCACCAAATATTACACCCTATATGAGGTTGTTTAAGCCTACTCTAATATTTGGGAAACATTGGAATACCTCTAGGCCTATGGGTTGATTATAGTAGAGGTAAACCTCTAGGTTCAAGGGTCAGCTCCCTAAATTGACATTAAATTGATTATCACCTAAAATAAATTATTATTTATGGGAAAAGAGATATAATTATTGATAAAATAAATATACTCTAAGGGGGTGATACAACACTAAGAAACAATACCTACAACACTAGCTTCAAAGTCTTAAAATACTCCAACATTTGTATTTCAATATGGAGGTGATATACATGAAGAATATCCAAGGTAAGTGAACTATAGATCAGTTGTAGACACTAAGGCTACTTATACACTTGAAAATAGACCCATACACTTGACAACACTTCATATGACCTACTAGAGTGGAATAACTTACATCAAACATGGAAGGATTGAGAGAAATCAAGCATAGATGAGCACCTCTTAGCTATTCAATATACATATCTTCATGCACTTTGAAAATATGATATATGAACTCAAACTATATTTAATTTTATGTTCAAAGATAAAATACAACATCAAACTAGTAGGGATTCACCATACATGGTGTGGAATTATGAATCAAGAGCCAAAATGGCTAGTACTTATAGAATGTGAGAGAGGAGAGAGAAGAATGAAGTTTAAGAGTCATAAAAACACTTTTAAAACTAAGAGGAGTAATTTTTGTAGGATAATGGAATATGGAATGGACCCTATAAGGTCCCTATTAAAAATTTCTCTCTAAGCTTTAAACTCTTCAACTAGCTCTTTGAAAACTGCCTTCACCATTTGGACTTGAGCACAATAGACTAGGGATGGATGACATCATTAAAATATGAGGGAGGGGTTATAAATAGGATCCAAAATGCATTTTATGCATCCATAATCATTAAAAATCTTATGTCCAAGTGTTCTCACTACCTACAATCATAATCACCTTTCTTTCACTCATCTTTCACACTTGACACTAAGATAGTCTTTAGTTTTTCAAACCAGTCTATATAAAGGATGATGAGACATTTTTAAAGAGTCCTCCTACCCTTAGATTCATTATTAAAAACTTAAAAGGATTCCAAATTTAATTTATCACCTTCACACTTGGTGATCACTCTTCATTCACTATGTCATTATGGACTGGCTAAAGTGAATGTGTTAGCAAAGATAATTGTGAGCTCTTATGAAGTAAAAATATATATTAGGAGTTAGATTAGGTCACATTATACCTCCCAAAGAGATCCTCAACTTTTGAAACCTCTATGTACCTACAAAACATCAAAAAATATCAAGAAAATCTATTTTAAACTATTTTCATACAAGTAGGGTAGAAGCCAACTTTGTGGGAATATGCCCTTTGGAGTAATTTTAAAGTTCAAGATCATTTCCTAGTCGAACTAGCTCGTTTGGATGCTTTCCTATCAACTTCTTCTCCATCAAGTTAAAAAGAAAAGTTTTAGAGGATTTTAGGTGGTTTTATCCCTTAGCGATTGTTCATAAAAGTGTGACATCCAAACATAAATAGAATTCCACTAAATCCTTATTGATCAGCCTATTCAACATTTCCTAACTCCTCAAAGTCCCATTCTAGGTATACGTACACATATGAGCTTTCAAACTTGCCTTCTTGAGCTCTTTTTTGTTTTTTGCATACATTGTCATGTTACCAAGCCAAGAAAATGGATTTATCATGTCTTTCTTTGCATGTTAAGGGACATCACATAACTTATGGTTCCACATGAAGGTCCTTCAATGCCTTGGGATGTTCATTAGACCTTAGAAGTAGTGTTAGAATCTTTTTAGGCAATAGGCCTAGTCTAGGTCTAGTAAGATTTGACTCTACATAGCTACTCATAAACACTTTTGAGTATTTTATTAAGGTTTTAAGGCCTAATCTATGTTTTTTCACATATAAAACAACTTACTAAAAATCCTTTCAAGGTTTCCACAGCCCTAAACTCACCCTTTTATCATTTTCTTATTAAACATGTGGGGTTTTCTTCCTGGGAGTGCCATCTATCTTAGATAGAATAGAGGGGACTTCCCATATTACCACATCAAATATGAATATATGAGAGGATTTTTTAGGTCTTAGGGACAATCTCTATAAAATTATAGAGCTTGGTCACATCAATAGGTCTCCCAAACATCTCAAAACCTAAGACAGACTTCTTGAGCACTGACTACGTAAGATTTTATATACTAAATATAGGTTGCATATTAGGACCCTCCATGCTCTATTTCCTTCTCATGATATGGTATGTACCTATTTTTAAGGTCTTTTCATACATTTCTATTATCCCAATATTTTTTAGACTCTTCAATGAATACCTTCCACCTTGATAGGCTCAATTACAATCAATTATGTCATGTGTTTCAACTCAGAAGAGAGGTGCCTATAGGTAAATATTTCATGTATAGGCCTGATGTATCATGATTTAAGACCTTCTTGAAATCCTTGAGGTCACTTTAAAATTCATTTGGATTTGTTTCATGCTCAAATACTTATGACATACCAACACACAAACTATTAGGTTCAAGTTGGATTGTCACTCTATAGTCAGCTATAGATGACCATTCTAAGACCAAAAAGGGCTCTTTTAGGTTAGAGTTAAACTCTTGGACCATGTAATTTACACCCTAAGATCCTCTTGAGGTCTTGAAACCAAATAAAAATATCAAATGTTCATATTTTTAGGGTCTCATCACCAAGGTTTAGATCATGAACTTGTAGTTACCTACATTCAACTATAGGTGACCTTTTTTGGAAGGAAGCGACACTTGTAGATGATGATATAGGTATATACTTTATAATTTAACTCTTATGTTTATTAGATACAATAGTGTCCTATTACACAAATAATATCACTTTTCATGAATATATTCTCTTTCTAGGCCACCATGAACTATAAGACCCTTTGAAGTCAAGATACTATAGAGAACACTAACCTTTTGTAATGAAAGAATGTCTGAATTGGGAGCCCTTTTTACACCACTTATTGAATTCAAACACTAACCTCCATTTTTAAGGAATTAACCCTAAATTAAGGATAAAATATGGAGGTATTAAAACATATCTAGACTCCATATCACCTCATTATATGATAGCATCAAAAGTGGATAGGGCTCTATTTTAGAGATTTTATGGTAATGGATCCCTAAGACAAACCTTTTAACTTGAACATGACTTATTCAAGATTACCCACCTTTATATGGATCTATAATGATTAATATGAAATTATTAAACTTTTAAACCTCTAATAAGGTCTCCAAAATGTTAATAATACCTCATTTAACACATTTAGGTCTCTGTGAGAGCCACCTATAGGTGTAATTGCACGATGTAGGACAGTGAATACAAGACATGGGAAATATGCATAGTATATGGGTTTATGATTCATATTATACCTTTATATAAATATTTAAATTGATACTTTATACCTTTAATACCCTTAAACAAGTCATTTTTTACATTCCAACATGTTTGGTTTCCTGTGGGATACCTATAGATGTCCATCAATGGTGCAAGACTGTATAAAAGAGAAACTAGTTATCATAGTTTAATATATATAATTTTAATAGTTTTTATTGATTTTAATGTTCTAATAATTTTCCTACCTTATTTATAAAATTCATTCACTCTCCATGATTGTGCTCAGAGCTTCCATGCATCTAACTATAGATGGATACTTGTAAGAATTGACTATGTGTTATATTCTTTGACTATAATTCCATTGATGTGAAACCTTTGATAATGATATTGGATTGAGAGGGGATAAAAAATACATGGGATACATAAAATACAAAATATAACCCTCATCTAAAACCACCAAAAGGGCAATAACCCTTTACAATTGTTGAACCCTGAATGTAATTAGCAATGAAGATCTTAACCTGAAACTTAAAAATTTTGAGATCATAAAATAACCTACAAACATGAAAACAAGGATTTAAACCATTAAATAATTATTTCCACATCTCTTGGAAATAATTCCATTAAGTGATTTGTATGAACCAACTCATAAAATAAGAAAAACTGCAAGGTGTGGGGATTATCATGTGAAATAAGACAATCAACTTATAAATGATGGTTCATAAATCATAGGAAACCAATCATTAAAATATTACCCTGAAAGTTAATTTCCCAAGTTTAATATCTACCACCAAGATCATTTGACATGGAACTTCTCCTATTGGCCATACCATAAAGAAACTTGTTCACCAAATTTGAATGCCTAGTGCAATGATGGAGTAGAAGAGTTTTGGACCATTTTTGAGAATTTGAAAGATAATCAAACATATAAATGGATTTAGATAATTTTAAAAGTAATTAAACAATATTTTCACACATGCCACTCTCTTCTATAGGTTGTATAACTACCAAAATCCTCCCTTTTTCAACTATTTTCTTGATTTTAGTTAGGAACCTACAAGTTTTTAAGTTAGTACTAACATGAATGAAATGATATGAAATATTTTGCATTGAAATGTAGTTAGGAACACTTTTATACCTATTAAAATAATACCACCTTCATTAATGACTCTAAAAGTGACCCTATGTGACATAAAATGATTTACGACTAGATTTGGCTATGGATAAGGTTAATAAATCATTAAATGACATAGGAAATACCATGACATGACTTATAAAATTATAATAGACCCATATAAAAGTTTTGTATTAAATGAGTTGACTTATTTTGACTTGTGGTAAAAATAGTCAACACTTACCTTTGAATATGAACCCATCGAGCCTCAATCTCTCCCTTGGCCAAGGTGGTTCACAAGATGTTGTTGTGGTATGTGAGGATAATAAGGATAAGTCATATCTAGGATACGAAAATTATTTATTTATCCAAATTACTTATCCATAAGATAAGATCCATATCTCCAAAGAAAGTATTAAAACCTTAAGCTATGCTCCTCAAGTAGAATGTCAGATAAGTAAATGTGAAATATAATATTCTTGTTATTATTTTCCTAAATAAATGAAGAAATGAATATGTGTATATATATATATATATATATATATATATATGAATATAATCCTAAACCTTTTTGAGAGTTTAGCCAATAGTTTCAGCCTTATAGAATCTATATCATTATTAATAAAAATCAAATTAGGTTTTGGTCTAGGTCGGTTAGTGGTGGAACTAGACCCTAAATATGTTTTATCTATTAGATTACATTGTTTATGGGGCCAAGAGTGTAATGTAAACCATTATAAATGGTTTTAGGCTTAGGGAAGGGATAATCAATGTGGAAAATGGTTGGAAGAGGGTACAAGAGAGAAGACAAAGCTAAGGGAAGTGTTTTAGGAGATGAATGTGTAGATAAAAAGTGTTGGTATAGGGGACAACAATATTATGAAGCACCAATGGTCTACCCATGCCTTTCCTAGTGCACCTTTTAATGTGTGCATTTAAAGATATTGATGCTCAATGATTTCTTGCAAGATAAAAAGTATCAAAAATTTATAAAAGGTTAAAAATATTATGTGTATACATATGCCCCACTTGAAGCTCATCACGTATCACTTAGGTGTAACATAGGATGATGTTTCAGAAAATAAAATAAAAACACACAACATTGAAGCTAAATAAATTTTAGCAAGACATAAGTAAGATAAATGAAAGGACATAATTGAAAGATACATACCTTTACTTACCTTAGTGTTATAGATAAAGAATAAGATGCCAGAAATGCGAAGGTGGCTAATGTAAGGAACATTAGGTGAACCTAGAAAAATTAGTGAAAAAGAGTGAAAAAGAGAATTTAAAAAAAAATATACATGTAACATGTGAAAATATTATCTCCAATGTCAATATTCTAACACATCTTATGGTTTGGACAAAGAGCTAGTAGAAACAAAGATATGATCAAAAATAGAAACTGGTTGTAAATATTTGATAGGTAAATAATTTTGATTAGTAAATATAAATAGGGTGAAAAGTAATCCATTTCTAATTTTTACTATTCTAAGAAAATAAAGATTTGAGGGACTTATTTGGATACTAGAGAGACATCATGGTGAGGAGATGATAGCTAAGATGGGGAGGATGCCTGGTAGCCATAATGAGTCTAGCACAGGTAAGTAATTATAAATTTCAAAATTTTGAGTAATTTTTTATTTGAAATTGAGATAGATATAGAAAATTGATAGGTAGGCAAAATCTAGGCAACAAAATTGACCCTAAGAAAATTTGAGGTAAATTAGGGTACAATGGGATAGTGGATAGGAAGAAGTCAGACTAATAAATGCCTAATACATTTATGGTAAATGGTGAAAAAGTCATAGTTATGAAGGAACAAAGTCAACTTGGTTGACTTAGTTTATAAGGTGAGCATAAGATAGGGGCTGACTATATAGTAGTGGTATGGCATAGTACTCTAAAGGTGGTCAACTACATATTAGTGGGTTGACATAGTTTACAAGGAAGATAAGGATGAATGTGTACTAGAGAGATGATTCAATTGATGGAAGAGGGATGATATAGTCTAAAAAAGTGGGTCAACTATGTACTAAAGGGCTGACTTAGTATGCAAAATGGAAGGAAGGCCAATTTAGCAAAAAATAGGCTGATTTAGTAAGAAATGATAAGGGATTATTTAATATCAAAAAAGGGTAAATGGATGATTTAGTATGTAATGGGTTGATTATGTAGGAAAATCATAAAACTAAATCAAACCAACTGACTAAGTAGTTAATTTGTGATTTTCTAGGAATGTATTTTTAATATTTATGACATGGAGATCTGATACATCCTTTGATGTTTGATATTTTATAGAGGTGTTAGAGGTATTAGCACCTGATAGATGCATCATAGCTACCAAATTTATTAGATTATTTGAGTGATGTGGATGGAGCTTGACTAGTCACATTGGGTTTTAAAGGTATCATGGAGATGAGATGGATCTCATTGAGTGTTGATCTCTTTGTCATGTTTTTTGGAGTATGGGAATAGTTGACCAACACTTTTTGATGGGTGATGGATGGGGACACCATTGAGGTGGGCATTACTTTGGAGGATGTCCATGCATTGCTTGTATTTATTATAGGTGGGACACCAGTGATCACTAACACATTAGAGGATTTGGATGAGAGATGAGGAATAGCCTAGTGGGGGCCATGCTCAGAGAAGATTTACCTTGGGTTAAGGGTGAACTTATTTGACATTTATATTAGGTCCATTCAAGACATCTAGAAGGTAGTGATAGGACTTGTGACATCATAAGTGTTATGTCATAAGTCGGATGGAAAGGTACCACTATAAGTAATAGCCTTGTGTCAGTTGATACTAGATTAGGTAACACTTTATGATTTTGGGGCTATCATCTAGGTTTAGATCATGAATGATATAGGATTTTGTTTATAGAGTAAAATACCATAGGAATTATAATTTCTATGGGTGCTCTAATATATGAGGTTTCCCATGTATTGGCCAAATGTTGTACACCATGTGGTCTATGATAGGTTGCCTTAGTTAATGAGGTGGAGACAAGATCATGTAGCACGGGTCATGCCCCATTATATATATATATATATATATATATATATATATATATATATATATATATATATATATATATATATATATATATATATATATATATATATATATATATATATATACTATCACATAAGGAGAGATCATGTGGCATCCATATAGGTACATTTATATAGTTTGGCCTAGTTGGTTGACCATTACTATAGGTTTTGTATGGGTGTGGATCATAGGCCACTACACATCATGGGTAGAGTCATATCAAGTGGCATTTTTTCTAGGATAGTTTCGATTCCCACACCTAGTGGTCCCTCTAGTAGTGACTTTTTATTAGGCATGACATGCTATAGATCCAAGATGGAGGAGGGGAGGAAGGGTACCGGTGGAGATACCAATGATTAGGCCTCATCATGCTGGACCATGGAGAAATCAAGCAAGAAGTAGGTGACAATAAAGCTAGCATGGGGAGATGTTATGGATGTGTATATAGGTGCACATCAAACACCATAACAGAGGCCATAGAGACCACTATGGACACATCAAAGATGGAAGCACTATCAATGAGAGATGTAGGTGAAGGATATAATATAAGGGGACCCAATAGTTGATTTACAATATATATGGTTTATAGAGGCACCTCTGAGGAGAGGATCATAGTAAATTTGAGTGGTGACACTTAGTTTTTCACTCGTGTAGAGGTATCTTATAGAGGAGGTGCTTGGTAGGCAAGAAGATCAAGACATGAAGATCATTTGTGACATTGGAACTAGTGATAAAATGTATTAATTTTCATTTTATTTTTGATATAAGACACTAGTTGAATTGTGATTATGATATATAAATAGTTTTAAGATATATATGTGATCTGTTGCCAATATAGTTTTAGTTAATTAGATCTTATGATGGAGGATATCTGATGGGGATCCCTAGTTATGGATATGTACCATGATAGTTTGGATAGGGAGTTGGCTCCATACAATCCCACCACTCTAGATGATCATGTGGTTCCATATTCCCCAGTCCTAGTGGGCTAGTTTATACTAGTGGGAGAGGCCATGAGGAATATTTATGAACATGGGGATAGACTAAAACCATCGATAGGGGTGGGAGAGGGAGAGGTATAGTCGTGATAGGCCCTAAAACAAGAGAGAGTGGCATACATGGTGACCACTATCCATATTGGATAGGTGCAAGTATAGGTTTCCAATCTATAGGGATATGTTGCATGTTTGATATTTTGAACTACCTCATTACAATGTACTTTTCATATGGGATAGCCCTAGGAATCTATGGGTAACATATCTAGGCCATAGGATAGGCAGTATGGAGCCCAACCTTAGAGATGGAGCTATTGTATTTTGTATAAAACATATGATATATATATATATATATATATATATATATATATATATATATATATATTGATATTTTTAGTTGTATTGATCTCATGAGTTATATTTGTATGTGGATGTTGATGCATGGATATATTTATTTCTAGCACATGTATTTAGATTTTGTTGTATAAGTTATGGGAAATATATGTTGAGTGTTTTTCTTTTCTAGTATTATGTGATACACATGCATGGTTTAAAAAAAATTACTATACACTATATCACAATGAAAAATGTGTAATAACAAAAGATGACTAAATATAATAAACTAAAGAAGGTAAAAAGGGTAACAAATGTTTTAAAACCACGTAAAATATTTATACCAAGTTAAAAAAAGATAAAATCACACTACATCATGTTGGGAAGTATGAAAATAATGTAATAAAATGGAAGGCATAAATGTAAAAAAATGGTATAAAAATAAAACAATTAATTTAATCAATCATACTAAATCACGTTGGGAAGTATAAAAAGAAAGACAAAATTTTAAAATGAAATTAAATTGATCATACTAATTCAAACTAGGAATTATGAAAATTTTAATAAAATGGTTGTAACCATACATGCAATTGGAAATTAAGAAGATAAAAGTGAGAGATTAATGAAGCAATAACAAAATATACTAAATGAAGCTGGGAAGCATGTCAATGACATGTAACTAATAATCAATCACTATTTATATCAAATTTGACACATGTAATTTCATTGTGGCTTGGGTATTAGAATGTTTTATGAGGAAGGCCTTGTCCTATCCATGGTCTTACACTAAAAATCACAAAGGGGAAACCAATGAGGTGGAAAAACTATGAAAATGATTTAAAAATATGGTTTTAATGTGGTAATTTGTGAAGAAGGCCTAGTCCTACCCATGGTCTTCCAATGCAACTTAAATATGGAAACCCTAAGGGGGAATAATCAGTTACCAAAACAATATTTCTCAAGGGGAAATATTAGGAATGTTGTAAATGAAAGAGGAAATGTAAAAAGTAGAATTTAGGCATCTATGAGAAGACCTTAGGAAATGTGAGGCACACTAAGTATATAGGAAAGACATGAAGTGGCTAGTGACCATCAAAATACAAAGGATACCCATTCACAATAAGTAGAAAGTTGTATAGGAGAATAAGTGAGATACTTAGATCGAATAATGCTAGTTATATGAACAAGAAAATTAAAATGGACCTAATTTTCCACAACATTTTCTCCATTCCTCAAGACCTCTTATAGAGTCATCAATCTACTGCGAATAATGGGTACTTGTAGGACAAATTAGGTAGCACTAAATGAATTTTTTTATGATCCTTTTGTAATCTACTAGTGTATCAGACCCTAATGGACCTTGACTCTATCATGAGGTCAAATATGGAGTTTAAACTTTTATTAGAAAAGGAGATGTGCTATGAATCACATATTCTAGTATGATTTGACTTTTGAGATTTGTATTTTACCTTTTGTATTATTGCTTTTTGTCTAAATGATCTAGATTTTAATTTTTATGTATTTCATGATTCTTCCTAAATATGGATTTGGAATAACCAACATGAGTGATATAAGTGATACACATGAATGATATTTAGACTTTGTCTAGAGGAAACTAAGTATCCAAATACATGTATGACTAAACACATAGTCTTACCTAAGAAATAGTACATTATCTCAAGTTTCAACCATGTGTATGCTTAGTATGATAAAGGAGATAGGAGAATAAAGGGATATCTAATGTGGATAAATAATATAAGATTAAAATGAGTTGACTTATTTTCTAATTGATCAAATGGTAAAGAATGATTATTAAGGGGAACAAGGTTTGTATAACCAGGTCACAATAATAATTATCCATGTTTTTGAGATAAGGTAGCAAGTAAACATGAGAAAAGACAAAGACATCCATGAAAATAAATGAACTCATAAATATAAGAATGTAGTCATGGAAATCATGAAAATAAACCATACTAAAAGATGAAAGAAAATGAAACCATATACAACCAAAAATGGATAATATAAAGACCAATGTGAAATAGATTAGTGAAATAAAATTGGACACATAGTAAAATGATGTGTGTGTGTGTGTGTGTGTGTGTGTGTGTGTGTGTGTGTGTGTGTGTAACTAGAGCAAAATTACAATCCAAATTCATAACGAATAATAAATTGAAAGAACACCATGTGATGTTCATAAATACTAGTAAAATTATCCAAAAATATTATGAAGCAAAAGTACAATCCAAATTCACAAAGAAGAATAAATTGAAATAACACCATGTGATGTTCATAAATACTAGTAAAATTATCCAAAAATATTATCCATGACATCTAATATATCTCTATAAATCTAGATCCTAATTGTAGCAAGAGTCTTACCAATCCTCAGGGAAAGTTATGAAAAGACCTCTCATTGAATCTCTTCAATAGAAAATGTAAGTATGGTTGAAGGATCATGCTCACTAGGGATATTGTGTGTAGAATACTCAAGAAGGGGAATATATGATAGAATATTAATGGTATCTATAGGACAATAAGGTGACACCACTAGTGGAGAAGGAACCATGGGTGGGGGAGAAGACACAGGTGTATTAAGATCTATAGGTGAAGAAGGAGGAGCCTTATTATGTGGATAAATTATGGTGGGAGGGATAACATGCAAAGGAATGGTCTTAAGATGATTGTGAAGATGTTGTTAGAGAATGTGACAAGGATTGGTATGATGGGTACTGAACTAGTGCCAAATATAATATACCTCTCCATATTTTGAAAAATAATCATGTAACAACTTGGGAGGAGGTATAGCCTTATCTTTGGGTTGGGGAAGGGTAGGACACAATATGTAAATATAATACCAAAGCTTTCAAAAATGAGTGGAAGAATGATTATATGTGCCATGAAATCAATAGATATGCTTGTTGGTAGAATTTGGGGGTCTAATAATGAAAGAAGTATAAGTGGAAGCCGGGGAAGGTTGAGATAACTAACAATATTTGGTACAATAAACAATAAATTTATGAATATAAAAGTAAGGTTGATTGTTCCATTGGGTGGGAAAGGGATGAAGCTATATTAAAGGAAGAATTCCATCTCTAAGGGGAGGATAAGGTATGTTCATTTTAAATAGTAATTGCATCATGTGGTTGTGATGATTGGGAGAAGCTTTCATGAGTTTGAGAGAGGGTATTTAATATGAGAGATAAATAAGTTCCATGATGGGGTCCCAATCATCATAACTGATGGGGGGATTGTAAGATAGAGGTATCTAATATTGTAGGATCTCCTAGGAAGGAGGATTTTAAGTGAATTCAAACTTATGTTGATAAGATGTTTTTGGTTTAGTTTGAGGACAAATCGGTTGAATGTCTTTAGATGATGGTATAGTAACTTTAGGTATTTCTTGTGATTAATTTGAAGAAATGTTATTGGAAGGTTAAAGAATATTATATATGGGTGTATATGTTGGGATAGTTGAATAAATAGTATGAGACATATTATCCAATTGAGGTGTTGGAAGTGGTTATTAGAGAGAGATAAGGTCATCTTGGCCAACTCTATTAGATGAGATGGAAAAAATCTTGGATAACCTAGAATGATTGGGAGGTTTGGTGTGTGTGTGTGTTGGAGTAGAATTAATGAAAATATCTACCCTTCACATATTATTCATATGTACTACATTTTTTATGAGTTTGGTTTATAAGACTTTCAATGTTATTGTTGGAAGGGGTAGGATTGTCATTTATATATTGATGATTAGGAAGAGGATCTTTATATATGGGAACATGAGAATTAGATTGGTTCAAATCTTGATTTTAATTTTTTGTTTCATGAGATTTAAATTATATATCATAGGCTTGTTGGAACTTGTGAATGAGTGAATCATGATCAAAGTTTGGGATAAAATAAAATCCATAAATAGATTATGTAATTGTCTATAAGTCTCGTGAGAGTGGCCCCAAATTGAATGAAACCAAACAAAATTGTGTGGATCATACCATTATTTCATAGGACAAGTAGGTTGCAGCTCTCATGATAGAGGCCTTGGTAGACACTTTTGAAGCTTAACTAATGATAACATTTTGTAAATGTTCATGTTGTTTGTTTGAGAAAAGTTAGATTATGGGTGTTTTTTGGAGGGGAATCATCCTCCAAAACATTATTAGGAGTGATGTCTTGAATATTTTGAAAAGTGTCATAATAATTGATGACACCATCATTGGTCATTTCATAATTTTTATTTTTAAGGAGCATGTAAGTACCCATGGGAGGTTGGGATGGTTCTAATTAGCATATGAGAAAATATCGGCATTTAAATTGGTCAAGTGATTCTTCCAAAGTTATTAGAGAGAAAGATTCCTAACCTAATATTGAAACTTGGGGTAAAGATCATTACTGAATATATATAAGATATTATAATCCATCATGTTATGCTCACACTTATTAGATAAGTTCTTGCATTGTTTGATGAAAGCTTGTGATGTTTTGGTTGAAATTTTCTTACAATTGATAAAGTGAGACAAAGTATTCCCAAGGAGATCACTAGTTTGAAATTATTATACTTAGGAGTTAACTAGATCTTCTAAACTAGTGATAAAATGGGATTTGAGTTGATTATACCAATCTAAAGCATCTCTAGAGAGTTATTTTGTTAATAGCCTTGTAGTATCAAAAGTGTTTAGCTTGACCCAATATTTATAGAGATTACCAAATGTTTTTAAATGAAAGGTAGGATTAGTTGACCCATTATAATTAATAGTAGGCATGATACCTCATATGTCAGTATTGCAAATTTGAGGTATAAGAGGTTCATTTTGGAGATGTTTGATTATTTTGTTAACAAGGGGTGGTTCAAGAATGAGGTTATCATGGTAATCCCCAAGGGATATGGGGGCATTTTGATTTTGTGCTCCCCATTAAAAATGTTGAGGTTGATTTTGAAGGTGAATGAGATCATTTTACATTTGCATCATTTGATTAGCATTATTAGTTTGAAAGGAATTAATTTGATTGAGAGTTTATAATAAGAATTGATGGGTTTGATCAGTATTTTGACTAGTTTGCACATCATATAAAGCATTGGTATTGGTATTAGTGTCTTGGGTTATACTATAAATAGTGGCATGCATGACACTAGTGGCATGAGAACCATTGGGAGAAAAGGAAGCACTAGTAGCATGATTGGCATGTATAACACAAGATGCACTAATGGAAGGAATAGAGGAAAATGAAGAACTAGTATAATGATTGCCAATAGTATCAAATGATGCAGTAGTGCCTTGATTAAGGAGTAAGGGCCTTTGAAAAGGCCCACTAGATGTTGAACCTACCATGTTAGTAGAGATACTTAGCATAGAGGTTGAAGAGATTAAAGAAGAAGAGATCATAGTGTGAGAAGGAGTCAGAATAGATGGGAGAGTTTGAGAAACAAAGAATGTGTAACCCCCAAACCATGAGAGAATTTAGGGGAGGGTGAATGGGATTATTCTATTTGACCACCTATCATGAGATTGTAAATATTTCAAGTGTCTTTGACTCTATATTGATGAAACTCATTAATTAAAAAGAGTATTTTAGGTGTGTACTCTAATTTAGGATAATCTTCTAAGGAGGAAAGAGTAATTTTATGAATTAATTATGAATGAGGAAGAGTCTCATAATTGGTATTATGAGTGGCCACATGCACATTACATTCATTTAACATAGAAGCCACAAGCTATTTTCAGGGAAACTTATCGAGATGGTAAAGCTCATCATGTCTATTTGATTTAACTATGTGTTATCCTCAAATAATAATTTCATGATGAGAAAATGAGGCTAAAGGGTTGATGCAAAGACATAATTATAAAATATGATATAAAGTCAAATTGGTTGATTATGTTCTATAAACTAGGGAATAACATAGGAAGATAAGAATACACAATCATGTAGTATTAGGATGTGAAGTCAATATTCATAGTTACTATTCACTATCACTATTCATGTGATGAGGTGGTAGTGTGATTTGGAGGTGACTGTGATTATGAGGTGGGCCCTTGTTGATGTCATTCAAAGTTGGACCCTTCACATGTGAAAGTCAACTTTCACTATTGATGAATAGTGAGGCCATAATCAGGGTGCACATTTTCTTCTCTCACATGTTTTTAATCCTATTCTCTCTTCTATCCATTTATATTCTTATATATGTATGACTCTCCCTCATGTATGTAGAGTGCAAAATCTTGATAAAATAAGCTTGAAATTATTTTTCTAGAAAAGCTTTGCATATCTTGAATGCTTGAGTGAAATAATTGTAAGATGATTGTGTTGTGAGGAAGCTTTATGGATAGATTAATTATTTTGAAGTTAATAGAATACTAGATGCTTCCATTTGCCTCATGGTTTTTCCTTGAATTGTGTAAGGTTTCCATGTAACTACTTATGTAATGTGTTATTTATGTTAATTTTTTTAGTAGCTTGTTTATTTCCTCATTGAATTACTTGCACTAGTTAGTTATTTATCCTAACATATAGTAGTAGATCTTTGAAAACATCTTGTGTTGAGTGTTTTTTGTTGAGTTAGGGAGTTTTGTTCAAGTGGGATATAATACAATTATAGGAGGAGTAATTTAATTTGAAAAAGAGAAATTTGATGGCATCCATTTCTCCCTATGGAAGATGAAGGTGGAGGATCTCTTGGTACAAAATGACCAAGCTCTAGCCTTGAAGGGTATTACAAGAAAAACTATAGTATGATAGATGAGGATTGGAATAATATGGATAGGAAGGTATTTTGTATAATCCATATTTGTCTTGCATATTTTTTTCTCTTCAATGTTATTGAGGAGAATACTGAAGAAGAGTTATGAGAACAATTAAAAAAGTTATAACAAATAAATTCATCTATAAACAAAGTATTATTGAAAAAGCAACTATATAGTTTGAGGATGAATGAAAATTCATCCATTTATAATCACTTGAACAAGTTCAACACCATAGTCATCAAGCTATTCTCCATCAATGTGAATATGAAGGATGACGATAAAACAATCACCTTGTTGTGTTCACTCCCTGATAGTTGGGATCATCTTGTGATGACCATCATTAATTCATAATAAAAAACTCTTAAGTTGTATATTTTCTTGGAGAGGAGATGAGAAGAAAGTCTTCTGGTGTATCCTCAAGTAATGAAGCTTTGGATGTAAGAGGAAGATCCAGTGAAAGGAGAAAGAAAGGTAGATAACCATCCAAATCAAGGTTTAAAGGTTGAAAGAATAAGGTAAAATTATATCGTTATAGAAATCCAAGCCACATAAAGAAGAATTATTAGAAAATAAAAAAGGAAAATAAGGATGGAAATGAGAATCCACCTTTAGTTGAGGCTAACACAAAAGATTTAGAGTAAGCAACCACACAAGTAGAATTCTACCTTAGTAATAGTAGATCACTTTTCAATGCCTAGGTGTTGGACTCAGAGGTATCATTGCAAATGTCTCCATATAGATATTAGTTCATTGGATATCCATCATATGGTGTAGGGTTTATTTATTTTGGTGATGATCACCCTTTGGATTTTGTGGGAAGAGGGGATGTAAGGATCAAGATGGATGATGGTAGAATCAAAAGATTGAAGGATTTAGGTTATGTTCTTGATTTAAAGAAGAATTTGATGTCCATCAAGGTGATGGATGAGATGGAGTATTCATGTAATTTTGGTAATGGTAGATGAAGAATTACCAAAGGATCCATAGTTGTAACAAAAGGATATTTTTATGGATCTTTGTTTTGAATATGGGGAGATTTAGTGACAAGTACTATAGTAGTAACAACTACAAAGAATACTCAGGATGCTATGATGTTATGAAATCAATGCCTTGGAAATATGAGTGAGAAAGGCTTGAAGATATTGCATGACTGAGGTATGTTGATTGGGATTAATTCTTTTAATTTAGACTTCAGTGAGCACTGCATCTTTGGTAAATAGAAGATGGTAAAGTTTACTTCAAGCACAAGTAAAAGTTCTTATTTTCTACAACTTATCCATCCAAATATTTTTGGACCTATCCCTACTTAGTTTATAAATGGTATAAATTAAATTATTTATTTTATATATGATTATTATAGAAGAGTGTGGGTGTATGTTGTGATAAAGAAATAAGAATCTTTGGGAAAAATTGAAGAATTTAAGGCATGGGTAGAGAAAAGTATGGGCAAATCTATATTATGTCTCAATTCAGATAATGAAGGAGAATATTACTCTAGGGAGTTTGATACATTTTTTACACATAAAGGGATTAAAAATCAAAATACTATCCCTTATACTCCAAAATAGAATAGTGCAACTGAATAGATGAACTGTACTATCATATAGTGTGTAGGAAACATGTTGAGTACATCAAAGCTAGAAAATGTATTTTAGGCAGAGGTTGTTAATACAAATGTGTATATTATTAATAGATATCCTAAAGTTATATTGGATGGAAGGACTCTAGAGGATACTTGGCATGGTAATCCATTTGATTATTCTAATTTACATATATGTTTTTGTGAAGCATTTATCCATATGCCTAAAGAAACAAGGTCTAAGCTAGATTTGAAATCTAAGAAATGTATTTTTCTCAGCTATGAAGATACAATGAAGGGGTATAGATTGTGGGATCCTATTGATTATAATATAATTACTAGGTAAGATGTTGTGTTTAATGAAAAATCCATTCAAATTAAGGAGGTAAAATAAACACCTAAAGTTTTACTAGTTGAAGTAGTCAAGAAAGAAGAAGATGAAAAGAAGCAAGTTAATTTTTTAGAGTATCAAGAAGAGCACCAAGTATAGTAGCCATATGTTATAAGGTACATTAATACCAAGAAGGTTCCATATAGGTATACTCCTATTTTTTGTCTTCCTTTGCTTTTCTTACTGATATGGGTGAACACAGTTCATTTTAGGAAGCTAGAGCATCTGAGATTGTAGAGAAATAGAGGAAAGATAGAGGAAGAAATGAGATCACTCCATAAAAATGAAACATGGGATCTTGTGGATCTCCCACCTAGAAGAAAAAGTGTTGGTAACAAGTATGTATATAAGCTAAAGAAGAATAATGATAGGCTATCAAAGCAATACAAAGCCTAGTTGGTGGAAAAAGGCTATGTGCAATATTTAAGTACTAACTTCAATGAGATATTATCTCATGTTGTGAAAATGAATAATATCAAAGTGTTGATTTCATTTTTAGATTATCAGAATCTAGATCTAGAGAAACTTGATGTGAAGAGAACATTCTTGCATGGTGATATCAAGGATGATATTTATATGGATTAGCTTGATGGCTATGAGGTAAAAGGAAAAGATCAAATGGTTTGTATACTGAATAAATCACTATATAGTTTGAAGTAGGCACCAAGAATGTGGTACATGAAATTTGAAACACTCATGAAGAGCTAAGGATTTATCAGAAGCAAAATTGATCTTTGTGTAAACCATAAGAATTTCAATGATGGGAGTTTTATTATCTTAATGTTATATGTTAATGACATGTTGGTCGCATGCCCCAACATGAAGAGGATAAATGACTTCCAAGGTCAATTGGATAGGAATATTGAGATGAAGTATTTAAGAGTAGAAAACCAAAATTTAGGGATAAAGATACATAGGGACAGGAAAGCTAGGAAAATCTGGTTGTCACAAAAGACATGTTGAGAAGATTCTATAACAGTTCAATATACAAAATGAAAAACTAGTTAGTACCCCACTTCTTACACATTTTAAGTTGTCTTTCAAGAAATGTCCTAGTACATAGGAAGAGAAAAAAATTATGTCCTATGTACCTTATTCTTAAAAAATAGGAAGCCTCATGTATGCCATGGTGAGTATGAGACTAGATATTTACCAAGTAGTGGGAGTTCTGAGCCAATTCATGGCAAATCCTAGAAAGGATAATTATTATGTGGTGAATTGGATACTTACATATCTGAAAGGCACTTCAAATGATAAAATCCACTATGAAGGTCTAGATTTATAGATAAGAGGTTTTGTAGATTATGATTTAGGTGGTGACAGGGATGGATAAAAGTCCACTACAAGATATGTTTTTAATCTTAATAGTGGAGCTTTGAGTTAGGATTCTGAGTTATAATGAGTGAAAGCATTGTAAGAGGCATGCGTTTTGAGGAAGCTTTGTGGAGAGGTTGATTATTTTCAAGTTAATAGAAGACTACACACTGCTATTTTCCCCATGGTTTTTCATTACACCTTGCAAGGTTTCCACATGTGTACTTGTATAATGTGTTATTTGTTTTAGTAGCTTGTTTATTTATGCACTAAATTACTTTCACTAGTTATCTATTTATCCTAACATGTAGGTAGTCTATGTACCACTGAATAGGGAAATAAATAGGAATATAAGGATAAAAAAACAAATAAGTTTATTGTGTACTATTGAATAGGTAATTTAATAGGAAGATAATGATATACAATCGGATAGGTTAGATATGTACTGCTGAGTAGGGAGGCTAAAATTTTTGTAAGAGACTTTATTGAAACAAATGATAGTGTTATGAAATAGAGAAATATTCTATAAGATAATTTTTAAGAAAAATGAAATTAATAACACAATAAATTGGATCAATGTGTTTGATCCAATTAGAATACACAACACAAACCCTATACCAACATTGGCCAATGCAAGTTTCATAATAGTAACATACAATGATCAAAGACAAAGTAGAAACTAGAAAGTAAATGCTAATTAATTGGTCATCCTAAGTGTTATTAAGTTATAATAAAGTTTAATTTTAATGTGATAGGAATTTTTTCTAAAATAAGGAGCTAAAAAGTAATCTAAGGCTAGTTTTAGGACATTTAGGCTGAAAGGGATCTGTATTGGTGATGGTACTAGATTGGTATTGGGGCCTACCCACTCACTTCCAAATCTTATAGAAATGAGGGTGTCAAGTGCCTTGTCAATATATACCATTAACCATGTATTTAAACTTAGACAAAAAACCAAGTTAGCTTCCCCCTTGGTGATGAAATCCAAGTAGGTAGGTCTTAGGAAGATAAAATTTTAAATATATTTGAATGAAAACAAAATTATAATTATGTGCAAAAGAGAAAAATAGTTAGACTAAAATGTTAATTTAAAAAACCACTTATTTAATCTATGTGATTAACTCTAACCATGCAAGCAACTGAAAAGGAAAGGTGAATTAATTACTAGAAAATAGAGGTTAATTTCTTGATTGATAAGAGTACAGAGTCTATTTAGGTGACATTATATGAAAACAATGTAGAACATAGTCAATTGGTTCACTACTATTATACAGAAACAAGATCTAGAATAACACAATCAAATAGGTCAACTTTATCTTCTATATGGAGGACATATTATATAACTATCTCGAGTAGGTCGATCTAGTTTACTATAAGGCCGTAGTTTTATAGACTACCAACTTATGAAAAATAGTATTAAAAATGGAAAATTGAGATGACAGAGAGAGAGAAAGGAATGAACCTTGATGGGTTTGAAGATGTTTATATTGCAATTATTTATGTTGTGATGTTCAAATGATAATTCAAAATTATGCTAATTGGTTTGGCAAAGTTTACAAAACCTTGTATGTTAAACAAGAAGTTACAATCGACTAGTTTGGCAATGTTTGAAGACCTATATATTGAAAGAAGATAATTTTAGAGAGAGTCAATTGGTTTGACTATGTATAGAATCTGGAGTTTAAAAATAATATTATGCCAAACTGATCAGTCTAATAACTTGTATTTGGAAAAGACTTACATAGATAAAACATAGTCATTTTAGAGTGACTATGTGTTCAACATGTTCACAAAATGTTAGAAATATATTGATTAGTTTGATAAAGTATTTTAAATATACAAAAATTTAATAAAATGAAAAAATTATGGTGTGAAAAAAAACCTACAAGGATTTGATTCATTTCAAGTTCACCAGAATGTATTAAAAGGGAAATGCAACTGATTTATAAATTAATCATATCTCAGAGAAGATAAATACTACTTACACTTTTGATTGTTGATACATTAAATATTCTAGGTCACGACCAATATGGATATTCTAGACCAAACCAAGGGATTTATTACAAAAATAATAGCACTAGAGAGGGTTCCAAATCCTCTAGTCAAGTAACACTATTCAATAACCCTATACAGGTCTTATATTTTCATATTCACTATGTATAATGACAAGTAAAGTAAAATCTAATCTAGTTCTCACCAAATCTTGTAGCACAAACAGGGGGTAGTAAACATAAAAAGTGAACATGCATATAATATCTATGCTCATGTCAATGTATGGGAAATCCTAATGCAAAGGAGATAAGTACAAATTTAAATATATCTACTCTTACAAAGGAGGAAAAACTTTAGGAATACTTACCTTTAAAGATGAAACCATCAAGCCTCAATCTCTCCATTGGCCAAGGTGTTTTGTAAGAGGTTATTTTGGTATGTAAGGATAATAAGGATAAATATACTCTAGGCTACATAAGTTATCTATGCATGAAAAATACTTCTCCATAATACAAGATCCATATCTCCAAAGAGAGTATTGAAACCCTAAGCTATGCTCTCCAAATATAATGGTGGATAAAGAGATGTTAAATATAATATTATTCTTCTTCTCTTCCTAAATAAATGATGAAATTAATTTGTATGTATAACTAAATATAAACCTAAACCTTTTCAAAATTTTAGTTTATAGGGTCGACAATCAACTCCATATCATTATTGATAAAAAATAAATTAGGTCTTGGTTTAGGTTGGTGAGGGGCCAACCTAGACCCTAAATATGTTTTATCAATTAAAGTACAAGGTTTATGGGGCTGATAGTGTAACATAAACCATTGGAAAGGGTTTTAGGCCTAGGGAAGGGATAATTAAGGTAGAAAATGGTTGGAGGAGGGTGTAAGAGAGATAAATCTTAGGTAAGTGTTTTAGGAGAAGTTTGTGTAGATAACAAGTGTTGGTATAGGGGATATCAATCTTGTGAAGTACCAATGGTCTACCTACCCCTTTACTCAATCACCCTTTAAGGTGTGCACTTAGAGATATTGAGACTCAATGGGTTCCTTCAAGAGATAAATCATCATTAATTAATAAAAATTTGAAAATATTATGTGTATACATTTACTATGCAACCCTCCTCCCGTAATCCTAAAGATGTTATTTCATAATGCCTTGAAGCGGTCCCATGTAATCTCCTAAAAGCTTTATTAGTTACCTAGGATAGGCCCCTTAACCTAAATGACCTTAAATAAGCCATCATCTAAATGGTCACTTACAAAGCCTCTTTATTTGATGGGTTTCCTTATTAATCTATCAAACCTTATGGGATACGATCTTTACAAACTCTATTCCGAAGCTATTTCATCCAACTCTTTGGGGAATCTAATTAATAAAGGTAACATATATTTAATTAATAAGGTTGGTGACCCTAAGGTAAGTACCAATTAGATTCCCATAACCTTTTTAATGTTTATTAAAAAAATCATAGCTAAATCTTTAACCCTTACAATCAAGCATATGCTCCCCTTAATTGTGAGAAGGGAACAAACAAGGTTTATTCAACATTGATACATGTTGGATAATGTTATTTATATATGGAAAGGTATGTAATGGGTAAGGATATCTAAAAAAAATGAATTATTCATCAATATTGAATTTGAGAAAGCTTATAATCAGATGGAATGAACTTTTACCATAACTATGCTTTAGGCTCTTGGTTTTAGTCCCAAGTATTTTCACACTTTCAATATGCTATTTTAAGATGTGGGTGATTATGTTACTATTAAGTTTTCTCAATCCTATTACTTCGATATATATATATATATATATATATATATATATATATATATATATATATATATATATATATATATATATATATATATATATATATATATATATATCAAACAAGGGTGCCCCCTTATGTCTTCCTTAAATGTTCAGGTTATTGATGGCTTTAGTTATCTTTTGGATGGCCATGCTTCTAGGGGTTTGGTGAAGGGTATTTATCTCCCTAACACAAACTACTAATTGAGAAATGGACACTTTTTTGATGAATCCATCCTCACTCTCAAAAAGGATGAGGACTCTATTAAGTATGTTATGGAATGTCTTGACATTTTTTTCTTTACTTCTAAGTCTTCCATATAATGGTAGAAAACAAAATGCTATTGCTAGTCCCTTTCACCCAAACCTACTTGGTTGGAGGGATATAAATGGAAATGGATTCTTATTGAATTCAAGTTAAAATTATTAGGCATTTTATTTACTTTTAGATCCTTACCTACAAAACTTTGGTCCTATGTGGTTAAAAGGGTAGATGAAAACATTTAATTCTAGGTCGCCATACCATTGAACCTATTTGGGAATTTTTAGATCTATTCTAAGGTGGTTACTGCTAGTCATGTTTAATACTCATATTGTTGGGCTCCTTCCAATGCCTCTTAGGAAAATATAGAAAATATCCTAAGATAATTTCTATGGGTCAATTTTGAAAGGCACACATATTTAACTAAGTCTCCTTGGCTATTTTTATCGCACTAAAGAAGCTAGTGACTCATTGATATTAAGCTTTAGGGGGTAAATCTTGGTGTTAAATAATCATCATAAGCATGAAATGGGATGATGCATAAAATATATTATTGAGGCATTGGATTTCTCAAGTTTACCTTCTTAGTAGAAAGGTCTAACAAGGGATTGGTTTGCATAATGTTATCATCACTCCTATGTTGGTTAAGATAGGGGCACTTTTGTCATGAAAAACATTTTGAAGGATAGGAGAAACTAAAACCTCACCTCTTCTAGGTGGGGTAAGGGTTTATAAATTATATTTATCTTAATTCGCAATCTTTATGGTGGTCTCCCATGTTGAATTTACATAATGTCCCATTTTCCATGGTCCCTTGGGTCAAAATCCTGAGGCTATTTAAAAAAGGTATTCATACAATTGGATACCTATTCTATTAGATTAGTTTCCTTAGAATATGGTTAAGTCTAATTTAAATCTAAATAAGTTATATGTAAAATCCATTTTTGAAATGTAGAGATACATATTTGAAGAGTATTTACACAAAATTGGAGTTTCTTCTCGTACACCATGGTGGAAGGACTAGTCTTGGTTAATATCTATGCCATTTTATCACTACTCCCCCAGGCTAGGTTATAATCTTTTGTCCACTCATCATATTGATATTTAAGCTCTAAATCATTGATGGTCTCTAAAATGTCTCCATCATGTCTAGTCTTGGAGATTTGATAATATGTGTGTGGCTTGTATTGAGCCTAAAAATCCCACTTCCTTTGGTGTATTATTTACCAAGGTCTGCCTATGGGGGACCAACTCAAACACATGGGGATTTTGAATCCCACTTACCCATCCTATCAGCACCTATAATCCATTACGCATCTATTTTAGTTTTTCCCTCATACCCAGTCTTCTTGGAAATGGATTCATACCCTTTTAAAATCCTTCTGGCCTGAAATGTTAACTTGGAATATGGATCTTTTGGGGCAATCCTCCCTACTTCCTGGAATATGAAACATATTATGTAAAATTTTCTATACTAATATTCTTTTTAAAATTTCAAATATATAAATAAAGTACTTTTTAACAATTAAATAATAGAAATAAAATTTTTTGTAACTAGAAAAATTGTTTTGATTGCTAATGTTAAGATACAAATTTAGATTCAAACATATAAGGTTTGGCTCAAGCTCCACTATTTATATATCCTCTTGGACCATTGGGGGAATGTTCCTTGTGTGGTCATCCATGATTTTTCTAATCCACCTCCCCACCATCCCCATTTGGGAGGCATGGGCATGAAAGGTGATGCCATCAATCTTTTACCTAGTGGTCTTGAAGTTGGAGGATCACCTTTCCTCTCTCTCATTGCCCTTGTCATGCTAAAGGATTTTATAGGGGCAAAAACAAAGGTGGTGGTGGTGGGGGGTGGAGGCTCCTTGCATAGGATAAGTTCTCATGAATGACATTGTCCATTTATCCTTCTAGACATGATTACCAGAAACAAAATCATACTAAAATTAACCAACATACTTATGGTTGGGACCCCATCCTAGTTGATGAATATCCCACAGATCAAAGGGGGTGGGGGGGCACCCTCAAGATCTACCACCTCCACTAGCTTCCATGTTCATTTTTTTTGCTTAATGATCTCCTTGTTATTTGTGATCCTATCTTTTTATATTTTTTATTTATGTGCACTTAATTTAACTTAACCATGGTTGTTTGTCCATTTCATGGTCTTGTTTGAACTTTGCTCTTCTTGATACTTCTTTAGCTTGATATGGTTTTTTTCAGGGTATGACATTTCCACCCATATTTTTTAATGATTAGTGACATATTATATATTGTTATATTACTGAAAGTGTGTTTTTTTAATTAAAAAAATATATAACTTAAATTTAAATAAACTATAATTCTATGTCTAAATTTAAACTTATACTTAAATGTTTGTTTTATATTTATATTGTCTATTTTATCCTATTTTATTACTATGTCAACCAGGCTAACTCTATCATTAATCTCATCCTAGAATGTTGACCAGGATGAATCCATCATTCAACTATTTCATCTAGGTAAATAAAATATGACAAAATTAACCACGTTGATCTTGTTAAAAAAATATGTTGTTCCACATGCTATAGAAATAGGTCAATTGACCTAATGGCTACTTTTCCTTCCTAACAAAATTAAGATATCTGACCTTATCATCTAAGTTTATTGAAGAGTTTAGGTTCAATACTTGGTTATAAATACCCCTTCACTTCATTTATATGGAAAGGATCATTCAATTGCACATCATTTCAACTCACCAACATTATTATACTATCATTTGAAGGTTTCAATTCTTATGGTTTTGCCTTGGAGTTGTAGCATTTGTCTTATGGAGGTCTTGGAAGTAGAGGAGAAATATTGTAGCATAGAGATGATCTATCCTTGTGATCGATACAATCCAAAACAAGATCTTGTAAAGCACCATTGGCCAAAAGAGAGAGATTGAGGCATGGAAATTCACTTCAAGAAGGTACATATACTTCTAACTCTTCATTTTGATAAGTAGATTTTGATTAACTAATTGATTGAATTGTATCTATCCTTGATTAGATTACTTATATATTTTCTTGATTATAATTATATTTTCTTCTTTATTATCCTTCCCATTTATGCCATAAGATTGGGTGAGAACTAGATTAGTTTGTCTGTTCATTTACTAGATTAGCTTATATTTTTGTTTAGTAGATTAGTTTACTTCCTTTCATTATATTATAAGAACTAGCTAGGGTTATTTCATGATGACATTTGTCTAAAGGACTTTGGTACCTCTTAGTTTCTATTATGTAGTAATAGATCTATTAATTAAGTTTAGTAGATACATAATTGGTCATGACACTGATTTAACAATGTATTACTAGTGGATTTTCAGTTGATTACCTTATAAGAGCTTGGATATTACTGAGTAATATAAGTTGTAGATCTATCTTAATTCACTTAAATTCTTAATTTTTTTAAGTCGCAGTCAACTAAATCAATTTGGTTGATCAAGTTTTATATTATCATTAGAGGATTATTTATAACTAAATATATTAAGCTAGTTAATCTAGCCTTAACATATATTTGCATATTTAGGATCCACGATCAACTAGATCATGCTAGTTGTTCTCATTTTCCCCTCTATTTCTAATTAAAAATCTTGCCTAGATGACCTACTCAACAAAATTTTAACATTCATAAAAATACAAGTGTTTAAACTTATCGGTCTTGTTTAATTTTTTAGGTAATTATTAATAAATTAGTAATTTAATCTTGTTAATTATCTCAAATTATCATTTTTGTTTCTTAGTAAAATCAATCGGTACTTCAAATTTCCATTCTATTTTGCAAGTTTTTCAGTTCTGCTAAAACTGCATTACATAATCAACTAGATAAAGTTGGTCAGTCTAGTTTGTTTCTTTTTTTACTATTTTCTTCAAGTTCAACTAGATCAAGTTGGTTGATCTAGCTTGTTTTGGCCCATTTTTTTAGACTACTATTTTTCTTCCTAGAATTTAACTAGATTTACTTGATTGACTCTGTAGGACATGGTTGGCCCAGTATAATTTCATATTACTATTTTACATCCCATAAATCAACTAGATCAACCAGGTCCACTATTAAGTACTTGGCCAACTTAGTTTATTAGATGGTTGACTTAGTTTGTTTTTCCTCTAATTTTAGACATAGTTCAATAGGTGGCTAACTTAGTTCTATTTGTGGCCATCCTAGTTTATTTTATCTCTACTTTTAGTCAGAGTCTAGTAGGTGGCTAACTTAGTTTAGTAGGTGGATGACCTAGTTTAGTAAGATAATAAATTCATAATTATGTCTTCTTTTCAGCTTCCAATTAGCCAATAAAATTATAAAAATAAGGATTTAGATTTGAACCTCATTTATATCATCACTTCAAATCAATCTATTCAATTTCTTCCTTCATGTCTCTCTAATCCCAAAACTATTACTACATCATGAAACCTATATATTCTATCCCCAATAAATCCATAATCTAATACAATTGATGTTAATCACCTAGTGTTCCCCCTACTACCAATATAGGGAAAATGCCTCATACTAACCCCAATAATCCTCTTCCACCCAACAATCCTACTCCTCCCATTTATACAACTCAGATTCTTGCTCAAATGATTGTTATGAAAATAGATAACAATTTTTAAATGATGCAAATATAATTCCATATATTAAAATTATTAATAAACCACCTCAAGTCATCATGACGCAACAAAATAATAATTTTATCCCTACTCATATTAGATATGTCAATGGGAATATCATCCCTCAACCTCCAACTCATAACAAAAGGCTTCAACATCTTAAAAATGAACCTTTATCTACATTTATTACATCCATAGATATTAGACACATTTCTATGACTATTACATACAATGAAACTAAGGACCCCAATATATTTCTTAAATATTTTAGTAATTTCTATAAGGAATGGGTCCAAACTAACACATTTTATACTACCAATATCCTAGCCAAAATATTTGTTAGTGATGTACTTGAATGGTACAATCAAATTCCTAGACATTCCATTAAATAACTAAAGGATATAATAAATGCTATAGTTAATGTATTCCAACATAATGACCTTCTTGAAAATTACCTTAGCCATTTCATCAATGCTAAGCAATTTTCTAATGAATCTGCTTACACTTTCATCAAACAATGGGAGACTTTAGCTCACAAATTAGACCATAACTTGAATAACGATCCTCTTTTAAATATATATTTTACTACTCTTAATTCTCTTATTCAATACAATGTTTGGATGTTTTCCCATAAAACTTTAGAATAATCCTTATACCGAATAAATAGGAAAGACTTTCTTATGCATCAATTTGAATCACCTCAAACAACTACTAAGAAACCTTTATAATCATTTAATCATAACATTGATTCATATAAGCTTCCCCAAACCTAAGAGGGAGAATTTAGTTCAACAAATTTTAACCCAACCCACCCTCTATTAAGTCTAGAATAACATAAGAAGAAATTTCCACCCTCTAAACCCATGATATTTGATCCTTCCAAACCACCTCTAAAATGGTACAATCCTGATAAGTTTTATTGGTGGCATGCAACAATAGGTCATTCTCATTATCCTTATTATGATCTTCACTAATTTATTCTTACTTAATTTCTTGGTAAACATTTTAGTATTGATACTCTTACACAAAAAAATTATAAATACTATATTCAAACCTCCCAAATCTAATCTAAAGAATCATAATCACATCAACATCACTTATCTAATGATAAAAAATAATTAACCCATACATCCACACCACCCACTAATCTTTTCCAAACCATATTTGATCCTTATTACTATACCAATAATGAAAGGTTAGCTAACATGAAAAAAATAAAATGGATGGTTGCATCCATCAAACCTCAAACTCTTAGGTCACACAGACCCAAGGAACACCTAGTCCAAATACCCACTCCAAAGTATATCATACATGTCATATTTTACCTTATAGACCTATTCAGACCTCTCTTATACATCCTATTATAATTTAAAAATCCTTAAAATAAAATATACCAATAGGTTTACCTATCTCTAAATGTACTTACCAATCCAATACAGTTCATTCTAATTGTTCCAATTCACTACACTCCACATCACATGTTGGGGCATATTGTGATGCTATCCACATGTCACTTTAGACTTTGGGTCATCGTAAAATTCATATACATACATCATATTACCCATTTGGGCATCATATGATGTCCACTCTTCTTATAAAATACACAATAAAAAAAAATTAAACTTAAAGAAACCTTTTGAGACACATAGGCTTGTATTTCACATGCTTATCTTGATATAGATGTTAGCATATATTTTGATCATTATTTTTGTCTCATTTTTCTTTTTTTTTTAATTTTGTTTTTCACTTAATTTTATATTACTTACACCATTTTTTCATTTTCCATGATTCTTTGGTTTTATTTCACTTTACTTACACCATTGTTTCTTCTGAGTTCTTTTATTTTATTTCACATTACCTTTGGCCTTTATTTATTTTGTGGTTATTTCATATTAATTTAATTATTTATGTAATTATTTGCCTTAGTATCCTTATTATTATTTGACCCTTATTTACTTTCCCCCTTTCTTGGGATGATCATTTAATTTCACCATATTTTTGGAATGATTACTACTTTCACTAGTTCTTGTGCTAGATCCCTTATAGGTTAATATTGATTCTCTAGTGACATGACTCTCATAACATAGTCTATTACCTTTAATTTCATTATTTTACCTCCTTGTGATAAAATATGAGCATATTCATCATTATATAACTTATTACATGGATAAATCACTCATGATTCCTAGCTTTCCATTATTTCCTTTCATTAGAGGCACATATAGGTTAGCTTTGAGATTACACACTTGTGAGAAAGTATTGGAATATTTAGCCATCATGGTCTTTATGTCCTTTTATATAGTGACCAAGAATAATTTATCATATGTTCATCACTTGTTTCATTCATGATTATTTCTCTAAATGTATATGGAGGAGGAACCAAAAAATATAACAGAGATAAAAGCCAAATCATAAAAGAAACAAAAGGCAATGATAAAAAGGAAAAAATAATATTAAAAGTTATATCACACCAAAAGACATGATATTTATTTGGAATATATATTATATTAGTTAAATCTCAAACTCCACAGTTGGCACCATGATAGATATGAGGTCCATTAGGGTACAGTAGGCTAGTAGACTGGTATAGGAGGTTTCATTATACCTTATATGTATATTCCACCTCTTTTTTGATGAAACTACCTAATATTCGTAGTAGAAAAATGACTCTATAAGTGGTCCTAAAGAAGGAGGAACATATTTGTGTAAGGTAGGATCAATTTTACTTTCATGCATATAGCCTTCATGGGATGATCTACATACTTGAATTATTATCCCAAGCTTTGTGTTCATTAGTTAGAGTGTCCTAAGTCCTTAATGTCAATAGTTAGTAGTCTTTCTCACTTTTTTTTATGTCTCATTATTGTTAAGGATGTTCACATAACCTATGTGGTGCCTCACATTCCTTATTTACATAATATTTTCCTACTATCCCCTTATCGGATATTGCTTTTAGATCGTCATATATACCTATCTATGCCTCTTGATTTATAGTTTATGAGTTGTATTGTAATACCTCAAAAAAGACCAAGTTACCTCATAAACATCCCTTCACCATATACTTTTAGAACCATCTCATTATCATTCTAGTCATGTCATTAGGTAGTTATGACTTTTTACATCAAATTTTAGAATAAGCACTAAGTTTGAGTTGCCATCCCTTAGAGATTATGATTTTCATTTATCCATCATGTTCTTATTTGGATTTTTTAGACTTCACTTATAGTACACAAGACATTTGACATTCTTACTATTGCAAGGTGTCACCCTTGGTCCTTATGTAGTGAGACACTTAGGATTCATGACATGGATTAACTACCTCCCATGGATTTGTTAACTCTGGTGGTTTTATTGGGCATTAATAGGTAAAAATTTTAGTGCAATGACAATTTTTGGGATAAAAATTAGTATCAGACCCAAAGGTGTCAGGTTAGAATTCCTTTATTTCTCTAGGGGTATTGTTGCATGGTGTCACCCATGGTCCTTATACAACACGATGCTCAAGATTTATGACATGGATTAACTACCTCCCATGGATCTATTAAATCTAGCGGTTGTATTAGGCATTAATAAGTTGACCTTTTGGTGTAATGAAAATAATTGGGTCAACACTTACATGGTTTTATTTGTGTATGAATTGACATGCTTATGTTACATGTTCATTAACATCTTCATTAACATTTAATTTTAAATAATTTATGATTTATTCATGCTTTGTTTGACATGCTTATCATACATATTGACTTACATTTCATTTTCAATCATCTATATTTTATTTATGTTTGATCCAACATGCTTATCTTACATGAGGCTACCTTTCACTTTATTACATATATTTTTTAGAGTTTTCCTACATGATAATTCACTCACTTACATTGTTTTACTTATTTCCCAATGTGATTTAGTGTATAATAGATTCCTTTTTTCATTTCATGTTTTACATGCTTCCCAACGTGATTTAGTATGTTCTACATTTTTTTTCCTTCATGTTTTACATGCTTCCCAATGTGATTTAATGTGTTATAAAATCATTTGTTATCATTTTGTCATTCACACATTTTGGATTTTGGTTCCAACCTAGCCTTAAAAATCTTAGCTTTCTAATTTTTATATCTTTATGATACTTACAAGCCACAACAACCTCTTGCAAAACACTATTAGCTAAGGGATAAATTTGAGACATGACAAGTTCACTTCAACAAGGTGAGTATACTCCTAGCTCTTTATTTTTATAATTAGATGTTCTATGAATAATGGATTTAATTTTATATCTCCTTTCTTAGATTACTTCTATAATATATTTGATATAATTATCTTTGCTTGTTTATTATATTTTCCATTTATGCCACAAGATTTGGTGAGCACTAGATTAGTTTTTATGTTTATTTACTAGATTAGCCTATATGTTTGTTTAGTAGATTAGCTTGCTTCTTTTCATTATATTATAAGACATATCTAGGTTTATTTCATGATGAAATTTGAATAGAGGCCTTAGAAACCTCTTATTTACTATTTTCTAGTAAGAGATCCCTTAGTTAGGTATATTACATCTAGAATTGGTCATGACCCAGATATAATGATGTATTTCTAGTGGATTGTTAGTTGATTTCCTTCTTCGAGGTTGGATATTACTAAGTAAGATAAGTTGTAGATATGTATTATTTATATTTTATACAAAATGGATTGTGTTAATATTAATATCTATGTGGAGAAAGATATCTACCTTGAAACCCAAGGCATTATTTTACATTTTAAGGGTTAATGTTTTATTTGGTTTATAGCCATTATCAACTTGACTATGCATCTTTTGGAATATTACATTAAAGTATATAATCCAATAATTAGGATCTCTCGTCATGCTTCAAAAATTTTGGTATATGAAACTTGGGTTAGTGAATTTCTACATTGTGCCAAGAAAGTATCTTGACACAAGTTCAAAGAAGTAATCAAATCTTATGGAATACTGACCAATCAATCATAATAATCATCTTGAAAATTAAAAGGGATAAGTATGCATTCCACATATTCATGGGTTACATTTAGTAACCCTAAATCATACCTGAAAACCTTTATATGTTTTTAGTAGTATTTATTCTTAAGGGAGAAAAGGTATGAATATATTTTTCTAGGTTTCTAGGAAAATCATGTAGTCTCTGAGGACAATAATAGTAAAACTAGATAACCAAGATAAGGCCATATCACAGGGATAAATTTGACCACCTCTCATTAGGGAATATGACTAGGTCTAAGGTCTTCTTAATATGCATTTATTTAACATAACTTTCTTATGGATCTCCAAGGGTGGGAATAATAAGTTAGTATCTCAGGTAGAGCTTGTTAGTCTTTTGGTTATATCCAATGCAACTCAAGGGATATTTTAAAGAAATGAGAAGGCCACCTTCCTTATAGAACTAGTTTTAGTTCATGTTTATGTGTTTTTTATACACACTAAGTAACCCTATGAGGTATCCTCTAATGTTTTTATATTGGTTAAAGAAGATTCACTCCAAGGCATGAACTTTAGGGTAATGGATTTTTTAAACAACCTAGAGTGGAGTAGTAGTGAGTAGAGTAGTTATTTACCTTAGGTAGTTTAGATATGATATGATTTTAGACATACTTGATATGGATGGGTGATTCTAACCTAAAGTGGGAAAGATCTAAATAAACCTCAAAAAAAAAGGCAGGGCAAAAAAGAAGGCTTCTGAATTAAAGTTAGATGAAACCCTTTTAAACTAGATATTAAAATATGGGTTGGACAAGTAGTTAGATAATTAATGCCTATTTCAAGTTAGTAGTATCACACAAAATATAAGAATACAGTTAGGATTCTAAGAGAGAAAAAAATAATAGACTTTAGTGTTAATAATCAATGGTGCCACATTTGTAAGATTGCAATTACACATCTACAAAGGGAGATTATGATTACTAAACACAAAGCATTCAAATTAGCTACTACATAATATGAATAAATGTATAAATAAAATTCCATACTATAAAAAGGTATATTTTATTCATATAAAATGTCTAAATTGGTAGTTTGAGTGTGTCTTGTGACACCCAATCCATAGGTCCTATTTGCATGATTTTATGACCCTTTTAGCCACCATTTTGATCATTATCAGTCATCTATAGACTCCTAAAATAAGATTCCATCTCAACTATACTCTATTTCCCAGGCTAATCCTATCCCCCTAGTTTTGAGCCTATAAGATATGAGTGCCATACCTAGATTATAGCATTAGACCCTGGGGTGTCCTTTTTTTAGTATTCCTATCCAATCACACTTTGATCCCAAATGATCAATTTCATCAGATTCATATCATTATTTATGTTAGCCAAGTGTGAATACATCTAACCCATAACCAACTATTCCCTATAAAATCCCATTCAAAGTTCATTTACAAAAGGTAGGTGATAAATATTACAAAGGGAACATGAATACAAGAAAACTAATAAGACAAACTTTCCTATTCTCTACATATAGTCACCCAACATAGCTAAAAACACACTCAAACCCTCATACCAATCCCTAGCCACCTCATACACTCTCAATTTGGCATTTTTGCATCCATATAACACTATTGCACAAAACACTTTAGGTGGGAGAACTACATATGACTTGATCCCTCTTCGAAGCATTGGTATGTAGGAATCATGCCCACACAAGGGGTGTAGATCACATGTTCAGTACATCTCACACACACTAACCCTCCCTTTTTCAAGTGATTCAAATCTCATTTATCAAGCATGATGGAAGATTAGGGTTTGAAAATTAAATTTTCTCTATTAAGAGTTATTTTGACATTCAACACTTGATATTTCATAGGCAGGCTCACATAGGAACAACCCAAAGAACCCAGAAAACTCAGGTCTGAAAAACTAGTTTGGATAATAGTGGCAGAAGAGGACAACAACATCAGACCCCAAAGTGTCCTATTTTTGTAGTCTTATCCTTTCACTGAACAAGAGCTAAAATTTGATTTGCAACACTATCCTAGTCTTACATATCCAATTTTAGACATTGTATCATCTGTATAAGCCTATCTCCATCTAAGTCATATTTTTTCCTTATTTATTACTATTATTAGAAAGGTAAAAATGATAAATAAATTATATAAATCAAGACTATAATTATTGCAATATTAATCACTTATTTATTAATCCAAACCCTTAACTAAAATAGGAATAAAAATCCATTATTCCCAAATAAGTTAAATTATTTGGTGAACTCGATTTACTTCATTTGTGAAAAAAAACCCTAAAAACTCTAGGGAAAATTCCTTGCTGATTTTAGAAATATTTTTCTAAATTTTCTTGCATATATAAATCAGCATTTTATATTTAATTTTTAAAATTTACAATACTAATTTGAAAATTTTCTTTCTTTCAAAAACCTATTTGTCTATACTAGGTCTCGATATTTTTATAGTATTTTTTTGATTTTTCTAGCATATTTAAAAAATAGAATTTCACTGTAATTAGTAAAATTTAACATAGTAATTTTGAAAATAATTTTCTTTCAAACCTTAGTTGCATATACTAGGTCCCATGCTCTTGAGGTATCACCTTACATGTTTGTGAGCTTCGTATACTTTTTTATGCATATTCCAATTTGTTATTTTTAGAACCTTATATTTCCTTTATTTAGTACTTTCCTTCCATCACAGTTTGTTTATTACAACTTATTGCAAAAAATAAAATCTATTTTCAATATGTTTTCCTACTTTAACAATGACCTAATATACTAGTTTTGATGAAACTGATAAGATGGAACTTTAATACATCTTAACTAAACATCCTGATATGCAAGATGATATGCCTAAAATAATACAATAAGAAAAACAAGAAGTAAACAATGGTCAATCCTCTCAAACCATAGAGCAACCAGTTGTAAATGACACTATGGGGAAAACTATGTCTCAACAACCCCCTATATCAACCCAACCTTCTTATGAGGCACCACCAATTTTGGCTAGTACACATTTATCTCTTGATGTGGCTAATTTTATGCAAGAGATAAAATATCTTCAATCCAAAGTGCTACATCTTGAGAAAGGTGTCTCTAGACCAATACAAGCCTTGGATTCTTTTTCTCTACTTTATACACCATTAGCATGTCATATTGCTTCTATACCTTTACCACTAATGTTTGTTCAACACAAGATCACTTTATATGATAGAAAGGGTGATCCAGAGACACACTTGAGATATTTTAATGTAACATGCTTGGATTATGTGACAAATGACTAGTTACTAACCAAGCTATTTCCATGAAGTTTAAAGGACTATGCTTTACAATGGTTCTATAGTCTACCAAATTAGTCGATCAACATATTCAATCATTTAGCTGACATGTTCCTAGCTCATTTAAATATTAACATAGGTGAAATTTTTTCTTATTCCCAAGTTGAACAATAGAAACAAAGTTCAAATGAGCATCTCATAGATTATGTTCTTCGATATAAGACTATCTTATCTAAAATGACTAGCCTTATGGCTGATCAAGAATTATAAGATATCTTCAAATAGATTTTTCTACTATTTTTGCATGAGTCAATAATGTTCAAAAGGTTCTCTTCCTTCATTGAGTTATGTCATACACTAAAGGAAAGGAAATTCAAATTAATTTCAATACGTAAAAATCAAGTACACAAGCATATTAGAAACAATAAACAAGAGTAACAATAAAGTCCCATACAAAGTAAATGTTAATGATAGGAAAATTCAAAATCAACCTATAGTTAATGTGGCTTCAAATCCCCCTCAATGAGTGGTTTTATTAGTACCTCCTTGGTGAGCTTTTACCAATCTACCAATATCTCAAACATAGTCTTACAATAAGTATTGGAATACAATATCATATCTCTCCCTCCTATTTGGGAAGTTGATAAAAAAAAGCTTCTTCCACATAGATATGATCAAAATTCATTTTGTGATTTTTATAGGTCACCAAACCACACAACAAATAGATGCATCAATTTGTGACACAAGATACAAGACTTGATAGATGACAACCTTATTGATCTTGGCACTCTAGCTGAGATTCCTCAAACAAAGAAAACATATGACAAGGCTATGAAAGTTTTTTTATATCCTTTTCCATAAAATTATAAACAAGAAACAAGAAACAAGGGACACATTAGGTGCTCACCATGCATATCATGCACACCCTACACTAGCTACATACTAGGCACCTTCAATTGAGTCATATCCTTTGAGTAACATGATTGGTGTGTATAATTCTAGAGTTCCAGCTAGACCTTTGATCTTCTTTTTAGAGCAAGAGATAATTGAGGATGATTCAGATTACCATGCACTCTTTATTAGAGCTTACATTAATCAACATCCCATTCATAGTGTTTTGATAGACAATAGATCTAGTGTGAACATGTGCACTATAACATTACTACAGCATTTGGAATATTCAAAGAAGGATATTACCCTGACAAACATAGTTATCAATAGATTCAATGGGCACATATAGAGTTCATTGGGTGAGATTTTACTTCCTCATTAGGTTGGTCCAATACATGTGGCCACATCATTTACTACTGTTCCTAGTGTATGAGTCTTTGATATGTTACTAGGTCAACCATGGATTCAAAAACTTCATGTAATTCCTTTTATAGTTCACATATTCCATGAAATTCATTCATGCTAACTAGGGTTTTAAAGTTGGTGGGGTTCTGTATGAGTTACCACTCCCCTCTTCAGAGCTAGCTATTACTTTATAGCCACCAATTTTATCTCCTCCACCAGTTATAGTTCTTCCTTCAGTTCAAATTTAGACATTGTTTATGCCTCCCTCACCAGCATAGAGAGTCCATACACTTCTATGGAGGCCTCTTTTAGACAAACCACAATTTTAATATTCTAAATAGTTTCTAGATATAGTGTTTATACCCAAGGTAGTATCATTGAGGTCTCATGTCTTTGCACATAGACCACACTTTCAAAGAGATTCTTATACTACCAAATGGGTCCCTAAGAGCCCTATATTTACATCCACTTAATACAATTACAGGGGGACCCCATAGTCAGTTTCCAATATAGATATTTTAGTGCATTTATAACATACACAACTTTAAAAGTCACAGTCTCAACCTTTCCATCATGCTTCATGATCATGCACGATCCCTCTCCTTGATAAAGGACACCATGATAGGGAGTCTCTCATGAAACTCATCAGTTACTATCATTTCTTTTTAGTTTTAGTTTTACATAATTTATCCACTTATACATAATTTATTTTCAATTTATTGTACATAGTTTCCTTATGATTGATTGTACATAGCTCATATAAAAAATACCAAAAAAAATATAACATTTTAAAATAAAAAAAATTAAAATAAATCAAAATACCTAAAACATTTCAATTTTATGCATCATCCATGCTTTACATTTCTAATACCATGCTAGACTTACATTTTGTTGTTCTATGATATTATTTGTCAATTTATCTACATTACCATGATTAATTTGATCTTCTTTGAGTGTGTGCAGTGACATCCAAATCCTTGATTGCTTCACTCTACCCATTTAGGGGCATCCTACTTCATACATTCAAGACATACATCGATATATCTACCCAGTAAGGGCATATTCTACATGACTACACCATCCAAGTTATCTCATTCCTACACCACACACTATAGTTAGCATGTTGATGTACATTACTTACTAACTTACATAGATTATTATATATATACTCACTAGTATATAACACTTATATATTTCTTAGCATCTACCTAGTTTTTTACTCCATGTTTTACATACTTTCACTTCTTGCTTTGATTAGTTAGATGTGATGGTATTTCTAGTTTTTACATGCCTTCCTTTCTTGCTTTGTGTAGCTAGAGGTGATTGCATTTCTCAATTTCTATTTTATTTCTTGTGTATGCCTTAGGACCTTTGCCAATGTCATTTTCTTATATTCTTGTGTGTGCCTTAGGACATTTCCCATTGTTCTTTACTTGTACTCTTCTATGTGATTGTCACCCTCATACCAACCTTGCTTATTTTAAATTATATGTATATGTGGGAATTTAAACATGTATTGTATGCTATATTTCCAGTTTGAGTGACATGTTCCCATGCACCTTATTTTCTTGGCCCCTTTTCAACTTGTATAATCTTTTTGCTTCTTGATTTGTGTGCTTATTGCTTGTTTACTTCTCATTATTTGCAATGTCATGATCCACATCATGCATTATCTTGATTTATTAGATGCCATGATGGACATCATGCTCTATCTCTCCTTGACAACTAACAAATAACAACTAACATTTCTAGTGTCAATTCAGTATACTGCACATGCTATTACATTGTTACATCTATCTAGGCATATCCCTATTGATCTAAAAGTCTCTAATACAAACTATGTTATATCTTGAGACATTTTTTTTATTATCATTTATATATCATATATTTCATATCATAACAAATTTTCAAGGCTCTTTCTTCTGAGGGAAATCATTGTAGGGTCTTCATTTATACCCTTAAAAGAGGGGGAAATAAACAAGGGTTTTATCACAAAGATTAGAGCCTTCTACCAGTCAAAAAACCAATTTTTTGAACACTTAAAACAACAAATAGAACCCAAACCAGGTAAAATAGACTAGAAAGATAGTGACAAATACAAAATAGTGATAAAAATAATAAAAGACAAGAGCATCATACTTGGACTACATCACTAGACAATAAATTGTCCTATTTTTGGTGCTCTTATCCAAATAGAAAAAAACCCAAATTTTCTAGAAATAGACAAGAAGGTATAAGTTTAGTTAAAATTTTGTCAACTACAATATAGTTTAGAATCAGTAGTTTATGTACATTTTTTCTAGAGAATCCAAATATAAGGGACATCATGTACATCATGATGGCTCTCACTTCTAGTTTTAGATTGGGCAGCTAGTATAACTTCTAGATCAGAATCCATCTTACAAATACTAGAGATTGGAGGCAATGTGCATAGCACAATTGTTTTCTTTTATTTTCTAAGTTTAGTACATTACCCATGCATTCTTATTAGTTACATGCCTTATTCCATCTACAGGTGGTTGACATCATTTTTAAGTGGATTTCATATAAGCCTAGCTCCTAGTTTCAGAGTGGCTTTCATACAAGCCTAATCTCCACCTTTCAGAGTGGCCAAGATTGGCCTAGTTCTCAATACACATTCATATATCCACACCACATTATCAAATTATATAGCATTCATGGGATTTAAGATCCATCTCATACAACACACATTTATACTGGTATCAATTCATAACTTCACTTAGTGGGTAATGATGGAGCTAAAGGACTAGCTAGTCTTTGCATTTTTGAGACACCTACTCAAAGGGATTTGACACATAGTCCTAACATTGTTCAACACACGTAAGATCACATAGATTCACTTAATGGGTGATGATGGAGTCAAAGTGCTAGTCTTTCAATTCTTGAGCCACTCAAGGAATTGAGCACTTAGCTCCATTCATGATATTACTCTTGGTATGACACATACTTAGCATATACCCAACATCATCTAGTATCACACATCTTCATGGTCTTCACCCTTATAGGTAAGATTAGATACACTTTCTATTTTTCCTTTATCCTAGTATTTTACTTTGTTGCATCAATAGAATCAAGGGGAGTTAAATGTAATCATATAAAATGTCTAAATTGGTATTTTAAGTGTGTCTTATGACACCCAATCCATAAGTCTTTTTTTCATGCTTTTGTGACCCTTTTGGATACCTTTTTTCTCATTACCCATCATCTATAGACACTTGAAACCTAATTCTAGCTTAGCTAGACTCTATTTCCTAAGCCAATCCTATCCCCACATGTCTCTAGCCTGGCACAAGAGCATCATACCTAGACTATAGCACTGGACCTTAGGATGTCCCATTTTTGAAGCTCCTGTCCAATCACACTTTAAGCCCAAATGATAAATTTCATCCAATTCCTATCCTTCATTATGTTAGCCTAACACAAATACATCTAACCCATGACCAATTATTCCCTATAAAATCCAATTCAAATTTTATTTACAAAAGGGAGGTGACAAATCTTACGAAACAAGCAAGAATACAAGCAAACTACTAAGGAAAACTTCCCTATTCTCTACATACACTCACCCAACATAGGTGCAAACACACTCAAACCCTCATACCAGTCCCTAGCCACATCAAACACTCTCAATTTGGCATTTTTCATTTGTATCACACTATTACATAAAACACTTTAGGTGGGAGAACTACATATGACATGATCACTCTTCAAAGTATTGGTATGTAGGCAATGTACCCACATAAGGGGTATGGATCACATGTTCAATGCATCTTACACATACTAACCCCTCTTTTTCAAGTGATTCAAATCCCATTTATCAAGCATGATGGAGGGATAGGGTTTGAATATTGAATCATCTCTACAAATAACTCCATCAACATTCAACACTCAAGATTTCACAGGCAGGCTCACACAAGAACAATGTAAAGAACACAAAAAACTCAAGCTTCAAAAACTAGTTTGGATAATAGCAAAAAAGGAGGAAAACAACATTAGAACCTAAAGTGTCGTATTTTGGTGGTCCTATCCTTTCACCAAATGAAATATAGATTTTGATTTGCGACACTATCCTAGTCTTACACATCTAGTTTCAGAGATTGTATCATCCATTTTAGTCTATTTCCATCTAAGTCATATTTTTTCCTTGTTTATTTATATTATTATAAAGGTTAAAAAAGATAAATAAATTATACAAATAAGGACTATAATTTTTGCAATATTATTTTTTTATTTATTAATTTAAACCCTTAACTAAAATAGGAATAAAACTCCATTATTCCCAAATAAGTTAAATCATATATAATACAAGAATAATATAAATTAATAAATAAATCATATATTTGATAAAAATATAAGATTTCATGTCTATATAAACGTGTAGAACAATATGTAAAATTTATTATTTATCTTGATAGCCAAAAATTATCCTCCCTTTAGAATTCATCATATATAATTTTAAAAGTATATATATTTTGGGGAGGGGTTTCCTCATCCTCCAAGCTAAGTATAAATTTACATTTCTAATTTTAGAAATCATGCACAATATGTATGTACATGATACAAATAAAATGAATGGCGAAAATTACACAATTACAAATTAAATAGGTATATGCTCAAAATAAAGTGAAAATATGAGTATTTGTAACAATAAAATACATGAAAATATATAAATTATTTTTTAAATATATTTGACATAATCTAAAGAAGAAAGGGGATACATGCTCGATCTAGAAACTAGAGTAGTTTGAGTTACTAGATGTGAAGAACTAGATGAAGTGGCAATTAATAATGATATGGCCATAAACATTCTTTGAGTGGCACTAGTGGGCCTAGTAGAAATATTTACCATTGTAGGAAATAATACATAAGGATGAGTTCCTATAGGTGATACTAGTTTTTCAACTTGTGATAAAGAAGTGACTCCTTTGGTAGCATTTAGTCATTTGTATAGTGTGTGTGAAAAATTACACTCGGTGTATATTACCTCAAAATTGAGCATGGATGGATTGAATATTAATAGGATTTCATCCATCATCTTTTTGTGTTCAACATATTAAACCTTGAATTATTGTTTGAGGTTTTATGGCTTGGTCACTTTAAATTTTACAAAATTTATCAACTGTAGAATATATTCACTAGTATTATATATAATCCCCTTAATTTATATGCTCTAAAGCTATCAACAACTACTTAGAGTAACCCTTCAAAATTTACCTATTAAAAAATTTCCCTATTGTAGTAATCACATTAATAACATTCTTATCTCTCAATATTTTAATTGCCTCCCTTTCATGGTGTATGGACTACATTACGGAGGCATTCATTTATTGGTGTCATGTGAATGCACTGTCTTTCTCTGTAATCACATAGTTAAAGGAACATATAGCCTTTAGGGACATCATAGGCTTAGATGGTTGTATACACTATTTCTTACACATTTCCCCAAGAAGTTAAGCCTTTTTTCCAATTCTTTTAAATGATTACAAAAAGTGAATACCCTTGCCCAATGATTTTGGGACTCAGCTCTAGAGGATCTTATTATGATTATGATATCATATAATTTATTATATACACTCTAGTTATTATCCATAAATTCCCTTAGATAATCAATAATTTGTGCTTATATAATCTTTTGATTGGCTTGTTCCTAACTCCTATACATTTCTTTCATTGCCTCCCCTATCGTACCCATAAAAGAATAAAATTCATCTTCATATTCATTGGGGTTATTGGGATTCCTCTTTTATTTCTTATCTAGAGGAAATAAATTATCCATTTTTTATAAAAATTATTTCTTCCCCTTTATTGCTCATTATTTTCCTCTTACTCACCCTCTATATGGTGTTGGTCTTCTTCTCAAAGTGTGTAGTTATTATTTATAATTATATAATAACTAAGCCCATTCTATCTCTTTTTCATTCTTGAGTCTCTTTAAACAAAATTTGGATGATGACTTCTCCATGGTCATTAGGATGATTGGTCTCTACAAAGGTGAAAGGTGTCAAGGATCCTAGTGGAAACATTGAATCACTTATTTGAGTGGGAATTTGAGGAAGTGTGGGAATGACCCTACCTAAATCTAAGGTATTTCTCTATGATTTAGTTTTTGCCACATAGTTTGTATTTCCTAGAGTCTTATTAATTGTCACAATGGGAGAATCATTTTGAGTGGACTAGGGAATATACATGCCCAACTAGGAAGATGGTTTCAATGGTGTAGGTGATTTTTGGGATTGAAAATGGAAATAGTTACTAAGTCCTCAAAATGAACCTTTCTTCTAAAGTCTTGGGTCCTAAATGTTATTGGGGATATGGTTGAAATACTTAAAAGAATTAGAAGAATTAGAAAATTGTTTATCAGCCTCCTTAGAACTAGAATGAGGATATAATGAATTAGTAATTGAACAATATTCTTGTAGTGAATCATAGGAAGAGATGTTAGTGTAGGCTTTTTCCCACTTTTGGTTTTATCTACATAGTTGTTAGTCAGATTAATTAAGGTTGTTAAAGTCATTAGGGGAACACAAATTTAATGTGATTTCTAATTTTGAGTTGAGTTTTTACCTTTATGGTGACCTAATATCTCACTATGTAATGCACCTATTTTGTACTTTTTGGATATTCATCTAATGAACATTTATGAATCTCCCTTTTGCTCTACATTCTTGCTCTCACCTATCCTAGGGTTTCATAAAATCTATGAAATTAAGAGGTCCAGGATAAATACGATATGGTATTAGAGATTTGAACTAATGGCCATTTTATCATTTCAAAATCCTTGGTGAGATATTTTACATGCATGAATTCTTGGTAGTTTCTTGATTTTTTAGTTTTCATAGGTTTGGTGGGATTTCATGTAAATCCATGAAAACTATATATCCAAAGTCTTATATCAAAAAATTAAAAATGCCACCAAATCTAAAAGGCATCAAAGCCTCAAAATCAACTTTACACTTTACCTAGATCTATGATAATGATTTTCAACCATTTTAGATGGCTTCGATGCATTTTTAAACATTTCATGCATTTTTATATTATAAGGGTCTTAAATTAGGAACATATTTCTAGGTTTTTTTTTGTGTTTTCTAATTTATCAAATGGGTTCTTAGTATATTTTGTGTTGGCTAAACTAAACTTTTAGATCTAGGTATTTTCCAACATTGGCAGGTTTTTTGAACCTAACAGGTAATTTTGATAGTTTGGTAGGTTTTCGCCCTTGCTCAAGCACATTATGGGTTTCAAATACCTTGATTAAACCTCTATAAATTATTGTTACTCTATATTACAACACCATTTAGGTTTTATCGACTGTGCCTACACCTCCTTACAGTTTCATCAACCATTCCTACACCTCTAATGGGTTATATCAATCATGTTCACACCTCCATTAGGTTTGACCAACCATGCCAATGCTTATGTCAGGTTCTACTAATTTGATATCACCACTTTCAATTTCTTACAACCCTATGATTAGGACCATTTATCTTTAACACTTTTGTATAAAAACCCCTAGAACTTCACTAACCTTCTTATACACCCTATGATATATGTGCAACAATTAAATTTAACATCATGTTTTGTGACATTATTTATTTCAAAATTGGTGTATTTTTTTGATGATGTCACTCCCACATAAATCACATAAATCAAAAATGGGAGGGGGAGACCACAAAAAATAACCCTTAGCCCATTGGTCATATGATGTGGTCACACCAGTTAAACACCCAACTTATCCCTTAGCCCTTGGTCATATGGAAATTAAGCCCATGGTCACTTCTAACCCAAAAATGCTTAACTTGTGCTCAAAATAGGCTTAATTTTTTATTTTGAAAGTTGATGCATAAAAATTTCCTTTGGGGAAGTTGATTAAAAATATTTTTCCACCCATATACAGTCAATTTTTTCATGCAAGCTAAGATTTTTGAATGGCTATAACTTTTGATTGGTAACTCATATTTAAAAGTTATCTTATTTAAAAGTTATTATTTTTTCATGATCTATGTATTGGTTATATTTTTGGTCTCTCTTCAAACCAACTATTGTATAATATTGGACATAATATCAGATGAGTCTAATATCATTCCAGTTCTTTTTATTTACACACTTATTGATCAAGATGTATTCTCAGCGATGTTTGAAGTCTATAGGAGTGTGCTTGTATGTGAAAATTAATGGAGGGTAGTCACTTTGATAGTTATAAGGGGTTATTTTATGATGTTTTATAATTTTGTTTTTTCTATTTCTTATTTTTGTTTGCATCAACCTATTTTCTTTCATCATGGAAAAATGTTGGTCATTTCCTCCTCTTATGGCATTCAATTATCAAAAATGGAAAATCAACCTGCTACTTGCTCTAAAGAAATAAGGATTCTATAGGATTAATATGAATGAGGTTTTAATAGATATGATCAAGAACATGGTTGTATTATTTTATCTATTTCTCCTAACTTCCATTTTCACATTGAATCTATTAAAACACCAAATGAAGTATATACCACATTAGAAAAACTCTTTGGTAAGTAGGATGTGATGAGAGGTCACGAGATGGAGAATGAGATCATCAGTTTGAGCTCAAGTGACTTTGAAACACTACAAGACTTATTTAGTAAGTTCAAATCTTTGAGGTTGGAGTTAACAGAATCTGGAATAGATAAGAAAGATGTTTAGCTTGATCTATCTATACTCTCCAAACTGGGTCCATACTATTTTATGTTTGTGTCCACTTTTCATGCAATAAAAATTACTCTTAGAGCCACTTTTAAGATGCCTTATATATATACCTTGATTAAAAACTTAAATCAAGAGTATGATAAGTTCATATAGATAGGCATAGTAAAGTCATAAAAATATCATGCACTCTTTGCTAAGAAAGAGAAGGCTTCAAATAACAAAGATAAGAAACAAAATGAAAATGACCAAGAGAAAGATGTAAATCCTCCTACCTCCAAATCCATCAATGAGACCTCTTCTTATAGTTCTAAGTATGAAAAATATTGGATCAAATGTGGGTTTTATTCAATAAATCATGATGAAATAAAATGTTTGAAGAAACAGATTGACCAACTGACTAAGATGATTGAGAAGAAAAACATTAGTGTTCCTAATTCTACCATTTAGAATTCATCAACCCATGAATCCTCTAATCTTGATTATAATGGTAAAGAAAGTCAGAAGAGAATAATAAGGGGAAATCAAATATAAATTCCATGTTTACAATTTTACCTCTAAATCCTACTTAGGTCATTGACTTTGGTGCTTCACATTAAATATCCTCTTCACATATTGAGTTTAGTTCATTGGAACCATGTTACATGTCTTGTATATAGTTGGATCACAACACTTATAAAAAGGTTCTTAGGAGAGGGTTTTTTGAAGTACATGGTGTAAAATTAAATAATATTCTTAGTGTTCCCTCACTTTTAACTAATCTCCTATCAGTTTACTAGATCCTCACCTTGGTCTGGGTGTGCAAGTTGAGTGCACACCATATTTAGTATATGTTAGAGAGTTGCATAATGACACTATATTGGTAGTGGGAATGGTTTGTCATCATATTTGTCTATATAACTTCTCACACTTTTTTCTTTACTCTCCTTCAAATTCTTGTTCTTTAGAATAACTTGAACTTGATGACATTTTTAGCCTGAGCACACCTCTAATATTGATGACTCTTCTTATAATATAGATGACTATAGTAGTGACTAGGACACACCTACACCATCTTCTTGTCAGCTTAAAATTTTGAGGAGTTATTTCCTAATAAACCTACCTCTAGTCTACTTTAGACATTAATGGAATAGGTATACTGATCCAAGACACAATAAACATAAGACAGTCTATACCATAGTTTTAGGGCATTTGATAGTCCTTCATTGCCTCTATTCCTATTACATCATCATTTCATAGATTAGTTGGCATTAATAACTTACATAAGGATAATATTTCCTTGGATAATAATCACACCTTGGTTGATTATCCATTAGGCTCTTGGTGGACTCATTCACTATTATAGGGTGATCCACTTTTTACTACATCTACTTTTGATTCACAATCACTATATGGATTTTTTTACATGATATTCGATGGATTAAGGAAGTTTTAGAATCTAGTGAGATTTTTATATTCCTTATATTCTTTCCTCTATTTTAGGATATGAGTTTTTTCCTATGATTTTTCTCCTTTTATCTTCTTTATGGGAGTTGCATTGTGCTTGGGTACCTCATCAGGCTTTTTTTTTTGGGACCCAATTCTTCTACCCACCTAAGCTATGATTTAGGTGGGTGTTAAATAGGAATTTTACCACTTTTATTTTTACCTAAATATTTATTAGTATGCTTAATTAGGGTTGTTAAGGTTCTTAGGACAACACACACTTAATACGTTTCTTAATTGTGAGTTGAATTGTTACTGTTATGGTGAACTAATATCTCACTATATAATGTAACTGCTTTTTTTATTTTTGGATAATCATCTAATGAACATTTATTAATCTCACTTTTGATTTTCATTCTTTCTCTCACCTATCCTATGGTTTTTGTGCAATTTATGCTATTCATAGATCCTATATCAATCTGACAAGAGATTGGACTAGCAATCAGACTAGTGGATGGAAAATTGACCATATGAGAATTAAAACTATAATGTAAGAGGTAAGAAAATACACTACCTTATTTAAATACCCCTTCATTCATCAGTAATAATATTTGTACTTTGGATATAAGCTAATATATATACTAGAGTAGATCATTTTACATTAGTAGCTTTAGGGGAGAGATGTGGAGTTGAGGATATAGGTACTTGAGTAAGTCCTAGAGTAGGGGATTATTGAAATGTAGATTGTACATATGTATCTAATGCCTTGTATCCAAGTTCTTCTTATTAATATTATATCTCTATGTATCCTAACCTAGTTTCCTCTTCCTCATATTTATTTTAACCCTCATATGTTGTTTCATTAAATGATTCTATCTTATCAAGATTGGTGTTTATTTAAGACAACATTTATTATTCCTCACCATAACAAAATTGAACTAGATATTTTATTTGTTATTCAAATTTTGATCCCTCTTTTCCCTTCTCATATTATTCATATAGATGAACTCCTTTGATGAATAGACCTTCTATGGGTCCTTCTTCTAATTTCACATTTGGAGGTGAAACTGGAGGAGTATTGGGATTCCTTTTAGAAGTGATAACAAATGGGTTAGTAGTTATGGGGGATTTTCATGAAATGATGGATTCAAGGATGAAGAGACTTTATTATTGTAAGGTTGAAGTGAAGTATAAATAACAAGAAAAGTAGGAGGTGAAGGCATTCTTATTGCAAGAGGCATTTGTGGAGATGATGGGGGTGTTTAGATTAGAATTATAGAGGCAATTGTTACAAAACAAATTTTTTATAATGGAGGGAGACTTAAGTTTTGAACAATAGTCAATGTGTGTAAAGCTGATAGTTAAAATTCCCATGCTTGTGTACTTATAAGAGGCTATATATTTGATTTTATTGTAGGTAGTTGTATTGTTTCCACCAATTTAGTTACTAGAATCCCCATAAGAATGTTCATTATTATTTGAGGATCCACCTCCCTTTGAGATGCATATCCCTCTCCTAGGACAACTTTTTGTGGAGAGGAAGGATGATTATGCTCTGGGGATGATAGGGATTGTGTTTAGGGACATTGAGGCATTTATCTTTATTTTCTTCCTATATAATTTTATTTCCCATTCCTTTGTAATTGATGGGTCATATTGAATTACCTCACCTACTAACATTGGAATTCTATGCTAAATCATATGGATGTACACCCTTGAATCATATAAAAAATAACAAATACTAGATCATGCTCGTAACCCCTATGTCTATAAGAGATATGGACTCCTTTATTTATAAGGTGATTTGAATTTTACACAACCCTATTTCTAGGGTTTCAATCCTAGTATTGTGTTATTTTTAGACCATAATGGGCCATAATTTCTACCACTAAACTGATATGCCTTATCACTATGTATTATATTTGTCTAATGATTAAAGGGATCTTATAATGGTAGCCCTAGTGTTTGGCATTAAGGTATTCACCCACACTATTGTCTATTAAATGGATCTTATGATAGTATCCCTAGTTTTTGGAACTAAGGTATTCATATAAAATATTATATATTTAGTATGAAATCTCCTAATTTGCTATATTTTCAAGAAAATAACATGGAAAATATAGAGAAGATGCCCTAGTTCCTTTTATCCTAATTATAGTATAATGAGGATAGAACTAATACTTTTCCATCCTTGAAATGCTTCTCCTTATATTGTTAGAGATCTTGGGCATATAAAAGCCATAAATGTCCTAACATACTTGTGGTTATATATCCTATGCAACTATATTTATTTCATTTTTAACCTATATATGTGCAACATTGGATAATCATCACATACCTTGTTGATTACATATTATGTAGATGGTAACCAAGGCTACCCATGAGTTATGTAAATTATTCCCATAATTTCATTTACTACATAATCCATCAAAAATAAATTCTCATAAGATGGCGTCTTATAAATTTTTAACATTTTTGACTTGAACCTAACACTAATAACCTCACCAAGTATCACACTTTTATCAGAAGTTAGAATGATATCTAAAAATAGAACACATTCCTCATGCACATATATTATGCTAGAGAATCCATATATATTATTCTTTAATGCCATGGAGATTTTATTCCTATCCTAAATATTACTATTAAGAATTGAGGAAATTAAAATTAAAATTTTCAATTTCTCCCCTTTTTTTAGTCACTATTTTAGTTTCTCTTCAACTATGTTATGTTCTTACCATACATTGGTTGAAAATTTATTATAAGTTTTTTTAATAAATGGAAGGTGCACATACCTATAAAATGCCTCCCCAAAAATATAATCTACTATGTTACTTTGGATTCTAAAGTGTAATCAATCACTTGTAGTAGTTTCATTCAAAAATAAATCTTGAAGTAAGTCATTACAAGGTATTACCTCAAATTTAGCCACTACTTTGTGCAATCCTGTTATTTTGATTGGTAATAAATCATTCACATATTGATTCTTGTCTTCATCCAATTGATCCTAGATTGATTATGGTTCTATGATTTCCACCTCATACCATAGTGAAGAGTATTGAGGGAAGTCTAATCCCTCTTTATCATAGATTGTGTCCAAATATTATGTTCATCATGTGATAGAATATTGAGATTAGGATGATTAGATACTCAAGATGACAAAACCATTATTGTATCTTAGAAATATGTAGGGAATTTCATAAATTATGAATTCACTATAGAAACTACAATATTTTTTATAAATTGATAACTTATATTCACATTTTATAGATTGTTGATCAATCACAATGTGATTTGATGTATTTTAAGATAACAACTATATTTATTCAAGAGCTAGACTTGAATGCATAATTTATGCAAAATTATTGAAAAAATGAATTTTGCCTCCACTTCAATTTTTATTTGAATTTTCCAGTTAGCTTTGATGGGTGATTTATGCTATGTGGAAACCTTTTGTTAAATCTAAGTGTGTTGTCATAGTGTTGTCATTGATGTCAATCTAATGTCATCAATTTCAACGTATTTTGTTATTGATATCTAAGATACCTCTAGTGAAGATGCATAGTGTGTGGGTTTTGAGATTGTATGCATGACATGAAGACTTAGCATAGAACATAGTGAGATATGAAGATCCTTAATCAAGATCTGAATATTTATGTAAGCATATTTGAATATGCTCTAAATGTTAAGCATGAAATATACTGAGAGGGGGGGTTAATCAGTATGTTATATATATTTTACTTAATTTGATTTCTTTTCTTTAACCACTTAATCACACATTCAAGATATGCAATAAAACTGAAACAATAATATGCACCACACAAGAGAGAGAGATACCAAATTTTTATGTGGAAACCCAAAATGGGAAAAACCATAGAGAACAATCTCAAGTATATGAATGAGCACTAACACAAAATACAAATTTTGCAAGCACCAACCCCCTGCAAATATTTGTGAGCACCAACCCAAAAGAGCACCAACCCCTCTTGTGTATAAAAAAAAAACTATCTCTTAATGTTACTTAACAAATTATAGAACTCTACAATATCTCCTGGTTTTCTCTCTTTGAAAACAAATACAAATCATGCACTCTCTTGCATATTACAAATGGCTTCTCAAGCCTTTATTTATAGCTTTCCAAATGACCTATGGCATTCACCCTTTGTGACCCTTTAATCCTCATGGAAAATGGTGCCAAACTTGCATGACCCTTCGTATCCTTGCATTTGAAAAGTCATATGGTGACCCTTCATAACCAAATGTATCCTTTCCTCTTTTGTATTTATCTTGGCGACTTTTTCTATTCCTCAAAGTGTCCCTTCATGGAAAAATGCACCATAACCTCTTTTATCTTCACATGGTGAATCTTGGAATTCCTCAAGATGACTCTTCAAGAAAAAATTCATCCCATTCCTCTTTTGTGTTTTACCCCTTGACTCTTTGACTTGTCCATGGGCCCTCTTTTGACTTATATGTAGCAAAAACTACATTCATTAATATTAAATAAATGTTAACACACATTAGCCAGGATATGAATATTAAAAACAACATTAAATGTAGTGGGGCTTTTATCACCAATAATGATAGACCTTTGACATCAATGACAATATTTCCAATGATCTCCCACTTTGTCATTGATGGAAACCTCAAACTGAAACTATCATATCCTAAAACTTGCACATACTGCCATCTGAAAAACATATAATAACTCCTCCTTACTATAGAAACATGTACCTATTCTATACACCTATTTTTTCACCTATACCTATACCTGTACCTATTTCTTTTCTTCTCCCCCCTTTGACATCAATGGCAAAGGACCTAACTGGAGCTAACACTTAGCTCCCCCTCAACTAATGCTAAACCTCAATGGCAGGAAGTAAAATAAATTACTCCCAACTTCTCCTGTAGATACTCAAATGTGTCTTTTAGTAGTGCATTTGTGAAAATATCTACAATTTGTTCTATACTACTGATATATTCCACCTTAACCTCCTGATCTGCAACCTGCTCTCTCAAAAATTGATATCTAATGGGAATATATTTTGTTATTGAATGCATCACTAGATTCTTCAAAATATTAATAGCACTTGTGTTGTCACAAAAAATAGAAATAGGTTCATCATATTTTACCTTAATATCTTCCAAAGTTTGCTTCATACAAATCACTTGAGTACAATACAATACCACTGCAATATATTTTTCTTTAGCTATAGAAAGTGATACTAAATTTTACTTTTTTCTTAGCCATGATACTAAGCTATCACCAAGGAAGAAAGCTCCCCACTTGTACTTTTTTTTTCATCCAAGCAACCTTCCCAATATGAATATGTATAATCAACTAAAGTGAAATCTTTTCTTGTGGGATAACACAATCCATAATCCAAATTCCCCTTGATATATCTAAATATTCTCTTCACTAACTGAACATGACTATCTTTTAGAGCTGATTGATATCTTGAAACCATACCTACTACATGCATGATGTCTGGCCTCAATGCTATCAAATATAAAAGAATACCAATCATAGATCTATATAAAGATTAATCTACAATAGGTGAATCTTTATCCTTGCTCACCTTATTTCCTGTACACAATGGTGTGCCAACTGGTGCACAATCCTCAAAACCAATTTTTTTCAACATTTTCTTCGTATATTTACCTTGAGACATGAAAATTCCTTTATTTGACTGAAATATTTACAATCCTAAGAAAAATCACAATTCTCAAAGCATAGACATCTCAAATTCTTTTTGCATATTATCAAAAAATTATTTTTTCATCTTTTCAATGTTTCCTATAAAAATGATGTCATTAACATATAACACAATAATCAATTGATGCTCACCTTTTTTTTTGATGTAGAGATTACTGTTAGCAAATCCTCTCTTGAAACCTTGATCCTCTAGGTACTTATGAAGTCTTGCATATCAAGCTCTGGGAGCTTGTTTCAATCCATATAGTGCTTTCTTCAATCTACATACATGGCTACTAATATTTGAGAGAAAAAATCCCTCAATCTGCTCAATGTAGACCTTTTCTTCTAGATTCTTGTTTAGGAAGGTATATTTGACATCCATCTGAAACATTTTGAAAATTTTAAACACTGCATATGTAAGAAACATTCTAATAACCTCTATCCTTGCCACTAGTGCAAAAGTTTCTTCAAAATCTATTCCCTCAATCTGAGCATATTCTTTACATACTAATCTTGATTTACTCTTGGTCACTTCTCCATTTTCATTCAACTTATTTCTATAAACCCATTTTGTTCCTATCACATTGTGATATTTTGGTCTAGGCACTAATTCCTAAGTATCATTATTTTCTATCTGATTTAATTCTTCATCCATTGCCTTAACCCAATGCTTATCATGTCTAACTTTTAAAAATATTCTAGGCTGAATTTTGGATAACAAAGAGAAATTAACTTGCTCAGATTCACTTATCATCATTCTTCTAGTGCAAATTCCTTTAATTATGTCCCTGATGATGTCACATTCATTATGATTTATTTGAACATATTTGGATGGAGTTTTGATGTCCTTTTTCTCCTTTTTCTCATCTTCATCTGATTCTTCAAAATCTTCCTCTTCAATGATTTCAAGAATGTCTACTAGATCATTAATTCTATGTGTTCCATCTTCTTCTATCCTGACACTTGCACTTTCAACAATTTTCTTGGTTATTTTGTTATAATATTTATAATCTTTACTTTTGCAAGAATAACCAAGAAATATACCCATCTACTCTAGATTCAAACTTACCAAGTTTTTCATCAGTTCTCTTTATGAAGCATCTACTGCCAAAAACTCTAAAATAATCAACTTTGTTGGTTTATCTTTCCATAGCTCATAAGGAGTTTTACCACTATTGACTCTCGATAACACTCTATTATGAATATGTACCACTGTAAAAAATGAATCTCTCCAATATTTATCTAGTATCTTGGAATCATTTAGCATTATCCTCACCATCTCTTGAACTATTCTATTTCTTTGTTCAACTACTTCATTTTGTTGTGGAGTTCTAGCTGTTGAATAATGTCTCTTTATTCAATTGTCTTCACAAAACTCAATAAATTGATCTAACATGAATTCTTCTCCTTGATCTGATCTTATAAACTTAATCTTTAAAATGGTTTCATTCTCAACTAATGCTTTTAAATGTCTGAAAGCTTCTAATTTTTTTGTTAAAAACATTACCCAAGTCATACGTGAAAAATCATCAATAAGCAATATGATATATTTCTCACCTTGAATACTTTGATTTCTCATAGGTCCACATAAATCAATGTGAATATTCTCTCACATTTGAGTGGTTGAGTACTCTTTTGTTTTGAACCACCTTCTGGCCTGCTTCCCATGCTGATAAGTTTCATAAAGTGTGTCAGATGGATTTGTGATCTTTGGAAGATTTTTAATTACTTGCTTCTTGATTATGTTGACAAGATTTTCAAAATTTATGTGTCCCATTTTCTTGTTCGATAGCCAACTTTCTTCAATCTGACTCAAACAACATTTTTGACCTTTGATGTTTGATAACATATACAAATTATTACCTGTTCTTTAAGCATCTACAACCAACACATCTCAATCTTTTCTCATAATTTCAAAACCTTTTTCATAAAACTTTAGTGTGTACCCCCAATCACACATTTGACTTACACTTAAAATATTATGCTTAAGACCTTCTACATATAAAACATTTTCAGTTTTAGTTCTACCATTATCCAAACTTAGTGTACCTTTTCTAGTAATTTGTGTAGTAGTATTATCTCTAAATTTCACTGTGCCACCATTAATCTTCTTCAAGGTTATGAAATTGATTTTGTCTCTTGTCATGTGCCTCAAACATCCACTATCAATGAACCATGGTTTTTTTAATTTCTTGTATGCAAAGTTGTCTACACCATATAGATTTTTTAGGTTGTTTCTTCTACCATGAACCTATCTAGACTTTCTTCTTGATGAATAGAGCCTTGAAACTCTGGTCCTTCTTAACTGAATCAAACATGCTTATATAGTACTAGGCTATGTGTTTGAATTTTTTTTAGTTATAACATATTATGGCCTCTTTATTAAATCCTGATAGAGGAGCTAAAGAGTTGTGGCTTCTGCTTGACTCTGCATGACTTTCCTTCTCCTTATTTATGAAATTGTTATCCCTTTTCAACATTCTATTTTATTATGACCATATCCATTAAAATAAAAATAGTAACAAAAAAATAGGATTTATTTATGTATCTCTAACATGATTTACTTTTGTAGCTCTGTTCTTTCCAGCCTTCTTTGTTTGAGATGTCCTCTATATTCTTAACTTCTTCCCTTTTTATTTCCTCTTTTATAAGAGCCTCAGCATAGCTCTTTCCTTTTTCCTTATCTTTGAAAGTACTGGCCTCCCCTTTGTCTTTTTAAAATTTGATACTTGTCTTATCTGACATGGATCTCTGACTTTATAATATCTTATTCAACATATTAGTGTTATTCTCAAATTTTGAATCATTGGCTGCTCTATCATTGATTGCTTTATTTGTTTTCTCAAGATCTAATTTTAAAGAAGCAATTTCAATAACATACCTTTCACATTCTTTAATTACTTTTTTCAACTATGCTATTAGATATTTTTTATTCTTATTAGCTTCTTCAAAGTGTACTTATAGACCTTCAATTGTTTCCTTTGACTCCTTTTCATTTTTCTTGATCTAGAGATTTAATCTTCGATTCTTCTTCTCAAGAGATTTTAGCTCTTCCAAGGCACAAATGAGTTCTCCTTCCAGATTCACTTTGGCTTCATCTTGTTTTTTTTCTTGATCATCTATACTTTTACTTGTGGAGGAATCTTTATGTATGGACATGAATAAAGTCTCTTCTTTTTTTGAATCATTGATTTCACTGTCTTCAACTAAGCTAAGATCTTTAGAATACAAATCTTCTTCTCAAATACCTTCTTGAATTTTCCTTTAAAATTCTTTTTGTATGTAGACTTTTCTTCTTCATTATCACCATTACCCTTATCTGATCATTTAGCTAAAAAATGTCTAATCTTTCCACAATTAAAACATTTAAATGGTAATTTTCCTTGATATTTACCTATGCCCTTTTTTGGTTTACAAATAAATAGAGCTCCGTTATCATCTTCATCATTACTAGAACTGTCACTTGATTCTTGAATCTTAGCCTTCTCTTTCTTTGATGTCTTGAAAGTAGATTCTCTTTTTTAGGTTTTCTCTTATTTGGTTTGTATCTCATATGCTGTAAGAATACCATGTAGTTCATCCATATTTAGCTTGGCTAAATTCTTCATCTCTTCAATTGACAAAACTTTTGCATCATATCTCAATGGTAGAGATATCAAAACTTTTTGAACCATAATTGATTATTCTAACTTTTCTCCAAGACCTTGAATTTAATTAACTATTTGATCAACCCAGAAAAGATAACTTGCTATATTTTCTTCCTCTTCCATCTTAAAATTCTCAAACTATCTTCTGAAAGTCTAAAGCTTAGATTGCTAAAACTTTCTATCACCTTTGTAAATATTCTCAAGTTTTACCCAAGTTTAATGATTAGATTTACATTTCATAACTTTAACAAATTTTGATTAAAATAAACCACATAAAATAGCATTTAAAGCTTTAGCATTATTTTCACTTGCCTTATTTTCTATCAGAGTAGTTACAAGTGTCTATGGCTCTTCATATTCCTCCACCACTGCTTGCCAAATGTCGAATCCAAGGGACATCAAATAAGTTTTCATCCTTATGCTCCAAAAAGCATAATTTATCCCATCAAACAAAGGTGCCTTATTTGTAAAAAATCCTTCATGTGATCTTGCCATCATGCTTTCCTGATCTACCTTTAAGCTATAAAACTTTTTCCAAAGGAACCTGCTCTGATACCAATTTGTTAAGCATAAAATATACTAATAATGGGGGGGTGAATTAGTTTATTATATATCTTTTACTTAATCTGGTTTTCTTTCTTTAACCACTTAATCACACATTCAGGATATATAATAAAAATGAAATAATAATATGCACCACAGAAGAGAGAGAGAGAGAGAGAGAGAGAGAGAGAGAGAGAGAGAGAGAGAGAGAGAGAGAGAGAGATTTTTACGTAGAAACCCAAAGTGGGAAAAACCATAGAGAACAATCTCAAGTATATGAATGAGCACTAACTCAAAATATAAAGTTTGTAAGCACCAACTTGTAAGAGCACCAACCCTTTTGCCAAGTACCAACACAGTAACTATTTATGACCACCAACCCCTTATAAATATTTATGAGCACCAACCCCTCTTGTGTATAAAATAAAACTATCTCTCAATGGTTCTTACTCAAAAAATGATAGAAATCCACAATATCTCCTTCTTTTCTCTCTTTGAAAACAAATATAAACCATGCACTCTGTTGCATATTACAAATGGCTTCTCAAGCCTTTATTTATATCTTTCCAAATGACCTTTGGCATTCACCCTTTGTGACCCTTCAATCCTCATGGAAAATGGTGCCAAACTTGCATGACCCTTCATATCCTTGAAATTGAAAAGTCATATGGTGACCCTTCATAAGCAAATGCATGTTTTCCTCTTTTATCTTTATCTTGGTGAATTTTCATATTCCTCAAAGTTTCCCTTTATGGAAAAATGTGTCATACCCTCTTTTGTCTTCACATGGTAACTCTTATAATTCTTAAAGATGACTCTTCATGAGAAAATTCATCCCATTCCTCTTTTGTCTTTTACCCCGTGACTCTTTGACTTCTCCATGGGCCCTCTTTTGACTTATATGTAACCAAAAATATATTCATTAATATTAAATAAATATTAACACACATTAGCCACGATATGAATATTAAAAACACTATTAAATTCCATGTTATGAGGTTATGAGGTTATGAGGTTTTTTAATATGATGACCCTAAGGTTATGAGGTTTTTTAATATGTTATTTTTTTCCATGTTTATTTATAAACAGTGTGTTTATGCTTTAGTTGTTCAAGATATATTTTTTGTGTATGCACAGGCCTATTATGAATAATGTTTCAAGAAGGGGTTCAAGTGGTGTTTGGACATAAAAGGTGTTTTGGACATAAATTGAATTTGGATAAGATATATTTGAATTTAATATTATTTTTTCCTTTGTTATGTGTATTTTAGAATCTTTTCAAGAAAGATAAGTGTAACGTGTGACTAAGAAGGCCTAATAGGTCTCTGTGAGACCTAAAGAAGGAATATAGCCCATTAGGTTATGGAAAAAATAATAAAATGTTTGATTCATGTTTAAACATGTTTTAATACCTATTTAAAGTGGAATATAATTTTTAAAAGGTATATTTCCTACCAAGGTGTATGAGAGCAAGAGAATAGTATAAGTACAAGGCAATTTTAATCCTATTTGAGCGAGTGAGAGTAGTAAGTATGCAAGAGAATAAAAGAGAAAAATGAGGAGAATAATGAGGTCATGTGGACCATTATATGGGTGTCATGAATATATAATGTAAGTTATATATATTATGATCAAGGTTATATGACCTAATCAAGTCAATAAGAGGGCTAGTTGGGCGAAGAAGGCTAGAGGCCAATTTGAGAGGGATAAAAGTGTGTGAATAGATAAGTAAGAAGATCATAATATATTTTATTAGAAATAAGGTATTATAAATTTGATCAAGTTTTTTATTTGGATGAGTTGGTGCTAAGTCATCTAGGCAGTTGGTGCCTCTTTACAAGTTGGTGCTTACTAAATCCTAGATGAGTTGGTGCTTAGCTAGTTAAAGCTGGTGTTCCATGTGAAATGGGTGATTCAGTAAAGCTGGTGTTTGTATTATAGGAATATAGTCCATTTGCATCATCAGTGTTATTTATTTCCCTTGAGGGTTTCCCACATATATACTAGGTTCATATATTTCATGCTCTTGTGGATTGGTGTTCATGCTTTTTTAAGATGTACATGCTTGTTTAAAGGATCTATGATTGATTAAGTAAGATTTTTAAAGATTTTTTTTGAAGAATGATTCACATAGACCCCCCCACTCAATAGTTTATCTTCCAAAATTTGGTATTATATCATGTTCCTTTGGATCAGGTTTAAAAACCTAAAGGTGATCCTAGAAGCAAGGATGGCTAGTCAACAAGGTCAAGGTGGTTTCTCTACTAGTAAGGCTCCATTATTCAATGGATAAAATTATGCATTTTGAATGTTAGGATGAAGATATATTTGATGTTTCAAGGTTATGATATTTGGTAGTTAGTTTTGGATGGCTATAATTCTCCTCTTATTCTCATAACTAATACAATAGGTAAGAAGGCTAATGAAAACAACTTCAAGGAAATGAATGTCAATATTGGGGGCCTATCAAAGATATAGATTATGAAAGTAATGAATTTTTAATCACCTAAATAGATATGGGAAAATTTGAAGAACATATATGAAGGAGACACCAAGGTGAAGATGACCAAGTTATAGACCCGTTGAAGATAGTTTGAAAGCTTGAACATGAATGCAGATGAAACCATTTCATCTTACCTATTAAAGGTTGATGAAGTTGTCAACATAATTAGAGTATTGAGAGAAGAGGTGAAAGAATCTATTGTCATTAAAAAGGTCTTGAGATCACTAACTTCTAAGTTAGACTGTAAGGCATCTACATTAGAAGCAATACAAGATTTGGACAAGTTAGATATGGATGGACTTCATGGCATCTTGACTGCCTATGAGATGAAAACAAATTAAGGAAGACATACTAATAATTAATCATCTTTCAAAACTAAAAATAAGATAATTTTTAAGAAGGTCAAGGATGCAGAATGCTTAGATATTGATGATGATTAAATGATATCCATGTTTTCAAGGAAGTTGAAGTTTTGATTTGGGAAGCACAAAGGTAATTTTCCCTTCAAATGTTTCAACTATGGAAAGATTGTTCACTTTGCATCTAAGTGTCCTAACAAGGATAAATTTGATCATGATGAAGAACATAATGAATATAATGGATATAACAATAATACCTATAATCTTGATAAAAATAAAAAGGAGTTTAGAAAGTATGAAAGTAGGAAAGGAACTTTCAAAAATAAGAGAATATTATACACTAAAGAAGATACCTCTTCTGATGTAAGTGACTCAAGTGAATATAATAGTGATAATAAATTAATTAACCTAAATACAACAATAGTGAAACCTTATTAATGGCCATATAATCAAATAATGAGGGTTGTTTAAATGGGAAAAGATTTATAGTTGATGTATAATTAGATGAATAATAAATAGAAGTAAATCTTGAGGCTGAGTTGGTAAGTGCCCTAAAGGAATTGAATTTCTAAAGGAAAAATAATCACAAACTAAGATCATTATTTAAGGACTATGAGAATTAGATTGGATTATTTGAGGAAAGGATAAGAAACACTTCCAAGGAGTATGATGAGATCATCAACCAAGTTGAGGCACAGATGGAGGTAGTCAATGCAAGCCTAAAGGATAAAGAGGAAGAATACATCAAGCATGAAATTGAAGTATAATACCTAAAATCTAAGTTGGATCAAACATATATAAAGGTGAAGAGATTTGTGAAGTTTGAAAAGAGAATTGAGACTCTATATGATATCTTGAGTAATGAAAAATTTTCAAGTGAAAAACTAGGTCTTGGTTTCAAAAAAGACCAAAAGGAGGCACCTCAAGTCAAGGAGAAGACTATTGAATATAAGAAGGTCAACATGAAAATACCTATCAAAGAGACTAATGGTATAAGGTATGCTAATTCTTTCAATGGTTACTATTTTATATGCAGTCAGTTTGGTCATAGAGCAAAGGAATGTAGAAGACCCTCTAAAAATGAATACTCATTGATCTATGTAAGGAGTCACAATTCACATAAGTCAAATAGTATGTATAAGGTGGTTTGTTACATCTATCTTAATGTAGGACACATTAAAAAATTATATCTTAATATAGTTAGAAGATCATCAAGTCAAAATATGAAGTTTAAAGCCCCTAGAGTGAAAGAAAGAAGACAAATAAATGTATGGATACCAAAGATAGTAAATATAAATCATAATCAATCTACAAGATCAAGTAGACCACCTACTATTAAAAATCATGCCTTATGTGTGAAATAAATTTAGGAATGTCTATTGTTATCTCAAATTAATGATCAAATGGTTGGTGATGAGACCAAGCCTATAGAGCCAACAATTCAGTCTTGTGAGATCATGGAGATATGGGAATATCTTGAATGGTGTTATTTTAGTGACTTATAGAAAGGGGTGACTCCATTAGGCTTCATGTAGACTTTCATCAGTAAGTAGAAGCATGGTGATGCTTGTTGAGTTTTGATAGGTGTTGTATGATATGAAGACATGTTGAGGATTATTGAGTCTGAGATGGAAGTGAGATATTTTGTCATATTTAGAGGCAAGTATTGATACCAAGGTGCTTGATCTGTGTTGAAAATGGTCTATGTGTATTGTTGATTTATATGGTTAGCAAGTTAAGAAGATAAAAAGGGAACATGGTTGTGTAGTTTTATATGATCCTTGTTTGTTGAGTTGTTACATTGATTGATATATGCTTGGTCTAAAGGAGAGATTGGTAGATATGAGTTCTTTGTCAAGAGATTGGTTGCCTTTGTTATCTATATTGAGGTAAGCATGGACTTAGGGGAGCATGATCTCTAAAATATTTCATGATTCTATTTGTTGAGAATTGTTAGAGAGAGTTGAGTGTTTTATATGCATAAATATGAAATTAAGGTAATAGAGGACCAAGGAACATATTATATTATCTTATTTTTAATATCATGAAGAAAGTAAACTATGGTAGAGGTCCGTCATAGTGAAGCATGTAATCACAAAACTAGTTGATAGAATGATGTAAGGAAGGTATCATGATGATGTCTATGTTATGGTGTCTTGAGAAACATGAAGGATAAATATTGATGCAATAAGAACATCATAAAATGTCATATGTACATAAAATGAGTGATATTTTCTTCATCATGAAAGACTAGATTGTTCCCTTTGAAAAATATCTTTTATAGTAGATATACCTAACTGACATAGTGGACAATCATTGATTAAAAATATGTTTTATAATTATAGACATTAAGTGTGAATTTTCTTCATGTTTGAAGATGACCTTTGGCTCATGTGTCACAGGTCTATATGCTTAATATTCCATAGTTATGTGATTTGAATGTGATCAAACAAGATATAAGTCTGGTAGATAGTGAACTAGGTGTTTTATAGTCCTAATGAATAGTGAACTATTACAAGAAGGGTTATCATGATATATATGTATCAGATATGGCCTATGAAGCTCAAAACATATTATAATATATTATTTTCATAGTGTATGAATGGATAACAATATCTTGAGTGATACCTCAAGGTGAGATTATTCAACATTATCTTCTCTAATTAGTGATCAAGATTGATATCAAAGAACATCTTACATAAGATGTATATCAAAATTTCATTCGTATAATTTATTAGGTGCATAAAAGAGTAGTCATTAGTGAGGTAATTCATGAAATAAGTTTATATGAATTGTTTACATGAGTGGTTGCCATAGTTTCTAAATATTTTATTCTATCTAGTGTCTTTAAGATGGAGTATCTACTCAAGGGGAGAAAGAGATTTTATAGAAGGTGTAAGCAACAATTTATGAGCCTAAGGTTAGTACTTGATCAATATTTCATTGTGTTATTTTTAGAAATTTAGGTCCAAGGATTAGATAATATATTTATGGAAGACCCTTTGTCATTAATAACAAAGGGGGAGAAATACCAATTTAAGGGAGAAGAGATCGATCAGACTATAGTGTATTTTTTCATCAATGATAAAGAGGGAGTTTGTTGGTATAGTGTTGTCATTGATGTCAATTTAATGTCACTCATGTCAATATATGTTGTCATTGATGTCTAATATGCGTTTAGTGAAGATGCATGGTGTGTGGGTTATGAGCTTGTATGCATGACATAAAGACTTGGCATAGAAAACAATGAGATACAAAGATCCTTAGTCAAGCTTTGAAGATGGTCTGAATGAGCTATGAAAATCCTTAGTCAAAATTTGAAGATCTATGTAAGTAGTTTTGAAGATGCTCTGAGTGACCCACGAAGATGTTCTATTGAAGATTTAAATAAGAGTTTGTATGAGGTTACTTTATTAGATATATGAGGTTATGGAATACTTAGGAGAATGTCAAGGTAAGCCTAAAGGGGTAAGACTTTAAGCCCAAATCTATAAATAGACTAGTTCTAGACCCTACCTAACCTAATATGGTGTTATAAGGTATTTTAAAGGCAAATGAAGGATGTTTAACATTTTTTGAGAATATGAGATGTTGTGTTAACATGTAAGTGAGGTATAAAGAGTTTAGGAGGTTAGTTTCAAGACCTAATGTGACTTGTAAGTCATGGCCTATAAAGAAAAGAGAGAGATGGTGGCCATATGGGGTATCAAGATAAATTTCCAAGAAATGGGTGAGTAGGTGATCATTGAAAAAGGTGAGTCAAGATATTTTAATCATGTTCATGAAGTTTTATGTCATGGTTTGCAAGAAAAAGCTTAAAAAAGTGGTTTTACGATCTCTCAAGTGCACAGAATGAAGAGTTATCTACCTGATAGGGTTTTCCACGTGCTCATTGGCATGTGAAACATATACATGAGGACATAATATATTAATAGTATATGGGCAAGGGTCTTATCTCAAAGTTCCTTTAATTGGTTTTTGGAGTGAAGGGCTAAGCTTTAATTATGACTGTTAAGACTGAAAGATAGTATAAACCCTCAAAATAACACTAACTCAAACTTGATGTCAAATATATTGTTCTAAAGTGAACAAAATTATTATTTTTGGATATAAAAGTGATTTAATTTTGCATAAAACTCTATAAGTTACCTCTAGTTGTGATTGGTTTCTCAGGTGAGTGAGCAGACTCTATAAGAAAGTGTTTGTTTCTTAGAGATTTACTATGGTAGTCATATTTGACCAAGTAAAAGTTATTAAATGGATAAAAATTGAATATTAAGACTTTTATATTATGTTAATGGTGGTTTATAATCAATATATATCCATTATGGGTTATAAATTGGTCATATGAGTTGACCATTCACTAACAAACCTAGTGTTGCAGACAATGAGAAAACAATGCACATAGATGAATTTGAAGCCTTATATTATGAGTTGATATATCTAGTGCACATAATGATGTTGTTTTTTAATTGAGTAATCTATCCATTCTTTTAAATAAAATTTAAGTTAGTGTAAGAGGTTGGAACATTAAAGACAAAATGGCTTGTTTGGCTGAGTAAGGACTTTGATAGAGAAGCCAAATAGATTGGTCTACAAGATAAATAGTTTCCATTATAGCTTATGATCTATTTTTTGAGGTTGTTATAAGGATTTTATAATATCATGTTCATAAATTAAAATCATTTGAGGATGTTCAATCAAGTTTCAAAAGTTCATGTTTCCTTGACTGTGTTTTAAAGCTAGTTCTTAGTTCAGAGTATGCATGTTGTAGAGAAGAGTTTGAACCTGCATACCTTGATTTGAATCATATGATAAATTTTGTGATGAACCTAAGGTCATAAGTTTTCTGAATACATGTTATTTTTCCATGGTTATTCATTAAAAGTGTGTTTGTACTTCAATTCTTCAAGATATATTTTCTATGTATACACATGCCTATTCTGAACAGTGTTTTGAGAAGGGGTTCAAGTGGTGTTTAGACCTAAAAGGTGTTGTGGACCTAAATTGAAGTTGGATAAAGTTTATTTTAATTTAATATGAGTTTATCATACTATATGTGTATTTTTTAAGAATTTAAATAAAGACAAGTGTAATGTGTGACTAAGAAGGCCTAATAGGTCTCCATGAGACCTAAAGAAGGAATATAGCCTATTAAGTTATGGCCAACCTAATAAATTATTTTAATCATGTTTTAAATGTTTTATAATACCTATTTCAAGGGTAATATAATTTTTAAAATGTATATGGCCGACTAAGGTGTATGACAACAAGAGACTAGTATAAGTACAAGGTAGTTTTAGGCATATTTGAGTGAGTGAGAGTAGTAAGTATGCAAGATAATAAATGAGCACAAAGAGAATAAAAATGAGGTCATGTGTACCATCATATGGGTGTCATGAATATATAATATAAGGTATGTATATGATGATCAATTTAATATGACCTAATCAAGTCAATAAGAGGGCTAGTTGAGCGAAGAAGGCTAGAGGCCAGTTTGATAGGGATAGAAGTTTGCAAAGAACTGAGGAATAAGATCATCATCTGCTGTATGAGAAACATGGTATTCTAAAGGTGATCCAGATTTTTAGGTATCTGAGTTGGTACTAAGTCATCTAGGGGGTTAGTGCCTCCTTGCAAGTTGGTGTTTGTTAAAGCCTAACTGAGTTGGTGCTTAACCAATTGGGGTTGGTGATCCATATGAAGTAGGTGCTTCACTAAAGTTGGTGTTTTTCTTATAAGACTTTATTCCATTTTCATCATTAGTGGGTTTTATTCTCCTTGAGGTTTTCCCACATGTATACTATGGTCATATGTTTCATGATCTTATGGATTGGTACTTATGTTTGTTAAGATGTACATGCATGTTTAAATGATATATGATTTCTTAAGTAATATTATTAAATAAAGTTTTTGAATATTTATCACCCCCCTTTATATCATTTATATTCCAACAAGTGATCATTAATCACCTTAAAAAATGTGTCTATTTCATGTTTATCTACTTTTCACCTAGCTATCAAATCCTTCATTTGAATTCTTGGTGATGTATCTCTATGATTATGAAACTTATATTCATCTTTATTATCTAGGGTATTTATATTTATAATTTTAATTTTTATTCTCCATGGGTTATGATTTAATGAGACTCTACCACTTGTCATGATCTCATGGATCTAGGGAATTTTGAATATCAACCATATACTTCCTCTTGCAGACTTTCTATGGACAAAATTTCTCCATGTGGAATGATATTAGGGATCCATATATATATATATATATATATATATATATATATATATATATATATATATATATATATATATATATATATATATATATATATATGTTTATCCTTTGTAACCTCCTTTGACAAGTTCCATGTTTTTGAGATGATAACATTTGAATAGTCTTTGGTGATCTATAGAAAATATAATTTTGACATTGTACCCTATGATTGGAAAGTTTTGAGTTAACAAGATTATGCCACGTATCATGATCTCAAATATTCAATAACATTGAATGAATTGAATTGATTTGATTTTATATGTTTTGGTTTAATAGGATTATTCCACCTAGCATGAACTCAAGGCTACATGAACTTGAAATACTTAGAATGTGATGAAGGATGGATGTATTGAGAGTGAATAGGATCGTGATACTTAGATAAATCTCAATGATATAGAATTATTTGAATATTTAATTTGTATTTTTTTAAATCATTCCCAAGAATATGAGTTAACTTTATTTCTCAATTTGTATTGATCCCATGAATCTAGGGAATATGGTGAAGAAAATGAGCCCTAAATTCAAACTGAATACTATGGGTACTTGGGTTGTTTACACATGGTGTGATCTCAGGAAATTAAAAGACTTTGATGAACTTTAACATGGTAACATTATGTGAGAATGTAGCGAAGAATTAACCCCCAGACTCAAGTGTGTATAATTTTAAGTCCACAAAGTAGACCTCTATTCACACAAAAGTCAATATGGACTAGAATACCAGTTTGTTAGTTTCATTAATTAGTTAAACCAATACAGTTATATTAGAATAAGTACACTAAATGAAAAGCAAAGGTGATAAATATCACCACTTCATACAATTTCCAAGATTTGAATTTAATTTTTAAATGCAAAATTAGACCTATAAGAACCTTAGGCTACATGGATTAACATGATATTGGTATTCTAAGATTCATCTGAACCACAAATGAATATTTTACAATAATAATGGGTACATTTTTGAAAATTTGAAAATTGGGGCAGGGGGGGTGGATATTGTAGCACAATAATAAGGACCTATATTACAAACTATATTTTTAAGCTTTGGGCACATTGTAAACTCACATATAGTGAAATTTACCAAAATCACATAAATGTGAATTTTTACAATGTTTTTAAATTTTGAAAATAAGTGTAGAGACGAAGAAAGAAACACATGGTCATTAGAAAGTGACATTATCATGCACATTCCCCCTCAATGGAAACTTTGAGAGGCCAAACATTATATAAAAATTGAAAATCTTGCTAGCACTAAGTGGTTTTGTGAATATATATTCTACTTATTCATCTGTAACATAATATTATAAATCAATATCACCATTTAGGACTTTATTTTGGATAAAATACACATGAAATTCAATATGACTAGTTATCTTTTGTTGCATTTTTTTTAGAGCTATACAAATTTAATTATCACAAAAAGGGTGGTAATATGAGAAACATCTAAATGGAGTACTTATAACAATATTCATATCCACATGGATTCATTTGTAAATTATATAACACTTTTATACTCTACTTATGTACAATCTATAAAAATAATAGGTTTATGTTTTCTTCCCTGAGTGATAACAGCTTCACCAAAATTAAACACATATCCATAAGTAGATGTTCAATCTATAATATCACTAGCATGGTCAACATCACAATAACTTAACATTATCAATTGAAGAATAATATAAACTAAAATTTATAATTCCTTTGATATATTGAAGTGTCTATTTTTCTAGATCCAAATATAGATCCTACATGAATTTATAAGCAACACCTACAACAAATGAAATATCTGGCCTAGTAATTATTAGATAAATCAAACTATTAACTAGTTATATATATAGAGTAGGGATATTTTTATCACACACATGTTTTGGATCATTACATACACACCAATTTCCATATAGGTAGATTAGGCTTATTGTCAACCATATTAAAATTAACAAAAATGTTATGTGTATATTGATATTAAGATACAACAATTGAAATTTTATCCTAGAATACAACCATTCCTAGAAAGTGATGAAGAATTACTAGATCAGTCATTTAAAATGAATGACATAGTTAAATCTTTATAATTAATAATTAAACTAATTTTATCACCAATAATAAGAATATGATCAACATATAATACAATTAAGATAAAATGACAAATTTTAACTTTTACAAAGAGATCATTATCAGAATAATAGTTAGAGCAACATAATTATTTAAAATAACTTGTGAATTTAGAATATGAAGCTTAAGGATCTTTTTTAAAACTATAAAGAGATTTATTTAAATTAAAAATATAATGTTATTTTTTAAGGTTAGTAAAACCTTTAGTTTCAGTCATTTATATTTCTTCTTTAGATCACAATTTAGGAAGGCATTTTTGACATCTATTTGATGTATAATAAAACCATTCTAAGTTACAAGGGAAATAATAAATTTAGCAAGGCCCATATATTCTATAGGATTAAATGTTTCAACATATTCAACCCCATGTTTTTTAGGAAAAACACGAGCAACTAGTCTAACATTGAATTTTTAATTTTACCATTTCAATTGTATTTTATTTTGTAAAGTTACCTCAAACTAATAATATGCCTTTTAGGAAGAGGTGGGATAAGATCAAAAGATTTTTTTTAAATTATAGCTTTATATTCAACTTTCATTGTAACTTTCCATCTATTATCTTGAATAGTGTCTTCAAAAGATTGAGATTCACATTCATACATGGTCATTAAATCATGATAGGTATGTTGACAACTAGTCAATTTAATAAGATTATAAAGATTTTATGACTAAATTAGGGATTTAAACCAGTAGGTATTTTATTTGAAAATATAATGGAGAAGGTTCTCCTTTAGATGTTATGTTATTCAAAATTGGATGAGCTTCTTCTAAGGAATATATTTATTAATAAGGAATAATAAAAGAGCCAAGATCATTGAAAGAAAAAATATGAGGGGGATCCATAGAAGGATCATAAAAATATTTATCAAGGATCTGAACATTCATATTCTAATTTATTTGTCTTTTAAATGGATCATAAAATATTAATCCTTTAATTTTTTTCCATAACCTACAAAAAGATAAGACTAAGAGGTAGGATCTAGTTTCTTTTTTTTAATTTAAAAAAACATATGGAAGGAGGACTACTCAATTTCATAGGGTGAGAAACACTTGGTTTATTATTAGACCACATTTATAAACTTTTATGTAGGAAGATGTAATACTTTAGCAATTACTCTATTTAGAATTTGAAAAACAATATTCATGGCTTCAACGTACTAGAATTTGGGAACATTTACAGAGTGTAACATAGTTATATCCATTTAAAGGATGGTTCAATTTTTCCTCTTAACAATTCCATTTTTATATGGGTAATAGGGATTTGTTAAATATATTTTTATATAAAAATTAAATAAAAATGAATAAAATTATTCACTAATTTATTAACCACCATTATTAGTCTTTAAAATTTTAATAGAAATTTTAGAACTAAAGCTTTAAATTCTTTGAATTTAGATAACACTTCAGATTTATTTTTAATGTAATAAGACCATATAATCCTAGAGTAATCATCAATGAAATTAAAAAAATATTAATGAAATTAAAAAAATAAAATTATAGAGGTCCTCTAACATCACTATGAATAATCTCTGAGGGATGAGAAGAGTCAACATCATATTTTTTGTGAAAGATTTAGTGTGTTTCTTACCACATAAACAACCCTCACATGTTTCATAATGAGAAAAAATAGTATGAATACCAAAAATAATATCATGGTGATACATATCATATAAATTTATAAAATTAACATGACGTAGTCTTTCATGCCATAATTGAGATTCATCTATACTTTGCGATGAGAGACAACATGTAGAAGAATAACAAACATATCTAATCCATCCTTTTGATTTTTTTCAGCAATTAGAGAATAAAATTGATTCTTAATAAAATATTTATCCTTAATCAAAAGTATTTTTAAATTATGATTTGTAAGATGAGAACATGATAATATAATTTTTCTTAAGTTTAGGAACATAGAAAACATAATTTAAGAATACATTTGCAAATTTATCTTTTCTTGTCTAGTGGATTCTATAAATGAATTATCACCTAAATAAATATTTTCAAATATATATTTAGTGTTTAATAAAATATTTTATAAACATGTCATGTGATGCGATGCACCACTATATAAATACATTCATTTTATTTAGAAGCAAATAAGGAAGCATACAATGCAATAGTGTTAGTATTATGTCCTTGATTGTTGTTTTGATTCTGGTTTTGTTTTTTTCATTTATTCTTGTTATAAAATTTCTTCCCTTTGTTATTTATAGATTTATTTTAATAGATATGTTCTTATTTTTTAAATATTTTTCTTCTTATGTTCAAATTTACCACATATATTATAGTTTTTGTTAAATTATACTTTATGATTTTTGCTTCTATATTTCTTGTTCCCATATTTTCCATTAATAGGTTTAGGTTTGGAATTAGATGTATGGTCTCTAGTGTTTTCAAAAATATTATCATGTTCAAGAAGTTCTCGAGTGGCATTTTATTTAGAATCAAAGTTTCACTTCACTTTTTCTTATTGAATAAGAAGAATAGATAGTGTAGTGAGCTAAGGAATGTATTTTACTTTTTGGTATTTGGAATTAAGAATAGAAATGAAATTGTGAAATTTTTCATAGATGTTCAATTGAATAATAAATTACTAAATTTAATTTTGAATAATAGTAAAATTATAGGCATCTAATTGAGATTTATGTTTTTTTATTTCTACTAGAAATTTAACTACTTTTTCATCACCTTTCATAGAAGTAGTAAGTAGTTCAAGTATAAGTTTAATGATTTTTGAGAAACGAGTGCCCTCATGCATAGATTCAAAGAGAATTCAAGCATAACTAGATAATCCCTGATTATCAATATGAAATATGAATTCATCCTTTACACTCCTCAAAATAATTGACATAGATTCTTGTTGTTTTTGTTGAAACACATTGGTAAGTTCAATAGTGACTTGTCTCCCTGACGGGGGTTTTCCAATATTAAAAATAATGTTCCAAAAATTTTGAACCATAAATATAGATTTAATATGGATTTTTAAAATGTTATATTTTGATCGATTTAATATTGGGAGATCCTTAAATTTCCTTCAAATTTTGGTAGTTTCTAATTTTTTTGTGTTATATAAAAAAGACATTGATTTTTTTTAATAAAAATGAATTTTTTACTGTGGTTTTATATTTTATTTTTTTAAATTAAAAAACAACAATATCCACTTAATTATATGCAAAATGATCAAGAAAATGTCAAAAAACACAATAATTACGAGTGTTATAAGTGTCGTAAAAGGTCTTTTACAAAGTAAAAAGAATTAAAACTAAAGTTTTAATTAATTATATAGTTTTAAAAAAATTGACCAAACATTTGGTAAATAAGTAGAATATGGAGAGCTAGGAATTAGGTTTTTCTAGCTCTACATTTATGAGCCTTCAAGCACCTCTGCCACACTGTCGATTATCATGGATCTAGGCAAGATATTGCTTTTGTTATAATTTATTGATGTTGATTGATGATTCTCCCTCTAAGTGGTAAGGGTACCGTATTTTAAAAGACTTCCCCTCCCTCTTTGTATCTACATATGAATATAAATTTGGAGTGAACAAGTGCAACCGTGGCCCCAAAGTATGCAAGGAAATTCATCCCAAAATTATTCCATGAGCTAATGCTAATGATTTTGACTCTCCATTACTTGATATTATTCTGGATATGCCTAAATTTGACAAATCTTATCATTTATTAGAAAATTTTAGTTTTATTTCTTACTTTGTTGGTTGAGTCCCTCATGAGAGTTTTCTAAAGTAATGGGTTCACAACCATTGGCAAGGCCATGGTGTGAAATTGGAAGGAGCCCAAAACATTACCAAGTACCTTTTTTTATTTCATTTTTCAAACCTAGAGCACTGGAAAGCCATTGTTAACCATGGGTCTTGGTTTATTTACAACACTTTAGTTGTATTTTCTCATTAGACTCAAGATTTTCAAGTCTCAGAGTAAGCAAAGATTAAAATCCCCATTTAGGTTAAATTTATTGGATGGCCTCTCCCCTTATGGGGTTTTATTTACTAGCTCATAAAAACCATAGGGTGCTTCATATTCCATGATTAGATAAAGTTATTTATGGTTGATCCTCAAAAGGAAGTTTTTGTTAAAGTGGATCTATCCCAATATTTGAAAGGATCTATTAATAACAAATTGGCACTAACCTTTTTTATTAACTTGTTTTGTATATCAGTCTCTTGAATACTTAATTTCATTGCTAGTCTTCATAACATATGATCCAATGATGTCATTTGATGGTGATTCATCCATTTATCTTCAGGAAAAGGGTGGATTTGAAGACAAACTTTAGAATGGAAATAATTAGAGTTGAACTACCATCACTAATAAAAAAATAATGACAACTCTTCCAAAGGTGATGATAAGCTAAAATATTCTTCTTACAGACCTATTGGGAATAACCATACATCAATTTATACTAGAAAAACTATTTTTCCAAATAAATCTTTTCCTCTACTTGTGTGTACTCTACAATTAATGGCCTCTCTGGTTGAGATGCCATCCTCAATGACACTATCACAACCCTCTCCTAGGGTGAGTGTTCTAGAGGAAGAATGAAGTTTGGTCACCTTGGACCACAAAATAGTGTTATATTGCTCTCAAAACCCTTCTCCATCTCATGAAGAGGCAAACTATATGGCACATAAGAAGCAACCATTTAGAATCAATGATTTCTTTCTACAAAAGCTCATGTTTAATCAATTTGTTATACTAGAAGATCTCACAGAGGAGAATGATATGCACCCTAATAATTCCCAATGATTTTTTACTCTTGGAATGTTCAATGCCTTACTAATAAACCACATAAGTATGTGGTCAGGAACAGTTCATGGTGTATTTGATTGATGATAAATAAAGATGCCTTCTGATGCAGTGGTGCACTAGTGAGCATGAAGCCTTATTTTACACGTGTAACAAACTCAAGGTGTTGATCCTCATCATCACTATAATGAGAATTGCTATCTAAGGAAGATATTTTATTTTTTCCCAAGTCCATGATAGGCTAGTATTTGTCATCCTCAATACTTCTTATTAGATCATCACCCTATTTTATTTAATATTGAGTGGAATAAAACTCAATTTAAGACTACCTCCACTCAATTTTATATTAATATTTCTCACCTTAAGCATAAAAAATAGGGGGGAATATTTTCTAATTTTGAAATCTATTTCCTTGGTCATAGGCAAATAATAGTTGGATTTAGTGTTGGTCAGATTCTCTTGCTTGTACTTCCACCTTTATTCAAATCTATGACAAACAAGCAACCTCATTTAGATGGTGTTTACACAATGCTACAAATCATGAATATATTTTGGTTTCACAATAACTTGAGAAGTCACCTTTTAATGTTCACCTACAAACTCAAGTGGAAAATTAGAGACATAAGATCCAAATTAAGGAGACTCACAAGGCCACATGAGCTCAACTAGGAGCTAGTTAAAAATTGGAGACAAAGTCTCTAAGGACTTATTTTCCCTTATTCACTCTAAGAGAGTTGATGATAGAATCAAATCTATAAAGGAAGGAAATAATCAACTTGCAAAACTTTTTGATATTATAAAATATTTTGTTCATAACTACCATGGTGTTTTATTTTCACAATCTTCCTCTATAGAATAGGAGGTGGCTCTCCATCAATGCATCTCGGTGGTGCCCTACAAAGTTTACCAATTCTCAAAGAGCAGCTTATGATAGGCCCTTATATCTAAATGACCTCCATGAGGTTGTTAAGATTATGGTAGTTGATAATGATCTAAAAATTTATGGTTTCCCATGTGAGTTATACCAAACCCTTTGGGATACTATTGGTCCTAATCTTCACTGATTTTATTATGAAGTTGTTCTAACTAACTCTTTGGGATCCCTTATAAACTAGGGTAATATCATGTTTATTCCTAAGGATGGTGATCCTAAAATTATCACCAATTGGAGGCCTATTAATTTTCTTAATGTATCCTATAAAATTATTGCACATTCTCCCTTTAATTATCAGGAATGAGCAAACTAGTTTCATTTAGAATAGATTCATTCTAAATAATGTCATTTCCATTTGGGAAGGTATGGAATGGGATCAAATTTCTAATCTAAAGTCTTTATTTGTCAATATTGATTTTGAGAAAGCTTAAGATTTTATTGAGTGGCCATTTATTTGGGCCATGTTCTAGGCCCTTGGTTTTGGTCCCAAATTTGTGTAGAGTATTAACCTGATCTTTTCAAGATGTTGGGGTTTATATCACTATCAACAACACCCAATATTCTTAGTTTGAAATTTATCATTCTATTATACAAAGATGTCCTTTATCCCATTATTTATATGTTCTATAAGTAGAAAGATTTATCTATCTCCTAGTTAATTACACTACCAGGGGTTTAGTGAAAGGCATCTCCCTCCCTTAGTTTGATAGACAACCTTTAAATAGACACTTTGTGGATGATTATTTTCTCACTTTTCAAGATGAATAAGAGTTCATTATGAATTCCATTAAATTTCTCCATATTTTTTGTTTGGATTCAAGCTCATCTATTTAATGAATGAAGAATCAGTGTTACTATCAGTATTTAGGCCCCAAACCTCCTTGGCTAGAGGGATATCAATGGAACTGACTTCTTCCAAGGGTGTAGTTTATGTTTCTTGGAATTCATTTTGCTTTTCGGTCCTCTCCCTCTAAGCTATGTTATTATGTAGTACAGAGAGTTGAAAAAATGAATATTTTTGGATCACCAAACCTCTATCTATTGTTGTCAAATTTAAAATTTTCTATAAAGTCTTCGTAGATACTCATGTGTATTATTCCTCTTATTGGGTCCTTTCTATTGTTTCTTACAACAAATTAGAAAAACTAAAAATAAATTTTTATGGGATTAGTTTGAGGGTCATAAGGGTTTCCACAAAGTTACTTGGAACATATGCTATCGACCCAAGGAAGTCAAGGTCTAGGTGTCCTAGCTATTAAAATTCAAGGCCTTAACCTTGGTGTCAAATTCATTATTAAAGGTATTAATAGGGATAAAGCCTAGAATATTCTTCTATACCATTACATATCTCAAGGAATACCATGTGGTAGAAATAATTAGAAAGGCATGGGACTTCACTCTTTGCTCGTAACCCTAGTGCATGTAAAAATCAAGGGTACCTTTGTATTTCAAAGCCTATGGAAAGCTTGGGAAAATCTTAAGCCTCACCTTAACTAGGTAGGTGAGGGTTTTAGGATTGGCCTCTCCATTAACTTTTAGTCTCTCTAGTGATCACCTTGCCTAAATTTCCACAATGTTCCCTATGCCTTAGTCCCTTGGGTTAAAGAGTTAAGGATTTTTAGAAAAGTTGTGAAGGTTATCAATGATCTCTTTTAGAAGGCTTGGCTCCCGTGGAAATAACTTCATAATAAATTTCATTCAAATAATTTAGATGTATAAGCTATTTCATAAATTTCAAGGTTTCATACCTAACAAGTATTTCTATAAAATAGGGGTGAACTCTCCTATTCCTTGGTGGAAGTATTAACACTGGCCTTTGACCACCCCCTTCACCCAATATTCTCCTCAAGTGGGGTATAATTTACTAGCCCCTCTATATATTCTAGATGAAATACTAAACCTTAGATGAAATCTCCATTCTAGACATGGGGTTTGGGCATGATACTTTAATAATGCATGGTTTGATAATATTGAGCCCAAAAATTTTCATTTCTTATGGTGTTTCCTTTATCAGGCCTTGCCTATGGGTGACTGGGTCAGGAATTTAGGTGTGTCCAACCCCTCTTTGCCTAGTTTGTTGGCAACTAGAGACTATTAATCACCTTTTTTGGTTTTACTCTCACACATAATATGCATGATGCTAGAGTCATTCACCTTTTTAGCATTTTTAACCTAAATTATTCATGTGGAAGATGGATTTATTAGAGTACTCAACTTTTTTGCCTAGAAATTACAACATATTTTGGCAAATATTTTATGCTGATATTTTATTTCAAATATAGAAAGATATAAATTATGCTTACTTTAATCATGAAGAGATAAAATCTAGTTTTTCTACTACTAACAAAATTACTATTCTATCTAATGTTACTCTTCAGATTCAAAGTCAAACAAACAAGGTCCTCCTATAACTTAACCACATCCAACTATTGATTGACCATTGGGGAAATTCACCATTCATAGTTAACTATGAGCCTCTTGAGCCCCATGACATCCTACACCTCCCCAGGGATGAGGGGATGGGCCATGTCAGTAATCTTCCATAACCAGACACATGAGTCATTCTCCTCATTGGTCACCACCTTGTTGGTCTTCTTCTCATCGTGGTGGTCTAAGTGGATCTTCCATATTTAGAGGTGATGCCAAGGGATAGGGATCTCCTCCTCTATCTCATGATGGTGACATCAAGGGCTGGGTTCCTCTCCCCAAGGAAAATTTCCATGCCTAGCTCTAGTAATCTCACCTAAAATAAATCAAGATGAGACATTATAGGATCAACAAAACACTAGTTGGGATCTCGTACCTGTGGATGAGGATCTCCGTACCCTAGAAGGATGGAGTGGTAAGCTTCAAGACCCACCATCTCCACCACCTCCCCCATAGTCCATGATTTGTCAGTTACTTAATTTTTATCTTTATTATTATTTGTTCCTTGCTCTCTCTACTTTATTTTCTATCTCTTCATGTGATGTTTCTTTTTTTGTGTGTGGTCATTTTTTACCACTTTGAAGACTTTTCTCAAGGTTTCTTTTCCCTCAATGTTCTTATGCTCGTGGGGTGTGACTTTTCCACCCACTTTTTTATATGATAAGAATTATGCCATATCTTATTTGATTAATATATATGTGTTCTTCAATCAAAAAAATTACCAAGAATATGTTTGGCCAAGAATAAGGCTTAGTAATTTTTTAACTCAGTACCTTACTTTTACAAGAATTATACAAAATTACACTAATAAAATCTTGTACAATGCTTTTATAAACCATTCATGCACATTATTGTATTTAAAGTGTAATGAGTCAAATTTGCTTAGATAAGAAATGGAATTGACATGCATGTAAAACAATTACTTTGTTTTTTAATTTATGCTAAAAAAACTAATTGAAAAATGGGTGTCCATTTTTAGTTGCATGGAAATTTATATTTATTAAAAACAATATTTTTAAAAATAGTTTCTAAACTTTGTTAAAACCTTTGAAACCTAGCCATGGTGCAAAGAGCCATACTAGTGCTTAAAAAAATCCATTTTATTTACAAATAAACCACTCAAAATTTCTTTGTGATAAGTAGGAAATCATAAAATGTTCCTTATGTGAATTTTGAATGCTTTGTAGTTAGTAATAGCTAACTAGAAATTTTCAACACTATATTAAATCAAGTATGCATCACCCATATGTCATACAAGTTGTGAAAGTGGATCTATAACACAATTATATGTCTTATAGGCTTTGTATGATGTTTGGGTAACCAAAATATTGAATATCACCACTTCAAAATAGAGAAACATGTTGTAAAGGATTTAAAATTAATTTTATTGATTTTCTCATCCACACAAGCCATATTATGATGCCAAAGGAAATACTTTCATTTTCAAATTGCTTTGTGAGTGTTGTTTGGTTTTTATATTGCTTCTTTAACTTCTTTAAATGATCTAAAATTACTTAGATAAAATTACACACTACACAGATATGTCAAACCATTTTTTTTCCTCATATGCCATACAATATGTCATACAAGGTAGATATTAAAGTTTTAGGAACACATATTAAGCAAATATGAAAAAAAATAGGAATTTACAACCAACTACATATCAATTTATAGTGAAACCATGATGTATTATTTATGTGTAGATGTGAGATCTAGATATGAAGAATGAAGATAGAGACACAAATACACAACACCACATATCTGTGGAAGAACATCACAAGAAGGTAAAAGTCCAAAATTGATTCTGGGTAAAGTGCACAAAGTTGGGGGATTAAAAGGGGCCTACCTATGGACATGTGTTTCTTTAAAAATGAGAAATTTGAACTTTTGTAGATACTTTGAGATGACTATCCTCAAAATTTGAGGATTGTGTAAGAACATGAATTTTAGCATTTTGAGTCAAATTTTTAAAACACTGTTAAGAAAATTATTAATTATAACTAGGTCAAACATATAAACTTTGAATATGAACTCCTAGTTTTTATGAAAATAGAGTAGATAGTTGTCCGTGTGGCCCCTCAATTATTGAGCATCTTTAATATTGTTTAAAATTATTTGGTGAAATTTTAGATAAGATAATCTAGTTTGTAGCCTATATTGTTTTTCAAATTTTTGATGAATAATTTTCTTATTAATTTTATAAGTAAATAGATCTAAAAAGTTACAAAAAATGGATAGTTAGCTGCGTGACCCTTAACTACCTCAGGAAAATGAAATCTAGTTTTTTTAATGTGTGTGGAATCAGGACTAATTTATAGCCATTTAATTTTTTTCCATTTGGATAAATGAAAAAAAAAGATATGAAAACCTATATAGCCATGTATATTTGTAACTTGTAGTGGCCTAAAAAAACTAAAGTTAGAAATCAACATAAATTGAACCTTAAAATAGTCTGAAAATTATTAAAACCATATATTTTGAAATAGGAGAGCGTGCTCATCATCATGGCACTAATTTAATGATTTTTTTCATTGAAATTCTTAGTGTATTTGGTGATGTAAGTTGAATTTTGTTATTTTTGTCAAAACTTTCAGAGTCAGCTGTGTTGACATGTCCAAGCCTTTTGATTGGGAATCCAATCCATTTCTAAGATAAAAGACTTGGTTTTTTAATTCAATCTATATATAAAACATAATCTTTAGATAATTCATATGTGTTATGTAATGTGTACACATTATTTAATGTGTATTTGATATGTTATCATAACATCATGGATATTAGAAATTAAGTTTAATTTGTTTTGGCCAAAAACTTGCATCTTCAGAGATGCCATATATATCTTAAATTTACATCAGGTATCAATCAAAATTTTGGCTTGTTTATGTTTAAATTAACATCATGTATATAGTAAATTATTAATTAAATTATTGGTTTACCCTTGTAATTATTTAAGAAAAAATGATCTAAGCTAAACTACATAACATCTATTCATAAACATTACATATAAACCTAATCAAAATTAAAAGTATAAAACTAGATTATATGCATAATAAATTTTTCATTTGTAATAAATAATAATTAGGTGTTTAGAGTAATATCAAGTTTCATACCGATTGAGAAATACTCATCATGATTAGATAATGTAGAACAAGTTTAAACAACAAGGTAAAGGAAACCCATAAAATCTAAGGAAAAAAATATTACTCCAAGAACCATACCAGGGCTTTTAAAATATTAGAACCATTCATGAATGCATGAGGTTGAACATGAAAAATAAGAAAAGATGAAAAAAATATCTAACAACTTTTTTTTCCTAGTTTAGAGGTCTAAAATATTCATAAGCATTTCTATGAAATTATGTAGATCTATGGGAAACTAATATCTTTCAAAACCCTTATAAGGCAACTAAACTTATAATTAGATAAGGCAAACGGTCTTTTTATGGATTTTTTTAAAGCAATAACTATTTACCAAGTCATTTTGTACATCACAATATTTCAATCAATGAACCAACTATAAATATTTCAATGAGGCAATCCAATGATGGTAGAGTGTAATATATATGACTTTTCATGTTACAATTAATTCTTGTTTCACTAATATATGCTTCAAATTTCCTTAAACTCTTGAATCACTCTTATAAATGCTTGAATTTATTTATTTCTCATGTTCATTTTACATCTCTTCTATGTCCTATATGCTAATACATTTATTATATTTATAGACTTATTGAATTTAAATTAGGACTTTATTAGCATGAAAGTAAACACACAATAATAAAGAAAGACAACAAAGCAAAATCACATGACATGAGAGGCCCGAAGCAAGTGCCAAAAGGGCCCAACCCCATAATCATACATGATATACTTATAGGGATAGAACCATATAGCGTACATTTTTTGAGAAAATATTATAAGTCAAAAGAAACATGAGGGAAGGAAATATGAAAGAGAGAGAGGATAAAATGACATCAGACAACCATAACACAAAGAAAAAATTCTCTAATAATAGCCTAATCTAGACTATTGATCAACATGCATACTAGTACCTTAGAATAATGTATTTTAATGACTACTAAATACATCCATAGCAAATTTAAGTGTCTACATTAACAAGAAATATGGTTTTAAGGTTGTCATTTTCAATTGGACTAAGTTTTTATGAATGTGAAAAGAAAAAACATGGGAAATTACAAAGTGATAAAAGAAAAAAGAGGATGTAAATGGGAGGGAGGAGACTGAATTCAAAGCATCATTTGGTAAGGTGAAATATAAATGACTGAATAATGGATAATAGTACTTAGTCCTTAGCTTATGGTGATGAATAGATCCATGTGATTACTGACCAAGAGGAAAAAAGAGGTTGTACATGGGAAGATAAGGGATTAAATTTAGAAACCTTCTTGGGAAGGTGAAGGGCACATGAATGACTAATGGCTAATAGTGATTGGTATATGTTGAGGAATACAATCACATGTGATAAATGACCAAGAATAATACAAAGGATTTAGATGGGAAGTGGGAGACTATTTAGTCAAAACCATGGTTTGGAACGTGAAGGGCACATAAATGACAAACAAATAATAGTGCATGGGTATGGTTTGAAATAGGCTCATTCATATCATGTACTCACTTATAACCTAGGTGTACCTATAATCATCTATAATAATGTAAGGAAAGAGGTAAACATGGTAGGTGGTACTCTTACACACTTTACAAATCATGTAGTGGACAATCAATCATAATATATGTAAAACCATAGGATTTTATCCAATTCATTCTTAGACATGTTTTGGAATGAAACATTATCATCATAAATGTTGTGTATGCATGCAAGGGATAATAATCAAGAATGAATGGAAACTTACACTAGTATTACCAAGTGATGAATTAGTTTGACTGTCTCACTTCACAAGTGGTCATGAGGATGCTATTTATGAAAGATGTTATCTATTAATTATTTTTTTAGAATAAAGTGTTATATTTACATTATTCAATATAAGATATTGATTCAGAGATAACATATTGGTTTTCATTCTTATTCGATTATTATAACCCTAAACCCTAAACCCTAATTTTATCTTAAATACAAACATGAAGATAATTGGGGACAATGTGAACCTATTTTAAACCTAATTGTGAGTCTATGATGTTTTTTAGGGATGAATTATCCCATATTTTTAGACATATTGATATAATTAGTTGATTATTGGAATTAGTGATAAATGTTGGATGAAATTGATCCCCTTAAACATGATATTTACTATAAAAAATGTAATTTGGGGTGTCAATCAACCCCAATATCATAACAAAATAAATAAAATAGTCCACTAATTTAATAACAAATGGAATTGGGTCCAATTTGATCCCCTTAAACCTAACTACAAGAGCAAGATGTTATTTGGGGATAAATTAGGTTTGATCCTATCATAAATTGATTTAATTAGTCAATTGGTACATTTAAAGAAGTAATTTGGGAAAAATTAAGCCATGTGAACCTAATTTATGGTTCAATTTATTGTATAATATGAAATATATTGCTTAATCAAACCTAATTTTATTACAAATTGAAACATGAAGGTAATTAAGTCCAATCTGAACCAATTTAACTTAATTAAAAGTCTACAATGTGGTTTTAATGGCTAAATTACCTCTTGTTTCCTAACATATTTACCCAATTAGTTCGTTGTTACAATGATTGATGCAATTTTAATGAAATTAAACCATGTGAACATATTTTAACTATATGGAATTAATTTTGGGGTTAATTGACCCTAATATCATAACAAATAATGCAAAAAATTGACCAATTGATTCAAGAAAGAATGTGGGGCTAATCAATCCCCTTCAACCTTGCTAGATAAGAGCATGAGGTGATTTGGGGATAAATTAATCATGAATTGATCTAATTAATCTTTTGGTGTAATTATAGATGTGATTTTAGCCTAAAGTAGTTATGATTTAATCCAATTAGTCAATTAATGCAATTAAACATGTGATTTAGGCAAAATTGAGCCTAGTGAACCTAAATTATGGCTCAATCGATTATATAGGATGTAAAATATGGGTAAATATATAATCAAATATTAATATAACATATATTTACATCACACAATATAATCATATATCATAACAATATGATATAATATCACATAGGCATTCTTTAAATAATGTGTATGTATTATATTATTAAAATGTTCATGTTATTGACAATATACATACTACAAATAACATGCATGAATTATATTATAACATGTATGCATTATTATCTCAATAGACAAAAATTCATCATCTAATGTTTACATTATAGGGTGTTTTGAGAATTCTAATCCCACAAACATTCTCTACATCATTTTGTGTTTTCTACGATGAAGACAAGAGGAATCAAATTGTTCTTAGGGTCCCCCACCATCAAATGGAATTAAATTTTTATTTGAGTCCCCACCATCAAAAGGAATTTCAAATTGGTCTTTATCTATTCATGGGTGATGTAACTTTTTCAGAGAAGAGGAAGAAGCTAAAGCACAAAAAACCAGAGTAATTAAAAGAGCTGAGAGAAAAATAAAAGGTGTGAATGTAATCATTTCACTTGAGACAAGTACAAAAACTATCACTAATGAGCCAAATTCCATAGATAATGATGAAATTAACAATAATGAATAAAATAATGATGATGAATATTTACCTAGACATCCAAATTATGTTGTAAGTCCACATTCAAAGTACAATTTATTTTCTAGAGGGTTATTTTAATGTTATGTGATGGTCAATGTTTATAATTCTAAATTAATTTATACATGGGATAGCCTTTAGTCTACCATTTTTCATTCTTAGATCCATGGAAAACTTTATTAAGAAATTCAAAAATGGTAATTATTCTTCCCCAAGACATGATGGGGTTATCTTTCTTATTTATAAATATTTTAAAGGGATGAATCAAATCATGTTGGATTTAAATCAGAAACAACAAGAGAAATATAAATAAGGGATGGTGGACATGAATAAGATAAATAAAGTGTAGATTAAATACCCAGGGAGTCTAAGTAGGGTTACTAGAGGTAATAAGAAAGGGGCTAATAAAGACATTGACAAGAAAGGAGAAGATATCATCAGGGAATAGGATAATATCAAGAAGCATCTCAGAGGTGCATCAAAGTCTATTTTCCAAAACAAAGAAAATATTGAGAAGTAGGGTCATAAAAGATTCAAGGTTTTTTAGGCTAAAAATTAGGGGGAAAAGTCATTGATGTGGAGAGAGATAACACAAAATTGGATGTAACCAACATCAAAAGTGTGAAGACTAGAGAGCAGGGTATTACTCATATAGAGATGGAGCATTAGAAAGGTAAGAAGGATACTAACACCATAGAGAAAGGGGAGTCATCTCAGAGTCAAAGGGACAATAATGAGGATTTTAACTAGCTCACTAATTCTCTCAAATTAAAGGAGAATACATACAAAATGGTCAAAGAACTTGACCTTACAAAAACTTTGATAAGGTGGTTCATGCAAGAAATATCGACCCTTAAGAGAAAAATGAATGTCCTTCAACAGGAGAACAATAAGTTGACTAAAGCCTTAGCTAAGAGAGAGGAGGACATACGGATTCAGAGATTGTGCTTCAAATTAGACTTATTTGAGCAAATAAATGAAAATATATAGAGAAAAATAAGTTACTTGATTAATTATAGTAAGGCTGTAATGAATGAAGGCATTTAGAGCATGGATAACCTCAGGGCTCACCTCAAAGAATTATTTGATCCCTACTATACAGGTAAAGGCAAGGTTAAAATTGGCCAAAGCAACAATGCCTAATATAATATAGACTATGAATGTTTATTAAAGTAGATAGATATGAATCTTAACAATATGAAGGCTTGATGGGAAGATGTATCCAAGAGTCTATAGTAACATAGTTCTTAGGTTGTATCTTGTCTATTTCTTGGTGGTGTTGTAATTGTTCTTTTGTTGTGTTCTCAGTTATTTCTCTGTTAGGCTATGTTTAGACTTTTTTATTTTTTGTTATGGATATTATTTTAGGGTTTGGGGACCCTAACTCAAAAAACTCCCCCTTTAACCTTAATAAAAAAAATTACAATTTTGTTGATTTTGTTGATGATGAATCTATGCATGATGATTTATCCCCTATGAATGAAGATGAATTCATGAAAAAACATAATGTGAAATTAATAATGAATAAAATTTCATCCCAAAACTAAATGATGAAACTAACAATGAAAAAACTAATAGTAAACATAATGATTTTGAAATGCCCTCTTAACAAATTCCATCATTAAAAACACCTCTAAAAATTGTATGTAGAAAAGGAAAGTATTGAATTGAAGTTGATGAAAACATTTTGAAACCAATGCATAACAAAATGTGTGACCATCATTTAAGAAGACTAGTTGAAAATTTTGGGATAGTTTCTTTAATAAATTACATTTCGATAGTCAAAAATGTCAAGTGTTTATTTTGTTAATGAAACTTATTAAGATGAGACATAAAATGTACACCCTAAGACTAATAACATATAACATGGATGATGAAAACAACAAAATTATTGAAAATATACATGATGCATATCATATTTTAGGCCTAAAATCACACAACAAATATTTTAATGCTTCCCAAAATATAATTATAACTTGTGCAGTAAGTGCTCAGATAGAGAAAAATGATTGATTTCAAAAACTATCCAAGCATTGGACATAAATATAAAAAAATTAATGAAATTAATTAGAAGATGTCAAAGTCTTAATGATTCCAAATACCACTAAACTTTGGGCATTCTCTTGTAGAATTATAATAAAGGAAAAGGATATATTTGATGAGATTAAAGATTAACATACATAATTTTTTAAATATAATATGAGAGTTTCACTCAATATAAGAGATGTAGTGAAAATAAGAGTTGGTTCTCGTAATCTCGAACCATATCCAAAACATTTATTTAATATGATCCAAACACAATTATAATCCAAGTGTTTATAAAAATATTCACAAATTTATATTAGTCAAAGATATTTTTATATGTCCAAACCATTTTATGTAAAAATAAATCACACACTCACTGCTTGTTTTTGTAGGAAATATTTTGAATTTTAAATTCACTATGATGTTTTTTGCCATTTACATTGTTATTTGCATAATAAAAACATTTTTTAGGAGTATGGTAGAGAAGTTCTTCCAAAATAATCTAGGGAATTTATTCCAACCTTTTTTTGTTAAATATCAAATGGACAATTATTTTATAAAAAGCATGTTTGGATGGAAATTGTAACATTTGTGGTGGATTGCCAAAATTAAAAAAATGTATTCATGATGAAAGTACAAGTGGAATATGATAGGAGTTAGTTGGTTTCATCAAATAAAAATCTAACTTATCAAGTAAAAGATGGCAAAGAATCTAAAAGATGTTAGCTTGTTATAGAATAGATACCTATTCCAGATTTTAAGGTCAAATTTAGGGAGGAAATTATTTATGAGTATATAAGGCAAACACACAAGGCTAGATGGTTGGATGAAAATTTCAAGATAATCAAGGACACATTCCCATTTAGTTCTATTGTTTCAATAGTTGACATTGAGAGAATTACACATTCAAACCACAAATGGATGTTTAGTCACAATATTATAACTCAATATATGTTTCCATATTTGTGCATATAACATTCATGCACATATCAAAAAATATTGAGTACCATTTCTATGCTAGTGATGACCCATCACATTGTACAAAGTATGTGAAAGGTTATTTTAATATTTTGTATGGACAATTAACTAAGAGGAACATTACTTTCAATCAACATTAAATTTGGTCAAAAAATTGCACAATGCAATTCAAGAATGCACAAATGTTTTATTGGTTGAGTAGGATGCATGTTACCATTGGCATAAAACATATTCAGATTTCCATTAAGGATGGCCATGGAAAAGGGGAACATGATGGTGTTGTATCATGTATAGAAATATATGTTTCAAGATAGGAGTTGAATTTTGAATAAGGTGTTGTTTTGACTTATACAACAACCATTTTTAAATGGTGTAATGAGAAAATAGGCCATGGTGTTCAAGAAAATTCTATTATTCATAGATATTTCTAGTTGATAAAGGAAGAACACTTGGAAAAGTATGAGGATTTAATGATTGTAATGGGATTAAGTGATCTCCACTCATTTCATATCTCAAATCAAAGTTATTGGACTATTCATATGAGACACTTGGCATGTTTTTTTAGATATACATGGACTATGTTTGGAATGAGTGTGAGTCAAAAGAGTGCGTGGATGAATGGATTTGTAAACCTCTAATTCCAATCAACACATATCAAGTTCCATCAGCATTATAGCTTATATATATGACATCATCACATGACATTGACCATATATCTAATCTAGTGGAACTAGGTAGAAAATTAATCATTATGTATTATTTAGTCTCATTATCTATCTTGACAATGTCATTAAAAAATATTTTTTGTGATACATTACATGTATTTTTAGTTATTACTAATGAGGAAAATAAAGAGGGAAAATATGAATACTTATGCCACTATTTAGAGGAAAAGAAAATATGAATTTCCCACTCATAAATGGAAAAAACATTGACTATCCCATTGGGTTTTTGGTCTTCAGTGGAGTTTGGCTTCATCGATAACCTATAAAAAATCTAGATGTATGGTTATTTGAAGAATTTGAAACACATAGGAACATAATACACTATTAAAATTTGGTTCTTAAAACAAATATTCAATTGGTCAAATATCGTGGGACAAATTTAAAAAAGAATCTATGGAAAGTGCATGAATAAAATCATGAAGTTATTCTTGTTACTATTAACACCAAAATAGATCCTAGTGGTTTTTTAGATTGAACACTCAAGGTATGTTGACTTGTAAAATGTGGATTTAGTTAATTTTACCAAATTTTAATGATATTATGGGTAGTACATATAAATTTTATTTTTAATTATTTACTAACACTTTTTTTGTAGGTTACCAGTGCCAAATAAGCTTCCACCTTTGCACAGATTGCAGTGTTAGTAAAGAAATTATAGTCATATAAAATGTAAAATTGGATGACTTAGGCATGGCTAATGACACCCAACCCATAGATCCTCCTTGCTCACACAACCCTTATAGGCTATTATTTCACTAATTCCTAGTCATCCATAACCTTTTGGGCTTAGCTCTTTCAGACCTAGGTAACCCTTTCAGGCCTAGATCCATCCCCCTAGGTCTCATCCCCTTAGGAAAATAACACCCAAATTAGATAGGAGCACTGGAACCTAGGGTGTCCTATTTCTAGTGTTGTCTAAGTGCATTTTTACCTCTAACAGTCAGATTTTCTTGAATCTTTATCCTTTTCTTTGTTGGCCTAACACAAGTTCATTTAACCCACGATCATTAATTACCCTATAAAAGGCCATTCAAAGTCCATTTAGAAGGGTTGACACTATTTACAAGAAAGAAACAAGAATACAAGAAAGTACACTCAAGTATTCTTCCCTATTCTCTGCATACAGCCTTTCAAGAGCATTTCAAGCCTATTTAAGCACTAATATTAGTCCCTAGTCATCCAAAGTACATATAGTTTCGCATATAGTTGCATAAATCACACACAATTGCACTAATCACCTCAATGGGAAAACTAAATTACCTTTATTCCTCTTTAAAGTATTGGTATGTAGGTAGCATGCCCACACCTAGGGTGTGAAGTGCATACAACGTATCATTTACACACTAACCCCTTCTCTCTCTTTCCAAAACTTCCATTCAAGTTCAAGAATAAAGGGCTCTGAAGGGTTTTGAAAACTAAATTAGACACAAAATGAGCTTACAGGCTTCTAGGCCTCAAATATTCATAGATAAGGTAATATAAGCATACCAAATAGAAGAAAAAAGCTTTCAGCCTCAGGGCAAGAGCATCAAAATAGGACTACAACACCAAATAGTTGGGTGTTCACTTTTGATGCTCCTATCCAACCCATAAATGAATTTCAAGAACCTATTCCAGCTTATTTTCTAATCCCGCTCCTCTAATATCAAGCCCTATCTCAGTCCAGATTAACTAGAATAAGCTAAGTTCTATTTTCTCTCACTTCTTGATATATTTAGAAAAGGCAAAAATAATATCTATTTACACAAATAAATAATTAAATTAGAGCATATTATTTAATAATTTACATTTCTTAGACCCATTTATTATTTAAGAATTAAACACCTAATTTCCTAAAATAATAAAACATTTGGTGAACCCGACTTACTTCAAATTTTTACACAAAAACCCTAGAAACCCTAGGGATAATTATTTATGATTTTTTCCCATAATTTAATAATTTTTCTTAAATTTAGAAATAAAAAATTTACCAATAAATTGTACAAATATCACATATTTTATTCAAACCCTAGTTTGTACTTACCAGGTCCTTTTTGCATACAAACACATTTAAAACACTAGGAAAAATATATTGCTAATTTTAGAAATATTTTTTAATTTTTCTTAAACTTTTAAAGAAAAATTATACAAAATTGTCAAATTATTTCACTAATTTTGAAAAAAAATTCATTCAAAACCCTAGTTACATCAACTAAACTCTCAGTTATTTTCTAGTACTTTTCACATCATTTTCTAAAATTTTAGTTGCATATCAAAATCAAAAAATCATTTTCAACATTAATAATTTGTAGTATTTTGCATAAATATTTTTGAAAAATCCCTAGTTTCATATACTAGCTCCTACTTTGCTTCTTGATTTATCACCTTACATCTATAGGCAAATTGCAAAAATGATGCTCCTTTATTTACAAACTTTTATTACATTTCTTGAAAATAATAAGGAAACCATAATAGGTCCTATCATGTACATGAATGATGAAGTTTATCATATGTTAGTACAAAGTTTCATTCTTTGCATTTCATGCCTATTTTTCATTATAAGGGATAATATTACAAAATTTATTTCTAAAGAGGCACTAGATTGCAATATTCTTTTTGCATACTCCCTTTTCTCATGAGGAATATTTTCCAATTTTATTATGTTAAACATGTTAGAAATATTATGTTACATGCCAAAGTTTCTTATACCTTTATGCAAAAATTCATGATCTCTACCCTTTACTTTCTATTTTTCATATGGAATAATTTTCAAGACTATCTTGAAAAACATATTAGAAATTTCATGATTCAAGTCAAAGTTTTCTATGCATTACTACACAACTCCATGCTCTCTATCCCTTGTTTGTTATCTATCATGTGGAATGTTATCTATAATAATATTGGTATTCATGGTTTCTAATTAGATGTATCCAACTCTTTGTCTACTTTTAAGAATCTCCCTATCACTACTAGACACAAGCAAACACTAGAGGTTATATCTATCCCACCTCTCTTCAAAATTGGTTCATCTAGATTTTATCCCACACCTATTATTAGCTCTATGCCTATAGTAGATTATGTGGTACATGATATCACCCAAGTTAAAAAATATAGGCAGGCTAATTACACACATGGTCATAGCTTTGTCACTCAGGTTAGGACCCCTTTCGATCTATTTTCAGCTCTACCTATTGCAGTTATTCCTCCAATCTAGATTCAACCACAGTTGAGACCTTCATCACCAACATAGAAAGTTCATATACCTATAAAGCTTCAAGATTTTAGACAAATTCTAGAGACAATATTCACACCTAGAGATGTTACATTAAGGTCTCATATATCTACACAAAGAACACCTATTCAAAGGGTCCCTTCTACTTCCAGATGGGTCCCTAAGAGCCCTACAGTTGCATCCACTTCTCAAAGTTACAGGGGGAACCCACATTTAGATTCCTTTTCAAAGATTTTAGAGCAGTTATAATGTACACAACTTTTAGGTCCACAATCTCAAACATACACCCATTCCTCATGATCATGCATGATTTAGTTGTTCAATACAAGACACCATGATAGGTAGTCTCATTGGAGACTCATTAGTTAGTATCATTTATTCCCAATTTTTCATGTAAATATCTTATATCAAAATATAGAAACAATACAAAAATTCAAAATACAAAAACATTCAAAACATATCAAAAATACCAAAAACACTTTGATTATATGCATCATCTATGTTTTACATTATTGCTATCATGTTAGGACTTACATTTGTTGTTTCATGCTCGTGTATGTTAATTTTCTATATTACCATGCTTCACTTGATCTTCTTTGAGTGTGTGTAGTGACATACAGCTCTCTGACTACTTCATTCTACATATTGAGGGGGCACTGCTACTTCTATAATCGAGACACACATTGATATACATACCCACTGCGGGCATCTTCTACATGACTACACCATCCAGGTTATGTGATTCCTACACTACACACTCTGAGTTATCATGTTGATGTACATTACTTTATAGCTTACACAAAATATTATATCGATATTTTAGTAGTATCTAGCACTTATGTATCTCTTAGCATATACTTAGCCTTATAATAAATGTGTCTTACATACTTTCACTCTTGCTTTGATTAGTTAGATGTGATTGTACCTTTCTAATTTTACATGCTTTCCTTTCTTGCTTTATGTAACTAGATGATATTGCATTTCCATTTCTAGTTTTGTTTCTTATGTGTGTTTTAGGACATATGACAATTTCTTTTCCTTATATTCATGTGTGTGTACCTTTGGAATTTTGTCAATGTCCCTTGCTTTTACTCTTCTATATGCCTGTGGCCTTCATGCCAATCTTTGCTTGTTTCACTTGTATGTGTATATCACATTTGAACATGCCTTTTATGCATTTGAATTTGATTGACGTATGCCAATGTCCCTTATTTTCATAGCCACTTGGCCATCCCTGTATGCTTCTTGCTTCTTGATTTATTGCTTGATTTCTTGTTTTACTTCTCATTGTGTGTAATGACATGATCCACATCATGAATTTCTTTTGCTTTCATAGATGCCATGATGGACATCATGATCCATCCCTCCAACTAAAAACTAAAAACTAACAACTAACATATAAACATTTTTAGTTCCATTTTAGTACTTTTCATAGGCTTATACATTGTTATATCTTGAAACATATTGTTATATATATATATATATATATATATATATATATATATATATATATATATATATATATATATATAGCATCACACACTTGTAGGACTTTTTTCTTCTAAGGGACATCAAATAGTGGTTTCTTTAGAAAGACCAAAGCTCTTAATAGTCAAAAAACTAGTATTCAAACCACTCAATATAGAATCCAAAGGTTAAACTAGTCAAAATAGAGAAAAAAATAGTGATGGTTTAGATCAATAAATAGTTTTCACACCAGACAATAGAAATAGAATGGATAGTAACACCAAACACAAGGGTGTCTACATTTTAGCACTCCTTTCCAGGTAGAAAAAAACTCAAGTTTTTGATAAATAGGAAAAAATTTTACTTTAGGGATAGTTTTTGCACTTCCAAATCAGTTAGATTTAATATTTTTAATATAGTTTTCTTAGATATATTGGTTATCATGCGTGGCATGATGGTTCTCACTTTTAGTTTAGATTCGGTAGTTGGCATAACTTCTAGATCAAAATTCATGTTCTATACATCAGTGATTGGAGAAATTTGTGCAACACATTGATCTTCTTTTGTTTTTGAGTTTAATTTATTCTAGGTATTCTCAATAGTTGCATGCCTTACTGCATCTATAGGTAGTTGACATCACTTTCAAGTTAAAATTTCATACACATTTAACTATTTGAGTACCTCAGTTCCTAAGTTAGATTTCATATAAGCCTAATACATCAATTTTAGAGTGGCTTTCATACAATCCTAACCTCCATCTTTTGAAATTGCTAAGAGTGGCCTAGTTTCTAGCATACATTCAAGTTATTCATGCCACATTTTTAGATTTCCAGCACATTCATGGGCTCCATGATCTATTTCATATGACATCTATTCTATATTGGTATCACTTCATAGATTCACTTCATGTGGCAATGATGGATCCAAATGGCCAACCTTTATATTCTTGATCCACCTTTTCAAAAGGATTAGACATACAATCCAAACATCAATTAACACATGCATGATTCATTAACTTCACTTAGTTAGCAAAGATGGAGCCAAAGGGCTAGCATTTTCATTCTTCAACCACCTTATAGTAAATTGATCACTTATCTCCATTCATGATATTACTCTTGATTCAACACATACTCAACACAATCCAACACAATCCAACATAATAATAGGTTTTGTATTGGTTCCCATACCTAGTGAGGTTTATTTATTTCTTTCTCTTCCTCTTACTCAGATTTTGTATGTTCTTATTTTAGATATAGCATATCTAGTAAGAACTGATCTACTATATGTTTTCATTTGTATATTCACACTTCAAAATGTGCTCTCTCTATGCACATCCATCATCACATAGCTTCATAAACTTTTCCATCACAAGTAAGTTTAGTTATACTTTTTACTTTCCTTTATCCTAGTATTTGTCTTTGTTGCATCACTAAAATAAAGGGGGGATAAATGTAGTCATATAAAATTTGATATTATATGACTTAGGCATGGCTAATGACACCCAGCCCATAAGTCTTCCTTCTTGCTCACACAACCCTTCTAAGCTATTCTTTCACTAATTCTCAATCATCCATAACCTTCTGAACTTAGTTCTTTCAAACCTAGTTAGCCCTTTCAGGCCTAGATCCATCCCTCTAGGTTTCATCCCCTTAAAATAATATCACCCAAATTAGATAAGAGCACTAAAACCTAGGGTGTCCTATTTTTAATGTTGTTGTCCAAGTGCATTTTACCTCTAACAGTCAGATTTCACCGAATCCTGATCCTTTTCCTTGTCGGCCTAACATAGGTTTATATAAACCATGATCATTAATTAACCAATTAATTTTTGAAATATTTTCATTGATGTCAAAGGTCTAGCATTATTAGTGATAAAAGCCCCACTACATTTAATGTTGTTTTTAATAGTTATATATTGGCTAGTGTGTGTTAATATTTATTTAATATTAATGAATATATTTTTGGTTGCATAAAGTCAAAATAAGAGCCCATGGAGATGTCAAAGAGTCATGGGCTAAAGACAAAAGAAGAATGTGACACATTTTCCCATAAAGATTCATCTTGGGGAATTCCAAGAGTCACCAAGTGAAGACAAAAGAGGAAGGGTGCAATTTCTCATGAAGGGACACTTTGAGGAATACAAAAAGTCACCAAGACAAAGACAAAAGAGGAAAGGATGATTTTGCTTATGGAAGGTCACCATATGACTTTTTAAATGCAAGGATACGAAGGGTCATGCAAGTTTGGCACCCTTTTCCATGAGGATTGAAGGGTCACAAAGGGTGAAGGCAAAAGGTCATTTGTAAAGCTATAAATAAAGTCTTGAGAAGCCATTTGTAATAGGTGAGATAAATTATGATTTGTAATTGTAATATCTAGCTTAAAAGAGTATAGGAGAGAGAGGAAAGATATATTGTAATGAAATATCATTTGTTGAGATATAAACATTGAGAGATAGTTGTGTGGTATACATAAAAGGGGTTGGTGCTCATGTGGGTTGGTGCTCACAAATAGTTATTGTGTTGGTGATCAACAAAGGGGTTGGTGCTCCTATTGGTTGGTGCTCATGAATAGTTTCTATGTTGGTGCTCAAAAAAGAGGTTGGTGCTCCTATGGGATGGTTCTCATGAATTATTGTTGTGTTGGTGCTCAGCAAAGGGGTTGGTGCTCTTATTGGTTGGTGCTCATGAATAGTTATTGTGTTGGTGCTCAACAAAGGGGTTGGTGCTCCTACAAGTTGGTGCTCATTCATATACTTGAGATTATTCTCTGTGGTTTTTTCCACATTGGATTTCCATGTTAAATTTGATGTCTCTCACTATCTTGTATGGTGTTTATTATTTCAATTTTATTGCATATCTTGAATGTATGGTTAAGTGGAATTTGATTTAGTTAAATTTTATAAGATTTATGATATACTAATTCACCCCACCCTCTCAGTATATCCCATGATTAATAATTGGTATCAGAGCAGGTTCCTTTTAAAAATGTTTTACAGCTTGAAAGAAGATCAGGAAAGCACGATGGCTGGATCACATGAAGGATTTTATACAAATAAGGAACCTTTGCTTTGTGGGATAAATTATGTTTTTTGGAGCATAATAATGAAGACTTATTTGATGGCCCTTGGATTCAACATATGGCAAGCAGTGGTGGAGGAATATGAAGATCCATAGACATTTATAATTACTCCAGTAGAAAATAAGGCAAGTGAAAATAATGATAAAGCTTCAAATACTATTTTATGTGGTTTATGTGAGTCTAAATTTGTTAAAGTTATGAAATGTAAATATACTCATGAAACTTGGGTAAAATTTGAGAATATTTACAAAGGTGATGGAAAGGTTTAGCAAGCTAAGCTTCAGACTTTTAGAAGATAGTTTGAGAGTTTGAAGATGGAAGAAGAAGAAGATATAGTAAGTTGTCTATTACAAGTTGATCAAATAGTAAATTAGATTCAAGGTCTTGGAGAAAAGTTAGAAGAGTAAATGGTGGTACAAATTTTTTTGAGATCTCTACCAATGAGATATGATGGAAAGGTTTTGGCAATCGAGGAGATGAAGAATTTATTCAAGCTAAAGATGGATGAGCTTCATGGTATTCTCATGGCATATGAGATGCGGACTAAACAAGATAAACCCTCAAAGAGAGAAGTAGCTTTCAAGACATCAAAGAAAGAGAAAGCTAAGATTCAAGAATCAAATGAGAGTTCTAATGATGATGAAGATGATAATAGAGCTCTTTTCATTTGCAAGCCAAAAAGGGGAACAGGTAAATATCAAGGAAAATTACCTTTTGAATGTTTTAATTGTGGAAACATTGGACATTTTTTTAGCTAAATTCTCAAATAAGGGTAATGATGATGAAGAAGGAAAGTCTACATACAAGAATAATTTAAAATGTAAATTCAAGGAGGGATTTGAGAAGACCCTGTATTCTAAAGATCCTAGCTCAGCCAAAGATAGTGGAGTCAGTGATTCAAAAGAAGAAGAGATTCTATTCATGGCCATACATGAAGATGCCTCTATAAGAGAAAGTATAGATGATCAAGAGGAAGAATAAGATAAAGCCAAAGTGAATCTAGAAGGAGAATTCATTTATGTCTTAGAAGAGTTAGAAGCTACTGAGAAGAAGAATCGAAGATTGAAGCACCAAATCAAGAAAAATGAAAAGGAGTCAAAGGAAATAATTGATGATCTAACAACACACTTTGAAGAAGCTAAAAGGAATGAAAAATATCTAACATCATAGTTGCAAAAAGTAAGAAAAGAATGTGAAATGTATGTTATTGAAATTGCCTCTTTAAAAGAAGATGTTGAGAAAGCAGTCACTGATAATGTAGTTAGTGATTCAAAATTTGAGGATATCACTAACATATTGAATAAGATATTAGAAATCCAAAAGGCAAATTCAGATAAGATAAGTATCAGGATTTGAAAAGAAAAAGTGATATGCTAAAGCTCTCACAAAAGAGGAAACAAAAAGGGAAAAAGTAAAGAATACATAGGACATTTTAAATAAAGAAGGTTGGAGGGAACAAAGTTACAAAAGGCAATCAGGGCAGATATACACAAATAGGTCCTATTTTTATGGTTAATATTTTTATTATAATAGATATGGTCATAAGAAATTAGAATGTCAGAAAAGAGCTAATAGTTTCAAAAATAAGGAAAAGGAAAGTCATGCAGAGTCAAGCAAAAGCTACAACTCTTTTGCTCCTCTATCAAGCTTTGATGAAGAGGCCATAATATGTTACAAATGTAAAAACTTTAGACAGATAGCTCAATACTATATAAGTAATTTTAAATCAGTCAATAAGGACTAGAGTTTCAAGGCTCCATTCATTAAGAAGAAGGTTTTGACAGGTTCATGGCAAAAGAAACAACCTAAATATTTTATGTTGGTTCAGACAGCTTTGCATGCAAGAAGTGAAGATTAGCCATGGCTCATCGATAGTGGATGTTCGGGCACATGATAAGAGATAAGAGTAAGTTCATAAATCTAAATAATATCAATGGTGGCATAGTGAAATTCAAAGATAAAACCACTGCTAGGATAGCCAGAAAAGGTACATTGAGTTTGGATAATGGTTAAACCAAGACTAAGAATGTTTTATATGTAAAATGTCTCAAGCATAATCTATTAAGTGCAAGTCAAATATTTGATTAGGAAAACACATTAAAGTTTTATGTAGAAAGTTATGAGATTAGAATAAAATATTCAAATGAGTTGATTGCAGATGTTCAAAGGATAGGCAATGATTTATATGTATTATCAGATATCTTCTCAAAGGCACAATCAAAGGACACATTAAAAGATCTACAAGAAGAGTTGGGAGTAATTTATTTTACTTCCTACCATTAAGGTTCAATATTAGTTGAGGGGGAGATAAGTGTTAGCTCTAGGTAGTCCCTTTGCCATTGATGTCAAAGGGGGAGAATAATAGGTATAGGTACAGATGCAGAAATAGGTATAGGATGCTACAGTAAGGGGGAATTACTATATGATTTTTAGATGATAGTATCTGTAGGTTTTAGGATGTGGTAGTCTCAAGATTGTGGTTTCCATCAATGACAAAGGGGGAGATTGTTGGAAATATTGTCATTGATGTCAAAGGTCTAGCATTATTGGTGATAAAAGCCCCATTGCATTTAATGTTATTTTTAATAGTTATATCTTGGCTAGTGTGTGTTAATATTTATTTAATATTAACAAATATATTTTTGGTTGCATAAAGTCAAAAGAAGGGCCCATGCAGAAGTCAAAGAGTCATGGGGTAAAGACAAAAGAAGAATGGGATGACTTTTCCCATGAAGAGTCATCTTTGGGAATTCTATGAGTCACCAAGTGAAGACAAAATATGAAGGGCGTAATTTCTCATGAAGGGACACTTTGAGGAATATGAAAAGTCACCAAGGTAAAGACAAAAGAAGAAAGGATGATTTTTCTTATTAAGGGTCACTATATGAATTTTCAAATGCAAGGATATGAAGGGTCATACAACTTTGGTACCATTTTCCATGAGGATTGAAGGGTCACAAAGGGTGAAGGCCAAAGGTCATTTGGATAGCTATAAATAAAGTCTTGAAAAGCCATTGTAATAGGTGAGATAAAGTATGATTTGTAATTGTAGTATCTATCTTAGATGAGAAGAGGAAAGAGGAAATAAATACTGTAATGAACTATCATTTGTTGAGATAACAATATTGAGAGATAGTTGTGTGGTATATACAAAAGGGGTTGGTGCTCAACAAAGGGGTTGGTGCTCTTGTGGGTTGGTGCTCATGAATAGTTGCTATGTTAGTGCTTAGAAAAGGGGTTGGTGATCCTATGGGTTGGTGCTCATGAAGTTTTGCTATGTTGGTGCTCAGCAAAGGTGTTGGTGCTCCTGTGGGTTGGTGCTCATGAATAGTTGTTGTGTTGGTGCTCAGCAAAGGGGTTGGTGCTCCTACAAGTTGGTGCTTATGAATATTGTAGTTTAAGTTGGTGCTCATTAATATACTTGAGATTATTTTCCATGGTTTTTAACACATTGGGTTTCCATGTTAAATCTAGTGTCTCTCTCTATCTTGTGTGGTGTTTATTATTTCATTTTTATTGCATATCTTGAATGTATGGTTAAGTGAAATTTGATTAAGGGAAATTTTATAAGATTTATGATATACTAATTCACCCCCCTCTCTTAGTATATCCCATGTTTAACAATAAAATACATTCAAATTCTATTTAGAATAGTTGGTACCAATTTACAGAAAAGAGGTAAGAATTTAGGAATGTACATTCAATCACTCTTCCATATTCTTTGCATACAACCTTCCAAGAGCATTTCAAGCCTACTCAAGCACTCGTACCAATCCCTAGTCATCTAAATTACATCCAATTTTACATCTAGTTGCATATATAACACACAATTGCACCAATCACTTCAATGGGATAACTACATTAGATTGATCCCTCTTTTTAGTATTAGTATGTAGGCAGCATTCCCACACAAAGGGTGTGAAGTGCATCCAACATATCCTTTACACACTAAACCCTTCTCTCTATTTCCCAAGTTTCTATTCAAGTTCAATAATAAAGATATATTAATGGTTTTGAATAATAAATTAGACACACAATGAGCTCCATAGGCTTTTAGGCCTCAAAAAATTCATAGGCAGGGTAATACAAATTTACTGAATAGAACCTAGAAAGCTTTCAACCTCAAGAGAACAATGTAAAAATAAGACTACAAAATCAAAAAATAGGGTGTCCAATTTTTACACTCATATAAAACCTATAAATGAAGTTCAAGAACCTATTCTAGCCTATTTTCTAGTCCCACTCCTCTAGTGTCAGGCCTTGTCTCAATCTGGATCAACTAGAATAAGCTCAGTTCTATTTTCTCTCACTTCCTGCTATATTTAAAAAATGCAAGAATACTATTTGCTTAAAAAAATTATTAGTTTAATTAAAGCATATTATTAATTTATTTAAATTTCTCAGACCCATTTATTATTTAGGAATTAAACACCTAATTTCCTAAAACAATAAAATAGAAATATATATTTTTGAAGCTAAAATAAGCTTAATATTAGTACTCAGGACCCATCACTACAATTTATTTCATGGATTGGTCCTAAAGGTTATATTAAAATTATATAGGATGAAATTATATGGATTATACATGTACACTATGGTTTTTTTGGTTTGTTCCAATGACTTATAGTTTCTATTTTACGTATGCTTGAAGTCACACCAGAAAAACTACATTTTTATTATTTTAGGAAGGGCACTTTTAAGACCAAAATGGGTGTTGGGTATATAAAATGGGCATGATGGGATGAAAATAAAATGTTAATAAACATTAAATTACATATCACACATGTTTACAACATGATTTTTGAGTCACGAAGCACTAGAAGTAGAGTTTTCAATTATAGCTTCAACTTTGACAACATTTGTTGTCAGTGTTTCCACGCTCTTGAATAGTAGTGAAAAACTGAATCTATGTGAATTTAGAAATAATTTTCATGGAATGAAATGAAATTTTACCATATATACACTTTGAAAGTGATTAATTTTCACTTTGAGGTGTCAGTGGTAGAGATGCCAGTTGGAGGATAAGCGCTTGTCTCTTCACTGTAAAAAATATACATTTCAGGACCCATCACTATATTTTATGCCATGTAATTGTATTTAAGGTTACATAAACATTATTTTATATTAAATTATAGGTATTAAAAATTAATGTGATTTTTATTTTGTTTCATGCCAAAAACCTATGGTTTATTTTTTACACATGCATGAAGTCAAGCTAAAAATCTGCATTTTTCTTATTTTGGTAAGGGTATCTTTTAGGCTAGAATGGGTGGTGGGTATCTTGACCAGGAATGATGGGAGGATAAAATAATAGTATTGGATGTTATAAAACACTGTATATGTCCTATCAGTTCCATTTTAAATCCATGAAGCACCAAAAATGGAGTTATCCAACTGTAGCTTCAATGTTGATAACATTAATTGTTAGTGTTTCCATGCTTTGGAACAATAGTGTAAACATGCATCCGGCTGGATTTGGACATATTTTTAATGTAATAACATGTAATATTACTATATATGTGTGTTAAAAGTGATTTATTTTCACCTATAGGTCCTAGAGGTAGAAATTCCAATTAGAAGATAAGCACTTGTCTCTTCACTATAAAAAAAGTTATATTTCAAGACTCATCACTACAACTTGTGCCATAGATTGGTATTAAAGGTTAAATAAATGTGTTATGGTTTGAAATTATATTTATTAAACATTAAAATTATGTTTCTTTTGGTTCATTACAATAACTTATGGTTTCCATTTTATGCATGCTTAAAGTTGGGCTTAAAAACTGCATTTTTCTTGTTTTAGGAAGGGAGTTCTTGAGGTTAGAATGGGTAGTGGGTCTCTCGAACAAGCATGATATGAGGAAAATAAAATGGTAATATATGTTATATACCATATCATAGATTTTTTAAGTGACATTTTTGAGCTAAAAATCACCAGAAGTGGAGTTCTCCAATTGTAGCTTCAACTTTGACAACATTTGTTGTTAATGTTTCCATGCTCCTGAACAATAGTGAAAACATGCATAAGTGTGGTTTTAAATGACATGGTTATTTAAAAAAATTTAATTTTACTATATATATTTTATCCAAGTATTTGTTTTCACATGGATGTAGCATAGGTATAAATTCTAGTTGGAGGACAAGCACTTATATCTTCACTATAAGAATGTTGCATTTTAGGACCTGTCATTACAACTTGTGCCACATATTAGTATTGAAGGTTCCATGTAAATTATTAAATGTTAATTTATATGTATTTAAAATTCATTTGATGATTATTTTGGTTAATTCCAAAGACTTATGGATTTCATATTATGCACCCTAAAGTTAGTCTCAAAACTACATTTTTATTGTATTGAGAAGGGTGTTCTTGAGGCTAAAATGAGTGGTGGGTCTCTTAAATGGGTTTTATGGGAGGAAAATAATGTGGTGATATATATTTAAAACTAACCTAAATGTTTATAAAATTATAATTTTGAGGTATTAATAACTAGAAGCAGATTTATCCAACTACATCTTCAACTTTGACAACATTTATTGTTAGTTTTTCTATGGTCCTGAATAGTAATGAAAACATGCATCCAGGTGGATTTGGAAATTGTGTCCATGGTATAAAATGTAATTTTATTATATATATGTGATTTAACTTATGTAATTTCACCTAGAGGTCCTAGATGCAAAAATTCTAGTTGTAAGACAAATACTCATCTCTTCATTGTAAAAACATTGCATTTTAGGACTTATCACTACAACTTGTGACATTGATAGGTCTGAAAGGTTACATAGAAATTATCCATAGTTAAGTTACATGGATTTTACATGCACATGATTTTTATTTCAATTTATTCCAAAAACTTAATATTTAAATATTATGTACGCCTGAAGTTAGGCTTAAGAAATATATTTTTATTGTTTTGGGAAGGGTGTTATTGAGGCCAACATGGGTGGTGGGTCTCTCAAATATGAATTATTAGAGGAATATAACATATTATTTGATGTCACCAGATAAATCATACATTTTTTTAGTGCCATTTTCAAGCCAAAAGTCCTATTATGAGGTAAAGGTAGAGGAAAGCATGGTTTTTGTGAGTGACCATGATTATAGTATGTATGACATATAAAAAACATGAATTTATTCATCATGGTCTTAACCACCTCATCTAATGGTTACATTAATCCAAGTTAATAAATATATATTGAAATAAAACTAAATTGGTTATTTTATTAATGCCAAAAAAGTATATTGTACCTAAAATAGTTTATATATTATATTTGATTATTATTGTTGTCTATTTCATATTATATGGTCACAAATTTAAATTACTAAATGTGTACTATCCATATCTACAAAAAGTGTGCCTGTATGTTTTTAGAGATACAATTTTTATCTTAGGTATATGTGTATTTGTATATGTATGTGGGCATGGTTTTAATATATTTAAATTATTAAAATCATGCTTGGACAGACAAAAACACATGCACATATTTAAATGAATATATGATTTTTTAACTTGCATATACATATGAAAAAATTGGTATATCTAAATTTGAAGCCTAATAGAAATTGAATTAACTCTTCCTTTTTCACAAGTTTTTTAATCATGTGATGAAATATGATCCTCTATGTATTATTATTTTATTCCAAATACTCAATTATAATAAACCAAATTATATTCATTTGTAAGATATGAAAATTACTAAGGTTTTTTGAACCCATGGTTTTAATCTTCAGATAAGGAACCCACCTGAAAGTAGTAGCCTCTACTAGAGGTAACAAAAAGAAGTGAAATGTAGTGCATGAAAATAAACCATCAAATGCAATAATTGAGGTGATTTTGAGTCAAAATTACATGTTTGAATCTGATGTATAAGATAGATATTTTGAACTTAGAATGCAACAAGGTGAAGATGAGCATGGATACTTATCAAACGGTGAATAAGTAATTTTCTCAAGTGATAGAGAAATAGAGAATGCCCAAGTCGAGCATAGTGGAGAGGGATAATTATAAAAGAGAACCATAAAAATATATCAAGGCCTCAGGAGACATGAGAATTAAAATCTTTCACTACTTTAAAGGGCCAAAGAAAAGTCTCTAAAAAATAATTCAAAGCATATAAAAAGAGAGAACAACCCAAAAAAGGAGGTATAACACAACCACTTTATCAAACATACATAATTAAAATTTATATGAGCATCTAAATAAGGTATGCAAGAGATGAATATTTCATTTTTATTTCAATCAAGTAATAAGGGTACCCACAAGTCCTAAATGATATTAAACCAATGTAATAAGGGTATCCACATTAGAATAATGATAAATTGTGTATCTCAATCATGAGAGGTACTTTAGAGTAATATATGAATATATATAAAATATTATACTCTTTTCCTCCATATAGTTAATTACAACACATATTGAAAGATTATAAGATACTATTAATAAATTACATGAAGGAAATACTAAATATGATCATATCTAATAATGTTCATACAACCATCATATTTAGTTTTATAATAATAATGTGATTCAAATTATACAAGAAATATTATCACCACAAAATCTAAATATACGCACACATAAACAAACATGCACACACACATATGCATGCACACATGCACATGCACACGCGCCCACACACGCATGCATGCACGCACGCACACACACACACATGCACCTACAAATTTACGTACACACATACACATGCATGCATTCATTCATACACACACCAACCTACACACATCCATAAAATCCATAAATGAATACAAAATAAGAACATAATAGAATGTAAAATGAATGCCATATAGGTATATAATTCCAATAATTCATACATTTCCACACATAAAAAATACATCATATAATAACATAATAGAATTTTAGGTGAATGTATTATATGCATTTAATGCCAACAATATGTACATTACCATATAAGCATACAAACAATTACATCATCTAAGACATCCTACTCATCCAATAGTCTCCCTCGCTTTTATTTCATCTAAGAAGAATCTCCATGAGATGACTCACTCATAGATGGATATCCTTCAAATACCTTGAATTCATCAAAATTTTGACTTTGGGTCCTACCATGCTCATAGCTCACATGTATCTCAACCTATTACAATACAAATTATTTTAGAAAATTTACATACTATACATACAACCAAGTTTAGAAATTAATTTTAAACTATAAATTAATTTTAATTTTGTACTTATTTCAATCTCATTGTCATGATCAATCTATTCCTGACACTCAATAGGGTTAGTGATAGGTCAAGGTGCATGAACATGTATGTGAAATGGGGAATAAACATGAGAATGTGCCGTAATAATCATTTAATGGTACTATTAGATGTTATATGAAAACCTTGGATACAAATTATATTTAGGTAATTTATATTTTCCAAAGTATCTAGTAAAATTATTAAAGTAAATCTATTTTTATAATTCAAAAATAAAAGTTAACATGTACCTTATTGAGTTCCTATGTAGATGACATTACATAAACAACACATGTGTTTGTTTCTACTCATAAATATGGGGGAGTGTCTATGATCATCATTATATAAAAAACACCTCATTGGGTACGTAAAATAATGCATGAACTTAGTGCCAATATTTGTGTGAGTGTACGTAGTGATCAAATCATTGAATAACTTGGACTGATTTTATGTCTTTCTCAATCCTCATATGTGGGTGGCTCAATAACTCAATATGATTTTGACTCCATCATTTCTCACCCTTTCTTGATGGATCATGATCTATGAATAGATTAGATAAGACTATAAGTGTGTCTAACCCTATCATGTGGGTGGTTAAATAACTTAATGAGGCCATGGTTCCATCTTTTCCCACCTGTGTGTTGTAGATGCATCTAAAATTAAATTGTTTAAAGTGATAAAGTATCTAATTGGGTATATATAATTGTGTATATTGGCTTCATAGCCACTTGGGCACATTAAATGGCTCTAGGCCACTCAATAATTCCAACCACTATATTTGGAGTAAGGAATGAAACTAGTGACAACCTAGAATATGAATCAAGTGTATATAGTGTAGATAATGGCATGGAGTTTTCTATTCCATTTGATCAACTTGTGTGTAACTGTACATATGGAAATTATGTGCCACAGACATGCCCCTAATCTGATATCTAAGTATTTTTATTTTGGACTAAGTATGTAATAATCTATATGTGTATCTAAATTAAATGTGGGAGTGATCATGCCACAAATTATTCCCTAAATCTGAGCAACTGGTATGAATCTAAGTTGAAATGAGTGTATCTGAGTAAAATATGAACATAACTATCAAACTTGTGTTTATATTTGTGTTAATTTATACTATACTTGGTGTACTATTCTGACTAATTTGTACTGTCCTAATGTTGGGGATACTATACAATATCAAAATGTACTAGACATTGGTTCTATATGGCACTAGTGTCCCAATCTATGCACTAATGTCTTTCTAGTTTGAAATTTGGGTGACTGAATTGCTTTCTGAGGTCATATTTTTTCCTACGTTTGAACTATGTCTAATTTATAAAACTAAGCCTGTGTGTGAAAAATAATCTATGAATTGCAATGTAAGATCTTGATCTCTATGACAATCCCCTATGAATTCCCCCTATTTTGAGGGTAGTTATAGAACCTATGTAAGAACTATCCTCAAAATAAATATCTTTACAAAATGTGTTATATGAAGCACATATATGATAATGCATGATAATTCAATATAATGTACAAATGCAACATTAAAATTTAAAATAATATGAGCATAAGAATGTAATATAATATCTATGTTGTAATTTATCATTTCACAAGGGTGTCAATATAGATGTAATCAATGTGTATAATAACAAATATAAGTAGCTACCTATGGGGATGGGGCATGATGTCCATCATGACACCCAAGTAGGAAGGGCAGATGTATGAGGTCCCTCATGGCATCAAAACTTGTTGTGTGTGTGTGTGTGTGTAACAAGAAAATACACCTGTCATAGTGAATACACAAAAGGAAGCATACACACAAAACACATGAGGCACACAAAAGTAGGCCAAGGGGCCACAATAAAAGTGGCATTAGTATATGTCACTAAATATGAGAATGGAAAACATACAAGGACATGTTCAAATGTCCACAAATGTAAGTAATAATCAATTTTGGCTTAGATCCACATAAAGGGACATGTTAAAATGTCTGCATATACAATAAATAAAACTCAGACAAAGGATAATGGAACATGTCCAAGGCATACAAATATAGAAGTGGCATATATCCAAGGAACAATGGAATATACAAATTCCCTTGAAATGGAAGAAGCATAGGAAACACAATAGGAAAACTAGAAATGAAATCATTTATAACTATGTAGCACAAATTTATGTAAATGTTGGGATGTACATATGTTGAGTCTAACAAGTGATAATCAAAAAAATATATGAGTAATAAGTAGAAATGATTAATATCAAGATATATCAATTTATAAATTAGAATGTATAAAATATAAGGATAAAACTTGGTAGTAGCAACTATATATGAGATGCCCCTAAGTGTGTAGATGCATCAAATAAATAAACTTGGATTGATGTATATGCCCCTAGTGGGTAGATGATATCAAGTCTTAATCACTATAGTGGATTGGAGTCCTATATGTAATCTACAACCACTTGACAAGAACAAGTGAAGCATCTATGCATGATAAAACTTACTATACTAAGATAACTAACATATGTAATATCTGGTAAGTAGAAGAAATTTAAACATAGAAATACATATAATCTATATATTTTGTGTTTTTTGAGTAATATTTGAGTGTTTTTATGTTTTTACATGTTATATTGTTTTTTATTTTATCTATATAAGCTATGTACAAGAAAATTAAAATAAACTATGTACAAGGAGCAAGAGATAGAAAGAAGTATCTACAAGAGTATGAACCATACTAACCAATGAGTCTCATGGGAGACTCACTATCACCATGGCCTATGTCAAATAGGGGAACTATGATCATGCATCTAGTGTGAAAGGGCAAATATGATCCTATAATCTATTATGCTAGATAATCTATGTTTGAATCTACTTGTGTAATAATGCTATGAAGTTGTGACATAGACTGTGATGCCCTACAAATTTTAGGGGTCTTAGGAACCCATATGGTAGAAAAACAATTTATAGGTGATGTAGGTTCCATGTGCTAATAACCCCTAGAACTTAATAGAATTGATCTCCACATAAAATGAGTAGAGGAAGGTTCCCTAGAATCTATGACATATCTCTGATGCATGGGTCTCTCTAATAATGGTATTTATGGGAGAGTATATATATGTATCAATATCATAGGGGTATACCTAACCTACACTAGTAGATCTGCTAAACACTATGATGTATACATAGGATTTATACTCTTATTTGTAACTGATAATCATGAAATATCTATTAATGGTGTTGAAACTATAATTAGTGTCTCTATTGGAAGTGTAACAAGAAACTATGTTGAAACTTCCTATGGTATGAGTAGAGGATACTCATATGGGATACCCTCAACTTTAACTACTTGATTGGCATGCATATAATCTAGGCATCAGTGTATTATAGATGGGATGGCTCAGAGTTGATGTACCCATGGCCTGTCTAATAATATATCAAATACACATGTACTAGGTACTACTAGGAATTGAGTGGCTATGTGTGTTGGTCTAACTTTTAGTGGAAACACAATCTCCCCAATCGAGATTTGAACATGGTGACTAAAACCACTAATGACTATATTTATGGGGAATATATCCTACTATGTGTAGCCCAAGTGATTTAATTATGTCATAATTTACATGCTTATGCTTGACCCATTATCAACCATAACACTCTCGATAGGATGGTGGTCTACGTATTCTCATATAAAGAGTGCATGTAGATATGTGTCATCATCCATAATCTATTACTCTAATAATGTGATAAGTGGTCTATGTGTCACTGTAGTATGATACATGCCAATCATTCTATGTAATTTATATGTCTCTTATATAACTATGTGATATGAATCTAGTGGTGGATGTTCCTGGTATGTATAGTGAACCCCGGAAGTGATCTATACCTCATTCACTATATGATTTGGGAAAGGGTATAAAAATATATTTAGCTCCTTATCCTCTATTTTTTATGGTTTTGGTGCATCTATGGGTGTGCTTACATCAATAATATTAACCTCAATTAGATCTTGTATGTTGTGCTTTAAACTAATTCATCTAATTATTGTGCTTCCTTATGCCCTGTGATACTCAAAGAATGCATTTGAATCATATAAATTTGGAATAAGCTGTCATATTAACATAATTAATTGGAGAGAGAGAGATATGAAACTGAAATCCAAGAGATGTTGTCTAGTGACTCTATAATATTAGTGAAGAGTATGTATTGAGGAACAAATAAATTCAATCTGGGAGATGGCTTGCAAGAGGCATTTACTGTGGCCTTTAGATCACTTTTGTTCTCTATCCCTTACCCTATATGGAGGCTTATTAGAATTCTTAATAATTTATTATGATCTATTTATGTACTTGATTTTTCCCATTGATAATATATTAACCTCTCTTTCCTTGACTGTTGGGAACAAATCATTAAATGTAGGAAAATTCTTGAACAAGATAGCTTCATGAAATACTAGTAAGAGGATTTGTTTAAATATGTCCTATATCTCTTTTTTTTCCATGGGGATAGTTAATTTGGCTAATATTATCTTGTATCATGAGACATAATCTGTGATAGGCTCATTTGAATTTTTATTTAACTATGCCAATTGTGCATATGATATGTTATCATCTATGTTGATAGAGAAGTGTGCTAGAAACATGTTGGATAAAGGATTGAATGCTGTGATATATTGATTTGGTAAATCATATAAGCATTGTAAGGCATAATCCTTGAGACTGCATAAAAATAAATTCATAAGAAGCCCATTTTTGGACACATAGTCCAAGCATGCTGCATGAAAATTTCTAAGATGATGTTGTGGGTCACCCTTTCCATCATATAATATAAGCTTGTGTGCCACAAAAATGGATGGAAAGGGAGTTGTCGATATGTGATGTGCCAAAGGTGTATGCAAGAGAATGTAAGAATACAAGGCATGTGATGGCCTATTTGTTCCATTATCAAGATGTAACACCTTAGATAAAAAAAGTATGAATCTCACGTGTAAGTGATTATACATATAAAGTGGAGGAACTAGCCACAAGAAGTGTATCTATCACTTATGGTTGTTGAATTAAAATATTAGGTTGTGCTAAATGAGTTGGTATAATTGGCCCCACTAGAGGTGTAACAACATTATTAACTAGGAGAGTTGAAGATTAATCATTATTTATTTTTTGGCATCCTTCTTAAATAATATTGATGAAATCAACTTGTATATTTGTATGCTTGGAGAAAAAATCTTGTAATTGTTTCTTATCAGTTTCATCAAATCTATTGTTAAATTTTACCGTTGTAGTTTGGAAGGTAGGAAAATGAGTATGTTATATTTCAAAGCTTTTAAGAATATTAATCTAAGAAATATTTTAAAAATTAAATAGTGAAACAAAATTAATATTTTGGAAGTAATCTAAGTATTTATATAATAAAGATACTAACCCTAAGTGTGTAAAAGATTAAGTTTTTTTTGAATTTAGGGTTGCTTTGAAAAAAATTAAATTATATGTAAATAAATTGAAACCCTAATATGAAATTGATTTAATTAGCTAAATTGTCTAAAAAAATTAGAAAATCAAAAATATGCCACCTTAATTTATAGCACAAAAATTTGGATAAATATCAATTAGTGTTTGAAATAATATTCAAAGTAAGTCAAGTTCACCAAACAATTTAATATTTTTGGGTTTTTGACTAGGCAAATCCTAGGTTAGATTAGAGGGTTGAGTTATCAAAATTAATAAAATAATATGCAATAATTCACTACTTATTTGTATTGGATTTTTACTTCTTTTTCTTTATAAAAATATTAATAATTATAATCAAATACATACTTATCTATAAAATGACTATCATAGAAGATCTGTTTCTAAAAATTAGGTTCTTGATAGATCTGAGTGTCATTAATAGGGTCCCTAGGTCTGATTTTTCACTTAGATAGTAGTGTCATGCTACTCTATTATCCTCAAAATGATGCTAGTGTCCACTTTGAAGGATTGTTCCTATTTTCTAAGAGTACATGTACCTATGTTTTTGGGTTCTATAAATGCACACATTAAATATAGAGCTTTGTATTGTACCTATAATATCTAATTTCGTGTGAAAATCCTAATCCTCCTTGAAAGTTTAACATGAGATAAAAATGTGTGTTCATTAGTGAGATAGGCTAGACATCCTCAACACCCTACTGTGAAGAGAGTTACCTACATAACTATAATCTGAGGAGGGATCAAGCCCTATTTAGTTTTCCCACTTAGTGCTTGGTGCAAGTGTAAGTGAATGCTAGAATAATAGTGGTCTTTAATGCCTTGAATGTTCTTGAGATTCAAAATATTTAAAATCTAGGATTAGGGAAGTTTTATATGGTATTATGCATAAGTAGGGAAGAATAGGGATCAAATACCTTAATTTTTCTCAACTTGTTTCTTATTTGGATAGGCTTTTGCATCTATTTTCTATCTAGTGGATAGAGGTCAGATAGTCTTGTATTTATAGATATTTATACCTTGTGTGGATAATAAAATGTACTTAGGATAACCTTAGGAGGGGCACACATTTGAAAATATATCCATTCAGGAGAGTTAGGGTAAGAGACACTAGTGCCATGTGGCTCTAGTGTCCTTAATGTGGTACTAGTGTCTTTAATGTGGTACTAGTGTCCAACTAGTAGACTATTAGGCACACTAGGTTGGGATTTAGGAATGCTATCCTGGGATTGTGTTTGAGATTACTTAGGACTTTGGTGGTATACACAATGGATGGAAAACTATGATAAATTCTCTAGGATAGGTAAAGGGCTAAGCTAGAAATAGTCTATCTCAAGAAACACTCTTATCATCCAAAAACCACTTTTAGGTGATTGTAAATATTAACTCAAAATTTTACCTCCATATATGTAAATGGTGTTGGGAAATATGGAAGCACACAATTGATTACCAAATACAAGCAACTTACATGCGGAATTAAACCAGAATCACAAGTAACTAGAATTTAGAAATAACATAGAATATGAGAGACAATACACAATTGTATTAATACTCTTCCAAAAGGAAATACAATAAAGAAGATTGCCAATGTTCTTCTTCCTTACACACCTCTAGGGCATAAACAATAAATCTTCCCTCAAAGCTCTCTCTCTTACGGTCCCAACACATAACTCAAACATAGAGTTGGTGTTCACCTCCAACCAGTCAGTATCCACTACTGCCAATACACCAGTGCTCCACGCACTCCGCAAGTGCTCCACGTACTCCAAGTACACAAATGTACTTCAAGTATATCTCCCCTAAATTGCAACAACCTACAACCCAAATGATCTTACTTATGGAAGGATCTTCCTTGCCTTCCTCTTTGCTCTCTTTCTGAGTACACACTGTACTCCAAGTAGATCCTGCCTGATCCTGCTCCCTATTGTGTTATTGTCCTCCCTGATCTTGCACTCCTACAAATCAATCTGGTTTTGCAAACCTGCAAACCTGGATCATGCACACACATACACCTGTAGATCAATGATCTTACTTACCATTCGGATCTCCTAATGTAGCCATGCACACCTGCTGACCAAGATCATACATACATGAAGAACCCTTCTGATTCTCCAAAACTAGCACCCACACTTGGTACTGTTGTGAAACTAGGAGGAACACCCTTACTCACTTCACACACAGAAGGAGCTAACTTTTCTCAACTCAAACTAGAACACTTTTACAATATAACCCATGAGTCTATTATATAGATCTCATCCAAACAATAATTAGACATCTAATTACAATAATTAGATCCACAGCTTCTAGTCTAAATTTGGCTCTTGACATGCAAACACTTGGTTCGTTAACTAACTACCCGTAAAACTTGTAGTTCTGAACCACACAGGCGATTGACGTCGGTCCTTGTCTGCCTGGAGGTGACCGACATTAGCCAATCCCTGACCGACGTTGGTTGCTTCTCTTCACTAACCTGACCGATGTCAGATGATCAGACCGACGTCGGTTGCTCTGCAACTCAGCAACCTTCAGCAAACTCCTCCCCTGTTTGCATCAGTGAAGCTTTTAGCTCCACAACCTAACAAATGGTGTCTTACTAACATAAACAATAGAAGTAGTGGATGGCCCACAAGAAAGCTCTATGAATGAATATGTAGGCATCATCTCCTCCTGCAACATAAATCAAAATACATATATATATATATATTTATAATTTATGTGTAAACTAATTATTAGATATTAAATACAAATATAACTTAAATTTAACATGATACTTATATAAAGGTTACCTGCATGTGTGTAGTGACTGATTTGTGTACACCAAATGTACATGATAAAAACTAATTGCTCATGAGTATATCATATAATCCATAAAAAGCACAACCATATTCATTTGAATTTCCATTACATATATCACCAAAACATCTACAATGGTGAGGTTGAGTATGCACACTAGGTGAAGTATCTCTAGCATCATTCTCAGAAAGCCTACTTATATGTGGAATGAGTTTACCAGTAAGTGCACTGATCAAATGTCAAGTGTAAATATCCATGACCTCCTTCATTTCATAAGATATATTAGGCTAAAGTGTATTTTAGGTAGGTATCCTTATAGGTTTATTAGGCACATGATGTGCATATGTTTGATCCTATGTAGAGCCTTTCCCTTGGTGTTTAAAGTCACCATAGTCAGAATAGTTGAGAATCTCAATGAGGACAAAATCGTAGTAGAATTTCCTATAAAAATATAATTAGACATCATGGTTGTCACACAATGAGTAATCAAACACCGTCCACTATCAGTCCAAAAAATTATTTCAAATCAAATTATGTTTGCATCAATGTATTGGGAAATGTTTAGTGGCTATTAGAAAAGGTGCATTTGTTGTTGGGTCAATGAATAAGGCAAAAATTTGGTCTTTTGACATTTTTTTATTCACCTCACATAATAAATATTTAACATAGTAATCCCTACATATATCCCTATGTGATTTTGATTTATCAATTTGACCCATTTTCATGTCAACTTCACCTAAATATTTAATCTAAGGTATTGTCCAAATAGGTGTGGTGGGTGTTGGTCAATGTCAGGTCACTCATTCTCCTAATTGTTTATTCAATTTATATTTTTAATTATACTATGTATACAACTAGATCCTCTAGACTGCCTAGGGGATCTTGTGGAACTATAAGACAACTAACAGGGTTAAGAGAGTTAAGTAGATCATTTAGAGGTTTAGGAAGAGGGTTAGGAGGATGGTTAGCATACTAGTCTCTTGCAGTGGAACGAGCTATTAAAATGGAATATGTTTTATAAATTAAATAATGTAAGTAAAAAAATTTACTAAAATTTAGGATTAATAGGTTTAGTTTTTGATTACTTACCTTCCCTCCATGATAGAATTTCTAATTCAATGAGGTATCATGTGATAAAAAATATTTTTTGTTCTCCTCCAAGTAGAATGCCATCATGGTATACCAAAGGCAAGTAAAGAACAAGTAAGAAAATGAGAATAAAATAAGTGTGACTGCGGGTGGGCCTTTTTTATGGTTTGATTAAT